>JAWWEW010000165.1:1470899-1741672 GCA_035583185.1 Anabacerthia variegaticeps
TGTGACTGCAGTGAGGTCTCCCCTCAGTCTCCTCTTCTCCAGCTGAACACACCAAGTGCCCTCAGCAGCTCCTCACATGCTTCCCTCAAGGTCCTTCACCGTCTTCGTTGCCCTCCTTTGGATGCTCTCTAAAAGCTTAATTTTTCTCATATTACAGAGACCAAACTTGCCCACAATATTGCAGGTGAGGCTGCCCCAGCACAGAGCAGAGCAGGACAATCCCCTCCCTTGCCCAGCCTGATGCCCCCAGGACAGGGTTGGCCCTCCTGGCTGCCAGGGCACTGCTGACTCCTGTTCAACTTGCCCTCAACCAGGACCCCCAGATCCCTTTCCATGGCACAGCTTTCCAGCATCTCATTCCCCAGTCTGTCTGTACATCCCAGATTGCCCCATCCCAGGTGCAGGATCCGGCACTTGCCCTTGCTAAACTTCCTACAGTTGGTCCACGTACCAGCTCCAGCTCTTGCAGGCCCTACCCACTTGAACCCTGACTAACAAATCAGGGAGAACACTCGGTGATGTCACTGCTCCTGTAAGCAGAGGCACAAACCCAGCCTCAGATGATGGAGTTAACAACAGCAGCTGGGCTACCTGAAAGGGCAGTCACTTCTCTCACTCTGCTGTTCTCTGAAGATAATCCTGTGAAAATAAGAGACTTGTTGGTTTATGCTTCAGCAATCACCTCTGTTTAGAGCCAGCTTAAGAGTGCAACCCATCACCACTACTCTTAGCTTTCACACTAAAGCTATGCTTAGTACACACCTAAAAAGTCTCTTAAAGAGTGGACTTCAATCAGAGCCAAATTTTGCTCTTGTTCTTGCATTGCTTTAGAACTTTCCATATAAATTCCATGCTCTAGCACACAACATCAAGAAGAAAACGTTCTGGTCTTTGTGCCTGCGTCTTGTGGATGTCTTAGTTGCCCAGGCTTTTCCTAGTCTAATTTCCAGAGGCAACAAACTGGTTTGTTGTTTCTGAGAAGTAAAAAAAAAACCCAACAAAAAAACCACATAAGCACAAGCCTACATCACAATCACAGGAACTTGAAGGCTTTCAGAAACTCTTTCAAGTGGTTTACAAGTAATAAATAATTCAGGCTCAGAACAGTCTAGATAGAGCACTGTTTATAGAGGTGCTGTGCAGAACTAGGTTGGCTACACCAAGAATAAATTCTCCTGAGTCGCTTGCTTAAAGTGACTCAGATGGCAGACACAGAATGCTGCCCTCCATGATTTTCACTAGTAGTCTTTACTAATAAGTCAGTTATTCTTATTATCTACTCTGATGATAAATATCATCACTATTTTTATTTATGTTTTGCTCACAATGCTGCCCAGCATTCCTCAAGAAGAAACTGAAACTTTCTGGAATGCCTGGTAGGAAAACTAAACAAGGCTCACAAGTATTAAGTCTTCCAGGCATACATAGCCCACAATACTTAATTGTAGGAACTTGTAACATAACCTTCTGAAAATTTACAGAAAAGAATGGAAACAGTTAGTCATAATTAGGTCACAGGATACTCCCAGCATTTCTTGTTTGTTTGAAGTCTTTGCTACCTTCCGTTCCAGCTTATTCTCGAAGCTGGATGTAAAGTTGCTTACCCTCACTAAACATATGAAAACTAAGAGTTTCCAGTGTCACAATACATGCTTAGTTGGCATTTAGGTTCAGCATACAATATCATGGCTGGACCTTAAGCCATAATACTAGTTTACTATTTAATTATAATTTTTAGGAAATGTCATTTATTTAAAAGCTATGCAGGTTTTGTTAATTTTCTCTTCCTTTGTGCAGAAATTAAACATCTGGCGTACTCAAAATTTCACCTTTACTGAAAACTATGATCTTACTTTGGAGTCTGCAGGAAGTGAAAGTTAGCAACTTCTGCCCAGTCTTCATCAAAAAACACTTCTATTTTCTTTGTCAAATTCTGCTAACCAAGAAACGGGTTTTTTTTAAAGGCATCTGGGAAAAAGGATGATTATGGGGATCAAAATGCATATTACACCTCCTTCTCTGCCCAGGAAACCTCAGGAGACTTGTATGCAAGCAAAGTTCACACACACAATCCTATACCTGATATATGCATAAAACATGCACATGTGTGAATATATATGTATAAATACACATTTGTCTCCTGTTGCTCTGCTTGTATCAAGGAATCTGACAAATAACTTGCAGAAATATCTCAATGCACTCCCACATCAGTGAGAACTCCAACTGCTGCAGCACTCACGCGTGGCCCCAGCAATGTGAGCGAACATTTTCAGGTTATTACCTGGAGGAGCTGTCTTATGTATGAGCCAATTTGGCAAATCAATTAAAGTAATGCAGTTACTTGATCAACAGATGAACACAAAGGGGAAAAAAATGACAGAAGAGACTGAGGGAAAAACATGAGGGTCATGAAAATAAGCAGAAGCTACGGAAAAGACTGGAGAGAGCATTCGGTATCACAAAGGTAAACAGAGCATGAATTTAATTGGAAAGGATCTGTTTAAGCAGTGGGTCACTCGCTTTTGTTGCCTTCAAAGTTATTAGACAAGGAACTCAGATTACATGTGGGTCACTTACACAACACTTAATTTTAGGCTCTCCCACCTTCGTGCTGTCCTTTCAATAAGGTTTGTGGGAGATGCAGATTACCACAGACTGAATGAGAGTTAATTCGACTCTTCTGGTAAAAAAAAATTAATAGTTATAGAACAATATTTCTAATAATAGAATAATTAGAAACCAAAGTAGTAGAATTTTTACTTCTGTGTCAGTTACATCACCTGAACAACAAAACACCATTCATGCTCTTTCCAGTTCTCACCTCGAGGGAGAGAGGATTTGACCCCCACATCTCTCTGAGGCCACTTGCAACATCTAATTCCTCTCAAGAGAGTGTTAATGGCACACAATTAAGTGGAAGCAAACAGCAGAGGAAAAAGAAGTAGGGAAGGCGTCTTTTCTCAGTGACCACCAATCAAAGCTGCAGGTTTTATGAAAAGCCCGAGTCACCTCCCGGTGTGTTGCAGTGGAGTTCAAAAGCCTCCCCACAGCCGGCTGACAAAACCACTTCTCCTGGAACCGCAAAGCAGCAGCCCAGCCAGAGGCACCATCCAGTGGGCAACAACCTGCGTTTCTGGTGCTACAAAACAGGCTGCTTTGGGTTGGAAGGGACCTTACAAACCATCTCGTTCCAACCCCTTGCCATGGCCAAGGACACCTTCCACAAGACCAGGTTGCTCAAAGCCCCATCCAGCCTGGAAATGAACCCTACCAGTGAGGGGATTCACAGCTTCTCAAGGCAACCTGTGCCAGTGTCTCATCACCCTCACAGTGATGAACTTCTTCCTTGTATCTAATCTAAACCTGCCCTCTCTCAATTTTGAAGCCACTCCCCTTATCCTGTCACTACATGCTCTTGCAAAAAGTCCCTCTCCAGCTCTCTCGTAGCCCTTTAGGCACTGAAACCTGCTGGAAGGTCACCCTGGAGCCTTCTCCTCCCCAAGCTGAACAACCCCAACTCTCTCAGACTGTCTGCACAGGAGTGGTGCTCCAGTCATGATGTAGTTTCACATATTCGTCCCTTAGGATCATATACAACTCCTATTTTTTAAAAATATGCTTTCAAAGAAAAGTTGTGAGCTCATATTATGAGTTCTCACCTGAAGTAAATTTTTTACTGATGAGTTACCAGCCTATGAACTGGTGGTTTATAATAGAAAGGCAGACTGACATTTAAATAGAGTGGCACTAGAATAATGGCTTTACATTAGTATTTTATGGGAGGCTGAATAACCACAGAGTTAACATACTGTATTTTCTGGCAATAAAAAATCCTTTGAAAACAAAAGGTCATTTTATTTGATAATGTAAATGAATTAGATTTGTATTGTATGGCCAAGAGAGCAAGGGAAAGATTAATTCTTAGAGGAGAAGTCAATATATCAGGATGGCTAGGATTGGTTTGGTTTTAATTCTTTAAGCATGTTGTAAAGCCTGTGGTTCATAACCCACAGCCATATATTGCTGTACACTGGAGGTTTTAATATGGGCCCTGGACTTCAGTCTGATCTGATAAAAATCTGAAACTTGCAGTAGGCCATTATGTGGGCAAACTATTCATTTTATATTCACCTCCTTGTCGTGTCAGTGCAGAGGTCATCTAAAGAGGGGGCCTAATTAATCAAACTGTCAGAGCCGATGAGGAGGAGCATGTTAATGGGACTTTTATTTCACCCAGGAAAGCAGTGGTCTGACAGGAACCAGAAAATATGGCCTTGATGTTGCTGTTTATTAGCAATGCTGAGATCAGTGGTAATAGGTGCCAAGCAGCCTATGTTTGATAAAGCACTGGATGTCAAGAACCTGCACCAACTAGAAATGAGACTGACAAGAGGCAGGAATCGCCGCATATTGATGGCTACTGAGAGCAGGTACGGCTTGGATGTGACCACAAAGCCTGCACCTGCACACACTCATTTCTTCAAAAGTAAATTAAAAAAAAAAAACAAACAAAAAAAAACAAAACCCAAACCAAAATACCAAAACCCACCAGCTAGTTTCCTGCACTTAAAGATGAGGCTTTGCAATGTTTAGCTCATATTTGTTTTGCCTAATAGACAAGCACAGCAGCACTACCATAGAAAAATCCCTAATATAACTACAAGTGCTGAAC
This sequence comes from Anabacerthia variegaticeps, assembly GCA_035583185.1. NCBI lineage: Eukaryota > Metazoa > Chordata > Aves > Passeriformes > Furnariidae > Anabacerthia > Anabacerthia variegaticeps. The sequence continues at coordinate 1,475,572 of JAWWEW010000165.1, forward strand.
TTGAAGGATTGCCTTGGTTGGAGCCCATGGTGGTGTAAGGCCAGCACACCAGTGTGGTCCAAGACCTCTGATACCCTCTGAGAGAGCTGTCAGGGTTATAAATGGTCTAAGACTAGCATAAGGGCTGAGACTAACTGATCCAGACCGATGCAGGAGCTGCACCAGATGAAGGAAGCAGAAATCGGGTCTGTTCACCTCTGGCCTGTGCTAGACTGGGCACTCAATGAGTTCAACCCTGGCCCCAAAATACAGTGATGATGTCAAAATAAACACAGTGAAGATTTCATTTCTTACCCAAAGCATTTTTCTAAAATTGATGTTCTTAAAACAAAGTGCATGCCCATAGTAAAGAAGAAAACAAGCATATCTAAAAGGGAGTGAGTGGGAGATATAAGAGATGCTCACAGTTTTTGAAGGGCACTGGACTCATTTTAGCAGCACCCATAGCATTTGCTGTGTGGGTGATATATGTAAAATTTTAAATTAATTATTTTAGTAATGCACCCCTACATGATTTCTCAGTCTGCAATGCATTTTATACTTCAGGCCACGGTAGGCTTTATAATTAACTACTTTCTGAAGCCATTTTAATTAATTTTTTTCCCCCCAACACCATTATTTCCAAATGAACAGAGAGCTAACATTAAATAGCCTTCTAAATAGAGAGCTGAAGGAATCTACTCTTGTAGGATAAAGCACTTGGACTCACACCCCTAGCAATGCCCCCGGAAAGGCTTAAGCAGCTGAAAGGAAATGTGCCTGACGGGGCATGCAAGTCCCTGGCGAAGTCAAAATTCTTGGTGGAAGAGGAAAGCTATTATGTTTATGGCTGCTGCCATGGATCCAAATATCCTCATCCTGAATTCTCTCTTTTTGTTGTTTGCCCAAGAACACTCTATTGTTTGGATTTTCCTCTTAAGCCAGAAATGCTAAAATTGGAATTAGAGAGAGAGATGCTGGCAGTAAGGTATTTTTCTCTGTTAGTCAAATCACTTAGAAAACCTCCTGCCTCTCTCCCCCTTGCCACAGGCACCAGTCTCTTCTGGTGGTACTGATGAGTCTGAGATGAAATCTCTGACAACATCCCTGTCTAAAAAAATTTGGAAGATCTTTTTAGTTATTTGGTTTTACAGGATTAAAGTCTTCAACCAGCCCAAATATGGGACTGGAGAATGGCAGCACCAGGCTCAGGGCAGGAACTGCTTCTCTGGTGGCAAAACTCAGTTTTACCATTAAATGACACCTTTAAAAAGAACAATGCACCCCTACCATAAAAGAAGTATATGAAGAATAATAAAGACACTCTTCCTGTCCTAATCTTCTGCTGCTGACAATGCCCTTTTGAACAGTTAAAATTATATTTATTTTCCCTTACAGTTTCATACTTCCTAATTTAAACATAAGGCACACCTTCTATACTTCACAGAAAATACAGTAGATTGAAAAGAATTGCAGAAAGCTAAAATGTGGTTCAAATCACTACCTTGTGGAGCTTTAGATGGCTGTTTTCACAGAAAGATAAAAGTTGATGGGTAAAATTTTAATCATTATGAGACTCATTTTTACATTTCTCAGTGGCAGTGGTGTTAAAAACATTAAAGTCCACTCACCATTAGCAAATGAAGTAGCACAAAAATCTAGAACTATGTTGAGCATCTTTTAAAAGAGTATTAAAGAGAGTTTTCTGTCATTGACAGTGGCCATCACTATAGCATTTCATTAGTGTTAGGATTTTATTACCTATATTGTACTATTAGTTTATGGGAGGGGACGTCTGGATTTTTGTAACATCACACCTTCATTTACAATCACTGTGTAGTCAGAGTATGACCACACAACTATTGCTTCAAAGGCTTTGTAGGAGCGCATTCTTTAAACTGCCTGCCTAACTTCATGGGAGATATTGCTCTTATTTTGAAACAAAGGAAAATCTGCACGTTAATCTCAATGACATTGCTACAGGAACCTTATTTACAGTATGATTAAAAAATGGTCCTTTCTTACAGCCTCATTAAATCTAAGCCTCATTTAACTACTAGGACATTTTTACAATGGGTTTACTGACATACCATGATAAATGTCTGTATAACATCCTTCAACAATAGCCCCGACTACAGCCATAGCCACAATGTGTATAAACACTGCATCAGTTCTAACAATGTGCTGTCCTGAATAGTAGGAAGTGAAGTAACACCAGACACATTTTTACTAACCCCCACATCTAAAAACCTGTGTTTTGCTTTAGGTTTTCTCACTGGTTACCCTTTTGGTTTTGGGGGCAGGGGGGAGCTGCTTTGTTTTGTCTTCTCAGTGGGAAGAGAAACGTTCCCCTTAAAATTATGAGAATTAAGATGTTAAACTTTTAAAATATTACAGGACCCTTTGAAATTTTGACCTAGGCAGAAAGGTTTCCTGAAATTTGATTCTTTAGAGATAAAAGGGTTGGCAGCTGGATGAAAGCAGCCCTACCCTTTTTTTCCATGACAGAGAAATGAATGGAAGGGCTTATGAATACACGTAACTCACCCATTCAGGAGCCACGCTGGTGCCTATTTGTCCTGAAATATCGGTGTTAGGTTACTGTGCAAAGCAACGTAACTGTGAGCCAGCATCGACTCCATCCACGAGAACAATGAGGGCCAGAATAAGGGGTTTGGAGATTTAACAAATCTTTCAAACTTCAAGGTAATGCAAGGAATTAAAAGACTTTTCTGTGGGAATCACGCTTTCAGAACACCTTTATCAATGGTTAGCCACTGTAACTTACTTTTGCAAGGCACAGAGATCAGGAGTACCAGAATCATACAACAAACTAAAACTGAACAGGCTCAAACGCTTTCCTGTTCATGGTTAGCCTCTGATTTAATTTCACATCAAATGGTATCACAAAGCTGGACATGGTAAACCTACAGTATTTTCACTGGAGACTAGGGTCTGACATTCTGTCTAAATGAAATTTCCCAGTTGTCCCAAACACTTTTTATCTTATTTCCATGCTAGCAGTTCGAAATGTCACTATGTATTGCCACAATGACAGATGAGCAAAGGCGCAAGAAAGCAACAGAGCTGCTTTCTCCAATGAACCATGCCTGGCAAATGTGAAAATTCACTTGTGCCCCTGGCTCCTGGCCCACTCCCAGGTACTGATGGGAACAAAGGGGTATGCTCTGCAACACAGGCTGAAATGTGGAGCATGAGTTAAAAAAACTTTGCATGCATGTCTATACATACATTATTAAAAAATCCCACTAAGGGTCAAATTTTGCAAATATTTTTTACTTTACTACCAGGGTTATAACACACTGACAACAATAAACACCTTGAGATACAGAAGATGGAGCTATGTGGCCATAATACATATTTTATGTGAATTAATAGACTGAGGCTTAGATGGTACTGGTAAAAGAATAAAGGAAATATCCTTCAGAAAACATATGCTTAAGAGGTGATGCCTCTTGCTCACTGGAATTTCAAGAACCTGCAGACTTTTTTTCAGTGACAGTGGGGAGAAGAGCACAGTAACATTTTTCATTGCATTTCTATTAACTACAATTAATTGTTCTAAGGATAACTTCAAGACCTAACTGTGAGCTAGGCTTTCTCTTCTCTAACTCTCTTTTTCTTGCTCTAGTGAAATAACCATCTTCTGCCTCTAAAAGGCAACTCCTTTACATAGGCTTGCTCACGCCATTGATCTGGCAAGCACTAGAAGAAAAATAGATGGGGTTAAATTGCCAATTAACACCTAAATATTGCTTACTCTGTCCCATGTGAGTAGCTGCTCACTCTGAGTAACTCCTGTTCCACTCACGTCACTGACAGGCAGAGTTGCTGCTCCCAGCAGTGACTCCTGAGTGATGCTAAAACAGAGCCATGAGCATTTCTGTGCAGCAAAGTCCACCTGGAAACACCCAGCCCTGGTACCAGTGGCTGTGAAATGCTGCTCTCATTGAAGTCAATGTTCAAAATTTCACCCATTATTTAGTTTTCAATAAGTCATTTCTTGCTGTTCTGCGCTTTGATATTGCTTTGCTTCTGAGAGCATAGAAGATATGAAAAGGTGCATTTCTATTAGGAACATCCACTTTAAAACTTCAAGTGCTACCCTCTTTATAAGGCCCTGCTGCTCTCCACTCTCTGACACAAGCTGTTACTCAGCCTTCACCTGCCTTTAGCATCAAAGAAGTCATTTTGACTAGCACAACAAAACCCAGAGGTCACCATAGTCTGTCTTATATAAACTTTAGGAAACAGACTTTTTAGTAAAAGGCAGGGTAAAAGTTGAGTTCTGCACCACATCTGGGCTAGATTCCCCTGACTATGTAAATCTATGCAATTATTTTCTTTTCAAGTACAAAACTGAGGCCCCAAACAGGCAGAATCTTCCATGAGTGCAATGACACAAATGAATTACACCGTGTTTTGGGGATATATTTTCAGAGCTCAATAGCGAGATCCGTCTGAAACCTTCCTCTTCCAGGGATGCAGGAGATTACACCTGCCCCCAGGAGAGCCAGAGCCATTTCCTCAGCTTGCCATTGCACTGCTACAGCTGGGGGAAACAAGGGGAAAGGGAGGCAGAAGGCTGTGGGGATGGTGACTTCAGTCTATACAATACTCCAGTGGTTAAAAAAACTTCCCCAAAAAGTTCTCATTCAAGAGATATGGACTAAATACTCTTCAAAAAACTGAACAAAAAACTAGAGGAATAACTTCCATCCCTGCTACACACAAGGCCAGTAACTCTATGCACGCACACACAGAGACATATATATGTAACCTTGTCTGTATATTTTTTCATGTATACCTATATACATATAAAGAGGCTACATTACATGTTACACAATAAGGAACGAGCAAAAAGCTGCATAAAAAATTAGCATGATTTGGCACATTCAGGTAATTTAACAAACTTGCATATCAAAACATACAAGTCCTTATTAAACTTCATTCATCAAATGTAAGAGCAGCTCAACTTCTGTCTGTAATGAATTTACAAAAGGGAGAGCAGTTATTTAATTTTCTATTTCGGCTTAGGTGCTTAATTGTGACTTGTATTTGGCTGGATCAATTAGCAAAGTGTTTAATACACAAGTCAAGGCTGGCTGTCATCAGGAAAGAGTTTTCCACAATGCTTAACACCTTTCAGTGATTAAACCACTGTCACAATATCCCTGCAGAGGTAGCTTTATTTCTTACAATGCATCAGGAACAAATATGACCGGTTTTTCTTAGCTACAGTACTAACAGAAGAGTCCCTGTCAGCTAAATTTAGGTGTTCTGAAGTCAAATATTTGATACAAGCTATTTTCCCTGGCATCTTTATGGGCACTGGGGAGAGACAAGCAAAGGATACAACTAGTCCACAGGCTAATGCTTAAAGCATCTGGGATGCTGCTTTCTGCCCCCTTTAATGAAAAAAAGGGAGCTGAGGAACTCTTGCTCAGCTTCAACTTGTAACTTTTAAATAAAATAATAAAACAAAGCCATCAAAATTCCAACCCCAAACACAAAAATTTACTGTACCTTAGGGGACATCATACATTATATAAAATAAAGCTTCTGCAAAAATGTGATGAGATAGGTGTTTGTTCACATGAGCATGCTTGTATATATACAGCATATAAAATCTGACACCTAAAAAATATATATATATCAACTTCTGGCAATATTGAAAACCTTTCAGCATGTTTCTTCTTTGAAAGTGTGCAATGCTTATAAGAAGGCAACTGTGATACTGCTTTTAAGCTATTTTAGTAAGGGCCCTTGACAAGCTTCACATAAAATATTCAGCATTGATGCTTTCAAGTCCACACAATTTAACGTAAAAAGCTCTCCTTCTTCAGCCCACATTATAAATAGGTTTATTATAAAGGTGGCATGTGGATTAGATGCTTTCCCTTACCCTTCCCATCTGCCTTCCTAAAGCGTAATTGTATTGGTCTGCATCAAAAACTCAAGCAAAAACTGAAAAAAAATAGAATTATTTATTTAAAGCTGTAATAGTTTTCAAGAAATTGGGAACAGCTTCACATACTGTTTCAAACTGTTATGTTTACATCTCCACCAAGTAACTGTACAGCTGAAAAGCAATTGGAATTAAGAGTCCTGTATTTTATTTAGTTCTCTAGTATGAAACTTTATTGGTCATGCCTTTCTTGGGAAGAATTTGTCTTCTAAACTAACTTTTGAAATTACATCTTGGCTTTACACAACTAAGGAGCCAATGCTGCTAATTTCAGAGGCAGCTGACTTTCGTCCCTAAGCTTTTATTTTTACCTTAATAACACCAATAACCCACTCAATGTAAGGAAGTTCTTAAAATAATATACTGAAATACTGGAAAACATCTATGCTGTGCAAAACACAGCATTCACATAACTTTTCAGACTCTAGCTGCAACAAAGGGTCTTTTGCAGGCATAAAGCAAAAGCCATTTTCAAATTCTTCCAGGCCTATAGACTTCAATATGTTTTTCTAGACTATTTAGATGCCCAAGCTGGCATCAAGATGGAGACATGGTTGAGCCTACATGCTGCACTACATAATGTAAATCTGCAGTCCTGAATCAGGCAGAATTCCAAGTACAGTATTTAAATTTTTCTCATCTGTTGCCTAAGAACTTCAGGATCAAATACACAGTTTAAAGCCTACTGAGATCAGTGGGGAAATCCTATTGGCTTCAACAAGCTTTGGATGAGACTCAGAGGACCGCAGTCAGAAAGTTATCGAGGGACGAAAAATGCACCTAGTGAGTTCTATACCAATTTTTGTAGCTCAGCATCAAAACTCCTAGTTATCTCAGTTTCCCTCTCAACTTTTCTACGTTCCAATCCCAAGCTATACTAACATTTTCTCTACTTGAAAATCTGCTGTCTCTTTTTTTGCTCTCCTTCCCCCCTCTTCTCTGGTACACTTGGAAATTTTGGGAATTGTATCCTTGACAATAGAACTTCATGCTAAAATAGAAACATATAACACTTTCAACTTCTACTTGTGTTATGCAAAGATATTTTAACTGCTTTTGAACTCAAGCTATAGGAAATGGTGAGTTCAAACTGGGCTTGATAGAGTCATTGAGATATTTCCTATAAATATTTTAGATGGTAATTCTATCCTTCCCAAAGAGAAAATGACTTAATTATCAGAGCCTTCTGCTCATGCTATTCATGGGAACAGATATACTTTTTAGCATATTTAAAGATATTAAATTATGAAAACCAGTTCACATAGGGTAACTATCAGAGATAATTATTTGATAGTTCATTATGATGACTACAGTACATCTATTTATAACAAGTGCCATGTTTTATACCCTGATACCAAAATCAGATACTACTTCACAGCCAAGAAAGTCTCCTTTGGCACTGGCAGATGGCAAATCACTGCAGCCTGTTGTTCCAACCCAGACCCCTCCTCTTTGCTGTATCAATATTGCACGGTCACTGCAAGCAGCTTCCTTGTCCAAAGCCTCCTGGGCCAGGCTGCTGTCTCACGAGAGCTATGAATGCTGTGCACGTGGGCAAAGATGATTTGCCATTCTCTACGGTTTATAATCCACCATTTAACCTTTAAGCATGTGTTTACCAAAACCTTTACGAGCACAATGTCTTTCTTTAGCTGCAGAATGGCAGGCATACAACACAAGGTTTGTACAGTAACTCCTGCCTGACTGCAAAATATATCAAAACAGGGTGAGCCTCTGTTTATCCTGGGGTGGGGGAACAACGATCCTCTGTTTTCTCATCCCAGATCTGACAGTCATTTACAAACCGAAACTTCATCTCCCACTGGAATGAGACGATGTCTGCCCAATGATTTAATGTGTATCAAGATTTAATTGAGGTGAATATTGGCAACACATTTACTGCAGAGTTATAGCAAAACACATTTCATTAATGATAATGATACTGAAACATTGGAAATCCATGAAGGCAGAATCAGAAAAGACCCGATAAAATGCTCACTGGAGTCAATGGACAGATGGGAGCAAGCTCTGCATCTTACTTGGCTTACAAAGCACCATCTTCTTTAGAGCTAGTAAAATTTTACACAAAGTATTGGAGGCATGTTACTGATTATTTACTTAAAATCCTCATAGAATAAAACATGAAAGAGTAAATATGAGTGGCAAAAACACAGTGAGGAAGTGGGAAGGGACCCAAGCTCATTTTTTCCACAAACACACACAATTACTGACACTCATTCAGGGGAGCTGCTTGTAACACATGACATTTTTTGCACCAAAACTTGCAGGGTGGACTCCTTTCCTTACTTTCAGCAACGTACCACCTGCTTGAGAAATCAAGCAGAGGCTGCAAACTTTACTTCAGCTGTAACATCAGCCTTTCCCCACGTGCATCCAACCAGGAGCCACAGACCTGCCCAGAGCCCGGGGAGCTCCCTGTGCTGCTGGGCTACCACGGGGCAGCTGTTTCAGGGAATCACCACTGTAATGAAAACAGCCTGATATCTGGGGCAGAATATCAAGAATGAGCAGTTTCTGTCCCTTTGCAACATTTGCCCTTTTTCTTGTCAGCTTTTGCCAAAGTAAAATGGATTCACCTGAAATATAACCATCAGAGTGAGGTGAGAGGAAAGTGCAATATTATTAGGACCAAAGTATTACATGAAATCTGTGATATGAAAGTCACAACCCCCTCCACCCCCGCTATTTATTCCAACTAGAATAACAGCTTTGCTCACACTGATATTCACCTCCTTGTCATTCAAAGAGGGGGAAAAAAAAAAGGGACCAACTTTTAAATTAACTCACATACCACGCCTCCAGAAATGATGAATACTTCTTGAAAGGATAGTTAAGAACAGCAAAAGAGAAATAAACCTAGACTCCTGTAACTGGGCAGAATTTAATCTTGAACTAACCCCAAAGAGAAAGAATTAATTGCTCATGTTGTAAGGTCAGCTGCTACAAAGTTATGATTATCTAAGGTTTCTTAATGCACAATTCAGCATGATGCCTCTGTATGAAAGGCCAGTGCCTGTGACAGGTAGGCTCAAAACCACATTTCCATTACAGAAATAAAAGAGGCAAAGAAGGAAACCTGTGAGGGATCCCTGGGGAAGACTTAACTGCAGTGCTGGCTTGCTCTCAGCCCCAGTGGATGGAATTCATCAGCACAAGCACCACCCACACTCAGGAGCTCCTTCGGACTCTGTCAAGAGCACTACAGCTTTCCAGAAGTTGCATCTGGACACGAGCTCACCAAATGGATCTCATTTTGCATTAGCTGTGCTCTAGAAAGAACTGCAGAGCTCCAGAAGTAGAGAAATATTGAAGTTTAGGTTGCTAAGTATGCAGGTTTTGTTTGCAATGAGTGGGATGGCTCCTTATTATTTGTTGCTCATTTTCCCTATTCACGATGGAAAAATGCTGACGCCTTCACTCTTTTATCGCTTGCAAAAGGCATTCAGTCTCCAAAAATATTTTAGACTTTACTGATTGGTTGCTTTCTTGTGCACTTCATTTTAAATAAGTTTCCATGGAAAAGGATATTTTGGAATACACAATTAGAAGAATAATTAACAACTTCGATTAAAATAAAAACACGGTGGAATGCCATTCAAAATCTTCAGCACGCTGTTAGCACCACCTTCTCACACTGTGTAACTAAACAGAAACCCAAGTGTCATAAACAGCTGTACAATAAGGGAAAAAAAGACTCTGCACTAAGTAAAAGAGTACCTTGATGTGTGGCTTCCCTTCACACACTTGTAGAAGAAATTAAGGTTCAAAAACCAAATGGTGGTGGGGTTGCAAACTTACATGTCTTATTTATTAACATGGATGTTTATTTTGAGTTTTTACATAGTAAATTCTAATTTGTTTTAAGTACCTTATTACTGTTTTGGTAGTTATTTTTAATGTTCACCCTGAAGATGTAATTACCCACATGAAGCTTACACTTACAGTAATATATTAAAATCATTAATATGCTAAAAAATAAACAATATTTAATTGTTCCTAAAGCCAGTTAACTGACAGAAGTTCCCAAATAAGCTCTTAGAATCCTGGTTTGCTGAAGAAAGATTTTGACAGGATTCATTTCTGCTTTTCCAGGAGATAATGTATTTTTTATTTCAGTCCATACGATAAGTTCACATTAATATTTGATTCAAATGGAAAAGAAAAATCACCAAAAAATTGGTAATCAGAAAAGCAAAGGTACCACCTGCAATTTATGAATAAAAATTAAGGATAAAACACTATGTCCATTATCTCTGCAATCTTGAAAGACTGGCTTGACCAGGAACAATAGATCAGTTTAAAAACTGCCACAAAGGTAATACTTTGTCTAATAAGATAAAATCCACTGTAATGAACTTTTCCTTTACGCATTTAGAAGTTCTAAGGTAGTTTTATTCTGGTAAGAGAATACATTTTAAACCATTCTCTGTGTTCATTTATAAATTAATTCCAATAATTTGCATCAAAAAGCTTGAATTCAGGGCGGAAAAAAGAGAAGATATTAAAAAGCATAATTCATCACTTTATAATCAGATTTTTTCAAAGTGTATATATTTTGAAAAAAATAAAGAATGTTAATGTATAGTAAGCGACACTGTTTTTTAAATAAGTACCATACCAGTTAAAAACAATGAAATGTTGCCAATTGGTGACAATGAACTTTCTTCAAATAAATACTCGCTCCTAGATTTTTACTAAGTAAAACAGCAAAAGCAAGAGGAAAGCTGATTACAAAAATCACTTCAGACTTAAACCAGCCAGCCCACTCTGTAAATAAATAAACGCTTTTCCAAAGGGCAACATTTCTTTTCTCTCTGATCCTGAGTTTTTCTCTAAGTACCGCTGTGTGCCTCATCTCTCTGCAGCTCCCTGCCAGTGCCATCCAAGGCTGTGCTCCCCACGGCGTGCCCTCGCCCTGCACCTCAGCCCTGTTTATCCACCTTATCAGCTCAGGAAGAAATTTCGGCAAAACTCTTCCTCTGGTCACTGATATCTCTGGGAACCGAAGCCATTAAGATATTTGTGACCCCTACTCATGCTATTTTGACTGTCTGTTGTACAGGAAGGAACTGATAAAAATAGGATTACAATGCCCTTACAGATGAACTAGCAGGAGGCTTGATTGTGATTGATGCCTGAATAAATATACAATAACAGCCCCTACATTTCAACACTGCTTTTGATAAAAGGTAAGAAGCAGTGTCGGTTTTCACTGCCTCGACTGCAGGGCTCTTTTCTCAAATACCTGGGAAGTGCCTTTCATTGAAGATTGAATCTTCTGCTCTTAGGCTGATTTTAAATAGAGAGCAGGAGGTGTGTTATTAGTAGGGAGGAATGAATATTAGTATTACTTTGTGAGGTACAAAGATGCATTTCTTCTCACAGGTGCTTCTGTGTGGTCCCACTCCCAAGTTCAAGTGAAGGTCTAAATTCTTTTGAAGTCTCAATATCTCCCCCACAATTAATCAGTGCCAAGGTGTGTGTATTGAAAAAATAAGCAGCATCATAACAGTTCTGTGGAAAACAAATGGGCTGGACTTAAGAGTTCGGGTGGGGAAAGGAAGGCTGGGATTGTCCAGGTCTCTGTCAACTCATCTCTGCCTTGGGAGAGGAAGTTTTCAACAGTCATTAAGGCACAGGCTTGGTCTGTGGAACAGTTTCTCCTGAAAAGACACATGTGCCTGCCCTTTGCTGAGGTTGGATAACAACAGGGGAGCACAGTGTTTCCACCAAACCACATCAGGTGGTTTTCCCTGACTCCATTTACTGCAGTACAGACTGAAGCCTGTCTGCATTCTTTTAATCTTTCTTAATAATTTAATTCTTAATAAGTGATGCATTTACCACCCAAAACAGAAATTTCAGGAAGCAAACTCAGAGCATGGTTTTTATTAACCTTCCTCTTTTTGGAGAAGAGGGCTTCAAGTGTCCTGAAATCACACGTTATCAGCTCCCACTTCAAGTAACACAGCTATCTATTCCACTTCAACAGTATATCAAATACGCCCCTTCTTATCCTGCAAAAAATAGACACCTACTTAGCTTTCCAGTGCAATGATCCAGCCAAGTACTCCAGCAAGTAAACAAATTTCAAGCGGGCAAACACTCCCTCTGGCTCCTTTGAAATCGCTCAAGGAAGTTCAGTCTGCATCTGCTCAGTACCTTGCTGGATCATCCTGCTAAAAATAAGTTAACAGCAATACTTGGCACTTCCAAGGTGCTGAAACCACTGCTGCAACGGCAATCCCATAACTATTGCTAGCCTTATTTTGTAGATGGAGAAATTAAGGCAGAGAAACCACTCAGTTATTTCCTGCCCCTCGTACAGTGAGTCTCTGAGAGCTGGGACTCCCTTTTCCTGTTTCCTCATCCACATATTCCATCCTTCTGGCACCCACGTGTTTCTCTTCACTGAAGGCACATTCAGCATATGCAGCAGCTGCCTAGCAGTCTGCAAACAAACTTTGAAAACTCAGTTCCACCTATTACTACAGTCTGCAGCAATTAATATAGATCAAATACTAAAATTAGTCCAACCCCCTTGCATTGAGCAGGGACACCTTCAACTAGGTCAGGTTGCTCAGGGCTCCATCCAACCTGGCTTTGAATATTTCCAGGGATGGGGCACCTACCACCTCTCTGGGCAACCTGTGCCAGTGGTTCACTACACACCAGAGTCCATCACTCAGCTTTTCACTATTAGCAGATCTTGCTGAAGTACTAAATCAGTTCTGAAGTCATCGCTCAACAAGACAGTAAATCCCATTTTAGTGCACCTGGCACTAGAGCAGAACTCTATCAAACCCCTGAACCCCGAACCAGAGCACTACAGCAACAAGATGCAAAGCATTTACCCAGGTTAAACTTGGTCACTTGGAGCACACACTTCATAATTTATACCTGGGGAACGACACAGAAACACAGCTGACTTGGAGCAAGTCTGTGTTAAGGGGTAATATGGCAGAGCTCAGACCCAGTAAGACTGACTGTGGAACAAAAATTAAGCTGAGTTCTAGCCTCCCTTCCCTTCCCCAGTTTCAGTGACATTTAAATGCTTGCAGGGTGACATGAAAATCACCGTGTTTAAAGCCATTTTACACAGCATCTCACTGCTTAGGGAGAAAGCAGAAATCCTGGCTCCAAGGTGTCAGTGATGCCTGAGCACTGTGCACACCACCATCTATTTGTTCACTCAGAGCTGCCCAGCCCTAACCAACCAACACATGCTCTGGTTTTATGTTACTATAGCCCTGGACTAGCACAGTCCTACATCAGGGCTGTGACTCATATTTTAATAGCTCTTCTCCCAAATATGATGATTTGGTGGTGATTTGAACCGCACACCATTCCAACCAAGCTGGGACAAATAAACTCCCCATGCTACAATTTATAATGTGAAAATGGGGTTTTGCACAGAGCTTGTAAAATTGAGCCAAATGTACAGCAGAGAAAGCGAAATCTTCCAAGATTGGTTTCATTCACCTGCTGATGACACAACTTGGTATTCAAGTTTATATAGACACACACGATGTAAATGGAAAAGGTCACAGAGCAAAAGACTTTTGCTATTGCAATTTAAAATATCTTTGAATTGGAATGAAATATAAATTCAGTGCACTATTAACCAAGTGATACATACCCTCAAGCCACACAGCAAGAAAGCACTTAAACGCACATTGAACTTAAGCAAACAGATAAATCTTATAAATTCACAAGGATGAAAGTGTGCACTTAAAATTATGTCAAGTGTTTACTACTGCTTTTGCAAACAGGCAAATGAAATTTCAAAGAGACATATATATACATAAATTTTCTAGATACAAATATATCTATACAGAATATTGCAAAATAGCAAAGCTCTGCCCATCACAACTGCAGACAAATAAGCAATAGAGGTTCAAAGGTTGAAATATTAACAGAAGAATTCAATCTGGAGTAGTTTTGTATTTAAAATCAAAACCTGGAGAAGCAGTGAGGAACGTGGCACTGATCAGCACACTGTGAATTACGGAGCAATACTGAGACTTATCTCCTAGTAAGTCTAAATTCAGCACAGAATAAAATTATGGTGTAATTGGGGTGGGGGGTGGGCGGGGGTGGAGGAGGTGTAATTGCTCTAAGAAAGGAGAATTATAGCTACTCAGCTGCCAAGATCTCAAAGTGCTCCAAAACCACAGCTCTATTTCATCACATTTAATTTTTGTACATATATTAAATTCAGCCAAGTCAGTAGATTAAAATAATATAGTAGATTGTATCAACCCAGACTTTGGCAAAATGTGACACAATCCCTTTTCAAAACCCTAAAATTGGCTTGCTTGTGAGGACTATCACACTGCTGAATATTGGCTGAAGGGCTATAAATAAATAGATTGCAGCAGCACAAGGGAGGTGCTAGCAGATTGCCACAGGGATTGGTATTAGGATCAGTTTTATTTAACATCTTTATTAATGATCTGGAAGAACGGGTAAACAGTGCATTAATTAAATTCACAGATTTCAATACAGTGAGAAGTGTTATAAACATGACAGTGGGGAAAGAAATTATGCAAAAGGAGATTAAAAACCCTGAGATAAGTCAAAAAAGGGGATTCCTTCTGAAAATAATGCAGGCTAATACATCTGAGAAGAATTAAAAACCATAAATAAGCAGTGAGAGGAAGAAACCCAAAACCTGTTAAGCTAAGACAGAAGACCCAGGGGCAGCAGCTGACAGCAATTTGTGTATGAACTTGCAACATGAATGAGGAAAAGAATAAAATTATCTGGGCTGCACACATGGATGTATCAGACATTATAGCATGGCACATGCCTGGACTTCCTGCAGGAGGAAAGGAACACACAGTCACCATCCTACAGCAGTATTTCCACCAGCCAAGTATCAATCCGGACAACCAACCAACCAAAACCCAACAGCCAGGAAGATAAACCCTCTCACCAGGAACAACAAAGGGGAAAAGAGAAAAATCTGAAAGGATGACAAGGACCGAGTGTTATAAAGTGATTGACACAGGGCTGGAAAAGTACAGAAACATCACGAAGGGTACCAGAAATCTTTAGGTTCATCTCAGCAAACATGGCACAATTTGGATTTATTTTTTTTAATTAAATAAACATAGGAAGGATATAAGCAGAATATTAGTTCTCATTAGCAACATCTACACTATACTGAGGAACAATCAGAAAGAATTAACTGAAACTGCTCTTCTTCATTCATTAAAACTGGGCATAATATTCAAAAATACAGTGTAGGAGACAATCCTGCAAGAGTAGAATGATTTAATAGGTCTTTTCCATCTCTAACTTCAATGACTCCTTAAGAGACAATAAGCAGAGAGACAACCCCCTGCAAAATTAAATCACTGGGAGTCAACCAGAGAATGAAAATTAAATCACAGTAAAGTATTTTCTTCTTTGTAAGCATTAGCATTAATCACATGCAAAAGTAAAATATTAGTTAATTTGATTCCCTGTGCCTTCCAGACTCTGGTCGAAATGAATCAATGCAGGAAGACTGATTTCTCTGATAATTGGGGAAATGGTAAGGAGGGAGAAGAAGAAAGAAAAAACCCTGAACAGTAGAAATAGCTGGTGAAAATGAAATTACTAAAAGCAGACTCTAGAAAACCACCTTAGAGCACCTATTTCTTCTGTATTCCTAATAAGAGCAATATATGTAAAATTTCACAGTGGTGGCTTTGAAACAGTGCTATTCAACTATGGCTAGAATTGGGAAAAAATCACCTTGGACAGTACAAACTATTGCTAATTGAAGTGACTTATTACTACACTGGAAACGCCTGGAAAATGGCTTTGCCGTATGACACCTTCGGGTGGCCAGCCCTCTGCAACACCTCAGGTACAGTGAAATCCCAGCTCCACCCATGCAGGAAAGAATGGCTGTGATGAATTTACAAGGAAAAATACATTTGGGACCCCCTTCTCCTGAACTGCTGTGAAACAGTTCCCTTGGGTGTGCCTACGCTGCTCCCATCATGTCAGTGATACGGCACAACCTCTGTGATGAAGGGAGGCATCACACCAGCACTTAAATCTGCTCTTTAGGCCACAAAAGGTCAGACTGGACAAACCACAGCCTAGCCAAGCAGTTTGCAGCTGGGGGAGGCAGCACAAAGCCTTTCAGCAGATGATGGCATGAAGCCATAAGGGACCAGTTCTCAGCGTGGTCAGCAAGACTTCGGGTGCAGATGTCACTGGACATCCAGGCTGGGCCACTTTCACAAAGGCTGGCAATTGCAGCTTGTGCACTGGAGAAAGGGATGTGTGTGCCTTGGGGATACAGGAAAAACAGGCATGGCCACAGAGAGAGGTGAGCAGAGCAGCTGAGACAAGCCCTGCTGCCTTGGGGCCAGTGCTTTTTCCAGGCAGCAGCCTGCAGTTCAATGACAGACTTTACTGAGCAAAGAGATGTCA
This sequence comes from Anabacerthia variegaticeps, assembly GCA_035583185.1. Taxonomy (NCBI): domain Eukaryota; kingdom Metazoa; phylum Chordata; class Aves; order Passeriformes; family Furnariidae; genus Anabacerthia; species Anabacerthia variegaticeps. The sequence goes on from JAWWEW010000165.1 coordinate 1,491,995, forward strand.
TCAACATAACAAAAACTTTAAAAAAAAAATTAAACCAAAGGAACAATATTAAAAAAAATAAAAACCTACGTGTCTGGTTTGTTTCTTTTGATACATTAAAAAAAAAACAACGCACAACTCTCCTCCTACAGAGAAGAATTACTGTATTTAATTAGAAGCATAAATCATTATGCTTTTATAGTTAGCAATTTCTTCTTTAATGAAAATACATTATTTTCTCACTACACATGCTGTTTATTGTTCAAATTTTATGATAAGTTCTAATAATCAAAGTGTTACAAAACTGTTCTGTTTGTGGGGGTTTTTTGCTTCTCTTAAACCAACCCTGAGATTATTCTTTTGTTACATAAACATCAGCAGAAATCTGCCTGGCTTTCTACCTACTGCAGGAAAATATACACTACCTGAAGTGACCCCTCTGAATGTTACGGGGATGGACTTATCTCTAAAATTCTAAAAGGAGTTTAAAACTTAGCCCCATCTATGAGCAAAGCTTGAATTTTAACCCTTGAAAGATGGGACGGGTTCCTCCCATTCCAAAAGCAGGTAAGCAGTGTTTCTGGTGCACCAGGACCTGTCCTGGAGCTGCACATTGGCTCTCTGTCAGCACAGAGCCACAAACGTCACTTACTTGAGCAATTTTCTACAGGACTGCAATTATTTTCCTCTTTGTATTTTCCCCATCCTGCAGCAGCACAATCAAGATGTAAACACAAAGAAAGTGCAGCAGACACCTCGCTGATTTCAGAGCCCTTTCAGACAACCCCAGCAGCTCTGTGCCGTGGGCTGATGAGGAAAGCACATTAAGCACTTGCAACAGGACATCCAAGTAGACCTGTTTTGCAGCCTGATTAATAGAAACAACCTCTAAGGACTAATCACAAGTCGAGCCCTGTTTTGTAGATTAATAGAACAAAGGCACGAGAGAATAGGGAAGGTTACAGGACTGGAATATAAATAAGAAAAGGTGTACATTCTAGGCAGATTGACTGCTAGTAATTATCAGCTAAAGACACATCCTTACGGGGAGGTCTCACTGTTCTGTGCTAAAGCAGCTCATTTGATCGGTCTCTGTATCTCTGAATATTTTATCTCCAAAATCACAAAACAACAACAAAATTCTTCTCTGTAACAAATCACGCTTTCATACCACTCTTTCAATATCACTTAAATTTCTGTTGGTATTAGGTGATTATGAAGTTTGCAGCAATTACACTTTTCAGTTCCACTGATGTGGATCAGCAAATATTGGCATATAATGAATGACTGGTACTCAAAACACTGCAAAGTCGTAGTGGATGCTTCAACCCCGCAGAGATCCCACATACCCCATGAGACCCTGCAAGGAGCTCACCATCCTGGCCAGCACTTTGCTGGTCCTGAGCAGGATTCCACTGCTTGAGAAAAAGGTGCTCAGTCACAGATGAGTTCTGCAAATAAATCCCTTTGAAATTAAATGCAAAATAATGTACATTTGTTTCATTACCTAATTGTTCGACAGCAATCAGAAGTTGTGCATGAACTGTGTGCGGTGTCTGCACAAATTCCATGCGGGAAATGATGGAACATTCCCATGCTTCTGAGGAAAATTCCTTCTCTGCTTTTGAAAGTATTCATTTTGGTGGGGTGTAAGAGAATGCAGTGAAGATAATAGCAACACAAAAACGCTGCATCTGTGCCTGCTCCAAAGTTCAAGAACAACTGCAGGTATCGCTCACAGTCAGGGTTTCATTAAACACATACACTCTGCACCCCACAATCCTGAAGGAACTTAAAAGCCTTTCTGAGTTCAGGAAGGATGGATTTCATATTTTATGTGAGAGAGTATCTCTTTATCTACAAACAGATTAAACATTTTCAGAGGGATTTATAGTAGGTTTATTTCTATATATAATTATATATATAGAAATATAAATACTCTTGCATTTTGTGGCCTTCCTAAAAGTTCCACCTCTGCCAATGCTATACATACAAGAACATATGCTCTTGAACCCTATAAATCTAGGATTTTTTAAAAAGGCATCTGCAGCTTAGGCAAGGGAAGACAATCTTCCCTAAAATGGCACTTTGCAGGTTTCTCAAGAAATACAAAATTTATGATATATTCATAAACAGAAGAGGGAGACAAACTTACTAAGAACTGAAAAACCAAATTCAGGTACCCATAACCCCGGAAATTACAGTGTACTAGGGCATCCCATATTAAAAATGGGAACACTTAAGGACTACAGCTTTCAAACCAGCACTCAGTTTGCCTTTCTCCTCCTTTTTCTTGCAGTGCAGGCCATGGAAGTGTCCCAAGCAGCCCAGATGGAACACCCAGAGAGGTGTTAAAGAGAACACCTTTCTTGAAGTTTATTACATTCCCAGTTTTGAAAACAAGATGCATTAAAATCTGTGCCAAGAAAAGGAGACTGAAAGACAGCCTTCTTTCTTACATAAAGCTTTCTTATATAAAGTTTGAGGCAATACATAATCTGTAAGTATATTCTCAAGGTACAAACCCATAAACCTGACTCAAGAGAGCAATACAGTTAGCAGCTGCAAATATCAGCTTTTGTCAGTAAAAAAACCGGATTCACATAGGTACAGAAATAAACTGGCTTTTAGAAGAACCAGACCACACAACCTTCTTGTCAGCTCAGCTCATCTTGCAAAGGCTGCCAAAGCAGCAAAACGGAAGGTGAGAGCTCTCTAGAAGCAGAGGACAGACTGGCTGGCAGATCTGCAGATACAATGCTCAAGTTCTCACATTACTCGTGACATAAATACGATGGCACAGTTGTCAGAGGATTTCAAATCATCACAAGATCATTTTCCAGGAAGCATTATTTCCTTTGTCAAAGGAGCCCAAGGCACAGGGTTTCCAAGCAGAATACACATGTCAGTATGTAAGACAAACAGCTAAGCCACACCTATTAAGGAATATTGTGTTTAGTGTTTCTCTGAAATGCTGCAGAACACAGAACGGAGTAACTCCCAATACTTTCTCCCAGGTGCAGTGTGCACACAGACCTTGTCTGTGCAAAATTAACAGAGGAGGCAGGAAGGTGTTGTGGCTTGTGGGGCCTTCTGTACTTACTCAGGGCTCTATGAAACTCAGGCACATCTGTGAAGGCACAATGAGAAGCTGGCGGCCTCTTCCTGCTTGTAAACCACTGCTTAAGCCTTCTCTGTGTGCACATACACACACACTGCTCTCAGACATGCTAAAATGTGGATATTTGACTTGTAGAGTTAGAAATGTCAGCAACTGTAATATTTTAGATGTACACAAACCATAATACAGGCCAGAACCTAAACATTTTAGAGGTGGTTATAAATACCTACAAGTCTCAGTGATTTTCAGCTGAATTCATGAGTGTTAGCCACTTCTGAAATCAGGTGCCAGATCTATTCTACTGAACAGATTCTCTTGAAAGTCTGATGAATGTAGTTGTCACTCTTGACCTTTATATTTATGCTCAGGTTCATGATCAGTGGTCTCTTATTTGAAGTACATGTGCAATTTTTGCTTTATTTCATAGTCTCTGTGAATTACTTCAAGCATTTTATACACATCAGGGTGAAGTTAGCATTCTGATCAATAAGTATTAGATAAATATGGCCCAAATCATCTTGTAGTCAGTCATGAGAACCCTTACCATTCACTGGGAACTAAAAAAATCCAGTCACTTACTATTTGAATTACTTTTTGGATTAAAATAAAACAGTTTTTCAAATATAATTTCTTCTCCAGTTTTATTGCATTTTTATCACCATCCCATCACATGAGCTTTACTGTCAACTCTACCTGAAGTGATACAAATTCTTCCACATTTTTCCTGTTTGTCCTGAATAGATGATCTGTGAAGCAAACCACCTGTAGACTACATCTGTTTCACATACCTGACTGTACACAGGACAAGCACAACCACCTTTGTCCCACCTCCACCCCAATCTCATTCATTTCACTGCACCTTGGAAGGCACTTGAAAACACCCTTAATTTTCCAATTAACTCAGCAAAGCTGAAAAATATGTATATCTGTGTGTAATTGATAATTATATATTTAATTCAAGCTTATTATCAACCTCACAGAGCCAGTGAGACTCCTCATGTCCCAAAGCTGACACACTCAGGTGCTGAAGTGGGGCAGCTCCACTGCATTTCCCCAGTGTGGGTTGACACTCGCACTGGGAAGGCATCAGCCCTGTGGTCTCTTCTCACTCAGGGTCAACTCCTGACTTAGACATGATCTATACATTTTAAGCTGGCAGCACTGCTGGTAACTCCCCACCTAATACACTGATGTGTGGTTTCATCTCCATATCCTGCTGGAAATGCACACATGTTTATGCACCACATGCCCACCAGGCCACCCTGTCACTCTCCCTTCTCAGCTGGACAGAGAACACAAAATTAGATCGAGAATGAACTTGCAGGTTGAGATAAGATGTTTTACTAAAGCAAAAGCAAAAGTTTGTGCACACACCACAAGCACAGGGAGGGGAAAAACTAAAATTATTCTCTACTTCCCATCAGCAAGTGATGTTCAGTCACCTCCCAGGAAGCAGGGCTTCAGCACATGGAGTAGGTGTTCCGGAAGGCAAATGTTGTAAACAACAAATAACCCCCACCTTCCTCCTTCTTTTCTTAGCTTTTATATCTGAGCTGACCTCATATGGTATGGAACATCCTGTTGGTCAGTCTGGGTCAGCTGTCCTAGCTGTGTCCCTTCCAGGACCTTGCCCATCCCCAGCCTGCTGATGGGGGCTGAAATGCTGGATGCTGATGCTGTGCCAGCTCTGCTCAGCAGGAGCCAAAGCCCTGGTGTGTCAGCACCTTTCCAGCCACCAATGCAAAGCACAGCACTGGGAGGGCTGCTGTGTGGGAAATGAACTCCATCTCAGCCACACCCAATAGAAGCTCCTTCCAGAGATACAGCCCTCACATGATCTGCCTACCCCAACAGCAAAGTCTTGGCATCCTACTCAGCTCCTCACCAGCTCCTCCAGAGAGCCCTGAACCTCCTCCTGCCCTGTGCTCCAGCAGCCAGGCCCTGGCTTGCACTCACCCACACATCCTCCAACAGGCTCTTTGCCTGTCACTCAAAGCATCCACCTGCTCCCTAATTTTTCTTACTTAGGGCATATGGGAAATGAAGCAAAGAAAGTAATGAGGCTTGAAGAGCACCATCCAATGCAGAATCCATTCTGATGTCAGCTTGTCAAAGCTGAAACCCCTCTCTCACTTGTCCACTCTCCTGCTGGGAAGGTAGTTGTCCTAGAGTGAAGTAATTTTTCAGTTAACCTTAACAGCATGGTATTTGCAGCTTTGTCTTTCTTCCCTTCTGCACTGGACCACCACAAGGAGGTATGGCACACATGCAGGTGGAAGGAAATGAAAAAACAGGAGTCTTGAAGTGCAGAAGCTGCACACAAGAATTTATTCAAACAAGCATCAACACACAGCACTGGGTCCAACCCTGTGCAGAACAGCCTATCTCCACATTTGGATTAACTCTCACCTGCCCTCCTCTTTCCCACCTCCCATTATTTAAGGTGTTTCAGACACCATCTCAAGATGAGGTCTGCACTATCAGATTTGAAAATTGCAGGAGTTTTGTAGTATTCTAGCTAATCCCTGCTATTCCTGACTCATGGCTGGGCATGAATGCTTTCAGCCTGCTCCACGCACACAAACACCACGGTGATCACTCTGTTATTCCAGTGTTCAGCAGCAGGAAAGCAAACTGCTCGCTCCTGGAGAGCTGGCAAGCAAAAACATGCAAAACCAAAGCAAAACTACAAGTATAAGCACAACTTGTGAGTTTTGCAAGCACAACTTGTGTATCAAAATGACCTTTTTGCTGAGCAAATCATAGTTCAGCCTAGGAGTAGGAGACCACCATAAATATTCAGCCCCACAACACCACAGCTCATGTTCATTCTGCCTCTGCTCTTTTGTGCAGCACTTACTGAACTCCAGGAAAATGGAGCAGAAATTGGAGACCCATAGCAAGTCCCCACAATCATTTATTTGGTACTGCTCTAAGAAATTCAAATAGCTGTTTCCACACTAGGAAAGATTAAAAAGAGTTAGGAGAGTCACCATTTTAGGTCTGTTTTAACTGGCTAGAATTCCACCCACAAATAGGCACAGTTTGGGTAATGAATACTCTAAAGTTCTTATTCCTGCTGAACTCAAGCCTAAAGAAAAGGTTAAGGCTTCATGATCTGCCCCAGTGCCAGGAAGCAGCTTTCCAAAGAATTAGCTAGGACAGGTTTGCATCACAGTATTACAAATCACTTATGGGCTACTATATTTAAAATTGCAAATATTCTACTACTTATTTAAGAAAAAAAAGAAAAGAAAAGAAAAGAAAAGAAGAGGAAGAAAAAAAGAATGAAGGCTTTTGAAAGTAAACAGGACAATCTTTTACTTGGAAGTGAATCTGATATCAAGGAGACCAAAGTAAAATCAGTGACATTCCCAACAAGGCAAAAAAATGTAAACAAACTGCTGCAATTCTAGACCTGGGGGGAGTTCATTCTTGAATCCTAAACCGAGAGACCTGGAGGACAAATGCCAAGAAAAATGAAACAGAAGCCTGCACCTTTAAACACAACCATGCTGCAGGGGTGGTGTGTTTGTTTAACATACAGACAGGAGACTTCAGACTTTGCCAATAATTTTCTCAGTTGCTGACTTCCACTGCACAAATGCCAGAATTCCTGAAAAACTGGTACAACACCAACAGCCTTGTCCAGCCTCCTCTGGTTTCCTCGCTACTAAATAGCAAAGAAGAACTTTATTGCTGAGTAGTCCAATTTCTATTCCTCCTTCTTTTAGGCACAAGCTAATTGCCAACTAAGACTATGAAAATAAAAGAAATGAGATCCATTCCAATCCATCCTGTGAGTTGCCAATTGGTTTTCCAGTCCTCACGCTCAATATCTGCTGTTAATTTGCTTGCTATTTCAGGAACTTGAAGACTGTCAGCAAAATCCATGATGCATTACAAAACTTATAATTGGAAAGAGAAAAAAAAAACCTGACACGTTTCTGACAGGATAAACAGGGGGTCTGAAAAAACTGATCTGAACAAGGCAGAGGTACAAACTTAGAGCTACTAAAATATGATGGCAAATGAAGCAGAGAAAGAAACAGAGAAATAATTTCAAACTGATGCAAAACCACTTGATGAAACCCCCAAATTTTACACTGGGCTAAAAAGAAAAGGAAAAGACTGCACAAAACATTATTTTTAAAGGAGATGGCTGAACCCATCTCTACTTTCTTAAGGTTGCATTATCTATGCCAATTAAAATTTTGCTTCTGAAAAAGAGTTAAGGCACTTCCTCTAGAGTTACTAAAAAAAGCAAATGAAAGCCTTGGCTTTGCAGAGGTGAGTGATAGTGAGCCGTTTGTTCTTGACCTCTGGATCACCCTACAGATCAAATTCTTGGACATAGGAAAAACCCACTAGTATTCATTAAAAGCAACTGGGAGGCCAGCTTTGTGCTTCTGTTCTTGAGACCTGAACAAGCTACAACTTGACAAATGTGCAGGATATTGCTGAACAATGCTGCTGTTCCTGTCAGGAGGGAAGAGCTTTATTCCCAGCTTCATTCAGGAGGAATTGATTTTCATCACAATGATGCAAATCACAGATTTCAGTCATTATTTAAATAATTGATTGTCATCTTTTACGTTTGTGGTGCCTTTCAGTTATTCCCATAAAGCTGATTCCGTTTAACCGTTAACTTGCATAGATTTATATTGAATTATAGCTTTTATACTACACATTTTTTCCCTTAAAAAGATACATTTATCTATAGTTATCTAAACAAAGATATAGGCTGAAAGTCTCAGATATTCATCTTTACTTCTCATTCTGCTAGGTATGGGTGGAATTTGCCCATATCTTTTCATAGTTAAAAATGATGCAAAGGATTGCTTTATTCGGTAGATTATTTTATACTTACGGCTTTTGACATTTCTTGTGAAATTTTTATGCAGAACAGAATTTCAAATCAATAAATAAGCCTATTGCCTTGTTATTCATAAAATTAACTACCATAAATTTCTTTGTATACAAAATAAAGTTCATCGGAATACTTTTTCTTTCCTACTACTTTTGTCTTTCAAACAAGGGGAAAAAAAGAAAAAGAAAAAGCTACCTGTAGAGCTGATCAGCAGAACAAAATAAAACAGCAAAAAAATATTCTCCCTGAACAATTGTTTCTGTCAAAATGTGGTTTAAACACATTCCGGCTCCAGTTAACTGCAGTTCTCTGGTGGTTTGAACGCTTTTAAAGCTTCATTAGAAAACAGACATTGTGAGAATATTTGTATCCAAATGTCTCCGGCATACTATAGTGAATTCAGTCCTCAGCATGGATGAACAATTTCAAATGTAATTTAAAAAAACCCCCACACATATTTTAAAATAACATTTGAATTAAAGTAAAACTTATTCACTTATGCATATTCAGCGCCCGAAGCTGCAGTAAAAACAGACTGTCTCTCCTTCCCCTTTCACAGATACATCAGTGTGAGTTATGCTTTTGTTTACTTTTCAAAGAGAACTTTAAGATTTAAAAACTCATATATCCATCACTGTTTGTATTTTTTGTCCTGTTTAATAAGTAGCTTCAATCTCCAATTTCCCAAGAAGAAAATGTTTGCATTGGAATCTTCCAGAGTTTTGACTGCATCAACTATCAATTATTTTTCCACCAAACAAGGCAGGTTCAAAGTCAGAAGGAAGAGAAAGGAAGGGAATGTTTTTGTGGATTGTTATCTATAGACCAAATGGGACATGTTCAGCCATTTTGCTCCTTTAAGGTACATCAAAGAATCTCCTATTTAAGGTGTGAAAATGTCACTTACATTCCTCACCTCTGAAAATGAACAGAGCTCTGGATGCGATTTATGGCCCACCCTTGCACTTTTCTCTTTTAGGGGCTGATACTCTTCTTTTCAACTTCCCTCCAGCTAATGCCATTTAATACTCTCAGAACCATCGGGCTAAATTCAAATTTTCTGCTCCTTAGAGGCTGTTGTTATGCACCACTGCACATTCCAATTGCAAATACACATGAATGCTCCCGTGTATTGTAAGTTATTTTTTACATACAAATTCTGTTAAATTGTAAGTTAGGAGGCAATACTTGAATTCTCTTAGGTCTTTAGAAAGCTTTCAGAAGTACCATGAGTTATAACATGTAATGAATATGGACTGATATTTCTCTTCTGTAGTTACACTGAGTTGGCAATTTACATTTTCTAGATAGATTACTTATAGCCAGCCTTCCCAGTACTCTGGCAATTACTTCTTAGAAACCCCTGACAGGCTGAAACCTCCAGAATCACATCTGTTATTCTTGGTTTGATCCCTCTTTTTTAAATTAAAACCAGTAGCTTTATCAGCAAATGAGAATTTTTTTTCCCCTCTGGAAATACTTAGGAAACTGCACATAAATTGAACGTGCCAACTTATCTCATTTTAGGGTTGGCGCATCTTCTGGGTTAATGACCAGCGTTCCATTTCTGTGACAGAACTAATTGAGGTAAGGAGCCCATAAATACATACAAAACCCCACAAAGTCTCTTCCTTCGCAGTAATCTGAAGATTTATAGGAGTACAGCGAGATGTGATTGGAGGGGAAAGAGAAAAAAATTTAAGAAGTGCTAAAAGGCTTGTCTGATCATTCTGTCTCAGTTTCTAGGCACAGAACTTGGAGCAGAATTAGAGCAGATTTTTCTAATATCTGATGTGACTTTTCCTTCCTCTCAAACACCAGCTAAAATGCAAAACTCTAGTGAAATTTTAAAATATTCTAGGAACTGAAATTATTTAAAAAAAAAAAAAAAAAAAAAAAAAAGAAAAGAAAGAAAAAAAAGAGGAGAGAGAATGTATGGACAACACCACACCTCTCTTCTCTGAACACAGACTGGTGGAGTGATCTAAAAAGCTCTGTTGAAAACGGGGTGGCCTCAACTCCACATCGACAGTTGCTCAAAACACACTTTGACAACATTTTTTCACAGCTGAACACGAACGAAACATCCTTCAAGAGAGAAATCTGCACTTGGTCAGAGCTCAGTGTGCATCTCTAGCAATCTAGTTTCATTTATCACGCATCACTAATCAGAAAAATCCAGCTATCAATGCATTATAGGAAAGAATAATCCAGGTTTGTCTTCCGTGGCTAGGTCAGAATACATATGCCATTCACTTTGTACAGCTAAAACAACTCAGTACCTTGATGGGATGTCCCTTAATATTTCAGAACAAACATTCTAAATCCATGTGTACACCTGCAAATTGAAAGAACTTCTAAATGCAGCTGGAGACAAAAGGAAAACAGATTTCCATTACAGGTTCGGGAAGCAAAAAAGGAGGAAAAAAGAACACTACATATTGCCAGTACATATAAATGTAAAGGCATATGACACAGTTCTCTATTGCAGAATAACTCTCTCTTCCCCAAACTTGGATTCTACGTTCTCCAGATCTCTCCAGCAGTGCTGTGAGCAAGCTGAGTTCAGGTAAATCTGACCCAAATAAATTTTCAACGATGCCTCCCCTTCCTAATCACTGGGTGGCTGCAGGAGCCCTCTGAGCCTGAGACACACATACAGAGGAAGCTGAACACAATCTGAGCAGCTCACCTTCCTCAACTCCCCACCCTGCAGCAAGCCCCAAATCCACCTCACTCTACCCAAGGCCTTATGTGCCCTTCCTTCTGTGCTGCTATTACAACAGAAAAAGAATTACTTCAAAATGTCTTGAGGACATGATTCCTAACCTGAATTAAGATCATCTTTCCCAATTTGCTGATACTGCAGGATTTAGAGCATTACTTTTTTTTTTTTTTTTAGCTAAGCAGTGTCAGGCTGATTTAAACTACTAGCTGAAGGCTATGACTTAAATTAAAAAATTAGTAGCTCAAGTCAAGAATGTGAGATACAGAGCTAGATCAGTTTTCTAGCCAGCACTAGTACACACAATATGACCAGAAAAAAGCATCACCAGAAGCATCAACGTGTGTGGTGTTATGTGAATTACCAAGGTCTGTGGGCCAAGACAACAAAAAGGAGATGAAGGGGCAAATTTCTAATGGATGTATAGGTTTGTCCCATTTCTTTTTTCAACCCCTGTCATTCCTTTTTCCTCTCCTTCTTTTGCCTTTAAAGCAAGCCTGACATCAAAAAATAAGTTATAAGCTTATAATAAACCCTTCTTAAAGGTGTGCATAAATTAGCATCTCAGTACTTCAGCTGACAATTGAGAATGCCAAGCAGCAGAATGATTATCACCATCACTCAAGTTCAGGTTTGTGGTAAAGCCTGAAAGGACTGTGGCTGTTGTTAGCATAAGAATTTTAAACAAGTGCTACCCAAGACTCCACAGAAAGATGTCAGGCATCACAATTAAATGACATGTAGAAAAAACAAGGAAGAATCTCCTTAGTACAAAACAGGACAGCAATTTTCCCTACATGACATGCTTGACACATGGATGGAATGACACCAAAACTGGCTTGAAATTTTCTTATCACAACTTTACATGGAAAAGAAAACAATGCCTAGAACTGATCAAAAATAAGGCTTAAAGCACCTGCTGCCTTGTATCTTGTGCTGTGTGGGTGTTAAATGCTACCACGCTAATCTATTAGCAGAGCAGACATAAATACCTCAGCAGATACAATATAATGGAGCTTCCCTAAGACATACTAAGGTGCCACTGCAGTTCATCCACAAGCACAGAGTGGGTATTGAGTCCATTTAGCAGGCAGAATAGAAATAGTCACAGTTTCTTTTGTCTTACTTCACACACCTGGCAAAATAGAGACTATTTATCCACCAAAGAAAAAAATTAAATTTTAAGAAAAAAAAACCTGTTTCAGGATGATTTACAGCTAAGTTAGATACTGTTCTGCAGGGCAATGCAACAAAGCAGCTTCATGCATGTTCAACAGGAGCGATTCCTGCTGTGGTTCAAGTAATAAACAGCAAAGAAAGTTTAAATTCAGACTTACCACGGGGCACCATATATTCGGAATCCTTTAACTGTTACCTCTGAATCTTGTAAGTAAATACTATTTGTCAGGAGTGACTGAACATTGTCAAAGTCCTCTGGTTTCAATTTGGACACAGAGGGAAAGCGGTAGTAATCTTGTTTAACAAGGTCTGCCATGAATTCCTTATCAAATGTCAGTTCATGATTCCCAGCAATCACTATTTTATATTCATATGGTAGGTTTCCTGAAATAACAAAAAAGAGGACTTAATTAGCACATTTTCCTCCCACACCAGCAATGCTGGCACAATAAGTAGACAGCTAGCAGTGACAGAATGGAACACCCGAGATCTGTGTGCATCTCTATGTTGAGCACAAGGTATTAATGCTGCTGCTCTCCCACTGAATGAAACTGTGTTAAAAATGTGTTAAAATGTAAAGTAACGTCACACAAAGCATTGTCACAATAAAATAAAGGGGCTGCACTGCAGAGTTAAACAAAACAAGCTGGTAGGCAACAAACCAGCTCCAAAGGTGGCAGAAATCACCACTGATGAATTAAGATTCACCTAAAGTCTGACAATCCTTAATCCACGGGACTGGGTCAGAGTCAGCAGCCCCAATTCCCAGTCCCCAAGAGTGAGATACGTGGGTGTCCCAGTGGGTGTGGAACCAGAGACCACAGGATGCCTCACAGGCACATCCTGAGGGTGCTGAATTAGACCACTGGTGCTGTTGTTTTTTAGATTATGTTGTTATTTGGACTTATTCGTGCTCCAGTGGCATTTATTCCAGACCTAGTTTGCTCTCCAAAGCTTCAATTCATTTGCAATGAACTTTCATATTATTATTAAGTTTCTGGCAGTATCTCTTTTCTGCAAGAAGTACACAAGGAGAAGAAACCATGAAACTCAGCTGAATAAGGCAAAGTAGGAAAAAGGAAATGTGGTTAATTCATTTACTGTGAGAGCCAGAGGTAAAAGAATACAGGTTTGCTCACCTCAGTTCAGGGCAACTGATACCATTGCTTGGAGAGAGGTATGGATCGTGCCCACAGAGCCAGATTGTTGGAGTTCAGAAACAGATTTTCAAGCACTTGGTACCAGCAATCAGTGCCAGAACTTCCAAATACACATACTGGGTGCTGAGCTCCCTTAAAAATACAGTCCCATACTGTGATGTCTTCACAGAAGTTTGGTTCTTTTACAAAATCTGTCCCATTGTGACTTGCCAAAAATCACACCTAAGTTTGCATCAAAGCTAACTAACTTCTGCTGCCTTCCCCATACACTCGGTTTCCTAGTCTCATACCGAATCATTAAGCATTTTGGTGCTTTTTCCTAATATTCAGTTTAGAAAAGGTTGGGTTTGTTGTGCTGGTTTTTTGTGAGGTTTGTCTTGTGTTTGTTTTTTTTTTTTTCAAAAAGGCAGCAAAATGTATGTGGAAATCTATATGTCCACCTTCCAGTTTTGGGACTCATAACATCTGTCCTGAGGAAGATGGAATCAGATGTTTTACGTTTCTTGTGAATACAGTTCTCCTAAATAGAAGTGGCTTTGCTAGTTTAAAACTTGCCTTTCATGTTTTAAAACTGTTTGGGTTTGTGTTTTTTTTTCAAAGTAAGTTTCAAAGTGAACCTCTAAGTATATACAACAAGATTAACTTTCCCCATAAATAAGATTTACAGGGAACCAGTCAAAACCCTCTGCTTTTCAATATTTACAGCACAGAAACAGAATTACACAGGGTACATACACAAACATCATCTTTGCAAAATTAGTTAATTCTGGAGAGAAAACCAAAAAACTACAAATCCCCTGAATAAACCAAGCAGGCTTTTTCACAGACACCTCACGTCTGAACAAAATAAATTGTACATATTCTTAACTCTCTGAAGTGCTGCATTAGAATAAAATCTGGGGAGATGCAATAAATGCTCCTCTACAGTTTTTGCCTCCCTCCTTTTCCTCTTCCCTCTCCTTCCCCATCTCTGCTACGTGCAGCTCTGCAATTCATTTTTATTTAAAAACTCAATGTGGCAGGTACCTACAATTCCTGCTCTCTGTGACTCCTGGGCACAAGATAAAATTGCTATTTTCTCCTCTCCCAGGAAACATAAAAGATACCACCAGCATGAAATTTGATACACTTGTCATAACTATCAATCCCCCAAAACAAACTAGATGTGATAATATTATCGGAGAAGTAGGATGGAGCAGTTAAATTCAGGTTTCTGCCAAGTTATCAACATTTGCCTGTTTTAGCAGAGAAAACTTTTCATCTTACTGGATAGATGTCCAAGCTTTACACTTTTGCTCATTTATTTTGATAGACTCGAAAACCAGCACATTTTGCTGATATGTCCAATTAAGCCTGGAACATTTTTGCTTGAAGTCAATGTTTTTTTATCTTGACATTTTAAAAATAAGGGCTTAATTTGAAGACACAAAGGGCACACAAAAACAACGTAATGGTGGCATCAGTAATTACTAAAATGCCTAAGCGTAACGCTGTAGAAGTTATTTAAGCACCTGAAATCAGTAGGGAAAACCAAACAGTATTTCTTGCAATTGGTGTGAAGGCAGCTGTTGATGTTTTCAAGACTAAGGAGATGCTCTGCTTGGTCAGTTCTTGAGAAGGCACTGGGAGAGAACAGCCTCTCCCCACTGCTGCTGGGGAGCTCACCAACAAAAGCCATCCAAGATCAAGAAATGAGGCAAAACAGGCCCTGGAGGGGCAAGAGATGTGAGAGAACCAGGCGAGATGGGCTGCACTCTGTATTTGTGCCTGCTGGAATATTTAGCAACAAAAGCCATCCAAGATCAAGAAATGAGGCAAAACAGGCCCTGGAGGGGCCAGAGATGTGAGAGAACCAGGCGAGATGGGCTGCACTCTGTATTTGTGCCTGCTGCAATATTTAGCACAGGAAGGGCACCAGGGTCTGGCCTGGCTCCCCACCTGGTTCCCCCACTTCACCAGCAGTCACATTTTGCTCTCGGATTCCAGTGCTGGCTCGGGAGCTATTGATGAGCAAACACCACCCATCAAAAGGCAAGCACACCAAGAGCCAGACCCATGCAAAGGAAGGAAGAGCAGCAGCAAAAGGAAATTCCATCCGTTTCTTCTCTCTACCCTGAGGAAAGATTATATAGCACTAATCACAGTAATAAATTACCTGCAATCAGATTACCTAATTTATTCACCACATCCAGGTTTTTCCTCCTTGAAAGGCGTTGTAGCAGTGCACAACATCCATCCTGTCTAATACTATTTATGAAAGATTTTGGCGTGTTTTCTTTTGGCAGACCTGCCCTTTGCCTATAATCCATTGACCTTGTGCTAAAAATGGAAGCATAAAGAGTCATATTCAAAAATCTCCTACTCCAAGGTAATTTAGTTTCATCTTAACCAGACTAATCTCTCTGTATCTACATCAGTGCTGCCTGTACAGCAGAACACATGGGCTGAACGGCATTTCCTCATTTTCCTCCACTAAATCTTTGTTAGCTACATTTGGGTTTTATTAGTCTAATTTTCTAACTATCAAGTCTTCCATCATGCATCAGTAATATTATTCATTCTAATTTTTACTGTGAATCTGAAAAAGAGATAGAAGACTCCTTTTCCAAATTAGAAAAAGTTTGATCTGTTTGCTGGGACGAGGACTTCAGAAACCCCAGTTATCGATTCCCAACATAACAACTTCACAATAATTTAAAGTACTTAAGTGCTTAACAGGTGACATCAAAAGGCTAAAATTACAACTACTAAAAATGATCAAGGCACTAAGTCTGTGAAGTAGAGAGTCTCCTATCCTAGAGTATTTGAAACACAGTATATTTATGTGTATACACACACAGGGTGTGTAAGTGTGTATCTTCAAAATAAATCTATTCTTTTGGGTAAGATGAGCCATCCTGCCCTCAACAGTACAAGCAAGGGCACAATGCAATCACTGATTAAGAAAATACTGCAATTAGACAAGTTGTTCTCTTCTGGAAGCCAAAAGGTCAATATCATTCCTGCTCAAATAAAGGCAGAAATAGTTAACTGTGAACTGTAAAAACAGAATTGTTTACAGTAAATATATTAATCTGGGAGCCTCAGACAATTTCTGTGCCTTCTTGTCTAACAAGTCAACCCTCAGGCTACTCTCCTAAGTACCTTTGTCCCCCACCTGTTCACCTTTGCCCTGTGCCATCACAAGGCCAACAGTGGCCGCAGATGAGAGGGGATCAGGAAACTGATCCACATGAAAATTGATGTAACAAAAAAGGAAAGGGGGGTCTGTGGATGCTGGTAGGGCAGGACTTCTAGTGCTGGCTGCAACCACTTACACCACTCAAAGTGTCAGCTGAACAACAGAATGACTTTAAATATATCTATTACATGGGATGAGGGGGGAAGCTTGGAGGGCTGTGGGGGTTTTTTAACCTATATAAGTAGGTGATTCAATGGGGTTTTTTTTAAGTTCACCTTAAGTGCTTGGATCCTAGGAGTCCTTAATCTGTTGAACAACCATTCCCATTTTAATGGCATGCTTCATATGAGTACAATTTAGTCACACAACCCAAGTTCTGTAGAGCTGCCAGACATGAAAAGGAGTCTGACTGGCAGTGAACGTTAACTGCTGAGTCCCTATAAAAATAGAAAATCACATTATTTTTCGACTACTGTTACCTGCAAACCCCACAGGGAAGTAGAGGAATATGAAATAATGTGATACTAGCTGTCTATATAGTGGTAGGAACCTGTATTTACACACAAATGATATGCAAGTGCTTTTGATGTGAAGCTCTGAATATGCATACGCATGCATTAACTATTCAAACCACACAACACTTCCATGAAACATGAAGCTTTTTTCATGCCTGTTTCATAGCCTCACAAACCCTTTGGCCATATGCTGAGAAACAGGCTGAGAAACCTTGAAGCACAAATCTCAGTTCCTTCAAAAAGAGGGAAATCTGTGTAAGAGAGATGCCTGTGCAAGTGAATCATCTCAAATACGTGGTATATCATATATGCTTCAGAAGTGCAAAGCTGGCCGTGGAGCATTCGCCTGTAACCAACCCCACACAAATCCAGGGGTAGACACTGCAGGAGCAGATTGGGCATTGTTCCTGTGGACTTCCAGTCCCCACAGCAGCACAGG
Source organism: Anabacerthia variegaticeps (assembly GCA_035583185.1). Classification (NCBI taxonomy): domain Eukaryota; kingdom Metazoa; phylum Chordata; class Aves; order Passeriformes; family Furnariidae; genus Anabacerthia; species Anabacerthia variegaticeps. The sequence goes on from JAWWEW010000165.1 coordinate 1,509,164, forward strand.
CTGGCACCAGCTGTCCAGCCAAGCTGCCCACAGATGGGCAGCAGGTGAGGGCAGCCAGCACAGCCCAGCTCCACAACTCCTCATACAGAGGTTTCTCATGGAAAGCCCATGGCGTCTCAGGGCCATGGCCACTGTCTCTTCCCAGCATTTATAGCACAATTGCAACAAACACAGGCTCCTTCCAGCTTTCTGAAAAGCAGACAGAACATCTCAAAGCTCTCCATCAGCAGCAGCAAATGAGTTAAACAGTGTATATACTGTTATATAGACTCAGTCTTTTATGTGATAAGCAGGACTTATCTCACCAACAATCCACTCTAAGGACTGAGACCCAAAACTGGGTAGGAAAAAACCAACCACCTCCTCTAGGATGAGACTGACCAACTGACTGTGAAAATATTCTGGCTGTTTTAACCCAATTGGCTTTCACAAAAAGTCCTCAATGGAACAGCTAAACCTGATGTCAACCAACACGCTGGCTAAAAACATAAACCATGAATTTCTATGATTTTTAGCTCTCTGTCTCTGTAGAAACCTACATAATGAAACTATAAAAAACAGACAAACAAACAAAAAAAAAAAGCAGGCAAATAAAAGATAGGACATGCACAAAACCAGAACATGCTTCTAAAATAGTACAAAGAACTGAAGTACAAGAACTCTCAAAATCTTCCCAGTGAAAAGTATTCCACTGGTTCAGATATCTCTTTTTTATTATTATTATTTTTATTTTCCCTCCAAAATAAAGTTTCAGGGAAGGAAAAATAAAGGCAAAACACACACAAACAACACAGCAAGAGGAGAGGATGAATGGCAACGTAACTGTTTTGCCTTTATGCAAAGAAAACATCAGACCACAGCACAGGGAGAAGCAAAGGCTGAGACCCTTGAATTCCTGTGATAAATCTAAAGCTTGTACATTAAAGCTCCCCTTTGTTGAAAACGCTGTTAGACACAACAAAACAGAAATGTTAGGTAAGTGCAAGCTCTGCCTCTGACCTTTCCCTCTGTAACCGTCAGGCTTCATTAATTTTCACAAGGCCTGACAGCTCTAGCGTTAATACTCACACTTGCGGATCGAGCCACACAGCAGGTTCAGAGTCTGCTACCTTCTCCTCTGAAACTCATGCATTAGGGTTTCTTCCATGCTGGCAATGGAAAACCAAGTCTAAGAAACATTAAACACAAAAAACTACGTTACAATAATGCCGAGGTTGAGTCATAAACCCATGAAAGCAAGGAAGTGGCGAGCGAAACCCGGCGCCGGTGCGTGTGCCATAGGGAGCTCTGCCTGGGCTGGGGAGCAGCACGGGCACCTCGGGTGGTGCTGCAGCCTCAGTGGTACCCAACACCGAGCACTTCTACTCATTCTCTCTTCTGGAAGCAAAGGTAGCCAATTTTGCACAGCACTGGGCCAAAACGTCACGAGGTGCAGCACCAGCCCTGCAGAACCTACTCAGCTACAGGTGTGACTTCACGTAGCTCTGACATGGGTAACAATTCCTTGCTTTTATGTCTTTATGTCTCAACCGTAACATTATTCTAATGTAACTGTTTGTGATTAATATCCTTCCCCTGTCTGTTAGCAGGGAAAATGTGTAGAACAAAATAAGTGACAAGCTTTTGTTTGGTGTTCCACTGCTTCCTGAGCATTATCCTGATGTAACTTGGGCTGGGGTTTGATCTCTAGGTTGTTTTGAATTTCACTGGGCTACTGTTATTGAAACATTTTTTTTCCTTGAAACACGGAAAGCTTCACTAAAGTTGTAACCATTAATACATGACATCTCTTTGTTTTGAAACAGAATCTGAAGGTTTTGTTTAGTCTAACCTCAAAAACGAACAAAAAAAAAAAAAAAGCCTCCAGATTTTTCAGCTCACAGCCCTGCCAACTTTAGGTGTAAAAAGTTCCCCAAATTGACTTTAAAATTATGAAATCTGAAACACAAGCGGCACAGATTGCTTGCTAGTCCCTGGAAAGGCTTTCTTTTCAGGCTTTTAATTATGCAACCTAAAAGATGGTGCTTTCAAGAGGAAAAAAAAATATAAATCACCTAACTTAAAATGAGAAGAGCTGACAGCTGTGAAGTTTCCCTTTAAATTTAGCAAATTCTGGGAACCCCACCCTTCATGGAAATCACAATACCCTTGTTTTTCCCCTTTATTTTTACAAGTGCTTCTTGCATTAATGGTAGCTCCTGCTACTCTCCTCCTTCCCATAGCAAAGCAATACCTAAAGGACTATCACAGCTGTGCTGATGCTGTGAGCCCTTCCAAAGAGATTCTTTAAGGGAAATGGTGCTCACTCTCAAAAATATATGAGATTTTCAGCAAGAACATCTCTTGTCTGGCAGTGCTGAAGGGTGTTGCTCTAAACAGAATTACCCCCTATTTACACTTACAGCAACACTTGCATCTAACCCCCTGTAGTCTGGGCTCTGTAGTGCATGTACGCTGTAAACAAAGAGAAATATTTTATCTATTTTATCTAACAGAATTTTGTATTTTCTCTTGCAATCAAGATCTTAATGTACCGGGGCTGAAAAGTTTTAGACCAATTTCAGCACTCTGTGTGGTTTCAAATGGCTCCCATCTTGAACTCCAAATATCAAGGCTGAGAATGAGAATATAAACTCTGCCTTCACAGTGCCAGTGGGGCTAAGTAGAAATGTTCTCCTTGAACTTAATTTAGACTAAATTGAAAAGGAACATTTTTGGCTACTATTACATTAGGCTAAAATATAAAAATGAACCCTAATACTATCTAAATCTAATAAGAGAAAGCCATCTCTATTTCAAAATTTTCAAAGCATTCTCTATAAATGCATCACAGATCAATTTACATGGTACTTTTGCCAATAAGCAAAACAAAATCACAGGTTCCAATTGGCTTAACTCATATTGGAAAGCGCGAAAGCAAATGCTGGAAAATGCAATTACTGCAAACAAACTCCATTTTCTCCACTCAGGAGGGAATTTCAGGGAACATTTTATTGCCCTCAAATAATATTTCTAAAGGCATCAATACACAATTCTATTTTCTTTTCAGAGTCCCCCACACTACATAACCTAATCCTCCATAAAGAAATTCACCAGATTTTGAAATAATATATTGGTTGTTGATATTACCTTGTGCACGCACATACTGTATCAATTTAAATTATTTTTCTCCATGAATCTTAGGAATATAAAAATCAACAGCCACCACCTGACATAAACAGATCCGGACCTACTTCCCATAACACACCCTTTGTCTCTGTAATTTACAATTCCAATTAAGTCTTTTTTTTTTTTTTCTCCTTCCCCTAAAATAAATGAATAAAAGCCATCAAAAAGGAGGTCATCTTGAGAAACAATTATACAGAAAGTAATTAAGCTAATCATAATTATCACAGACAATGTCTTGGTATTTTCATGTACATGTATTTTCACACTGCAACAGGCCAGGGAATGTTAAGGACAAGATTTTCCAGACAAAGTAAAAATCTTCATTTAAAAGGGAAACAAATCTTGGTATCAATTCTTTGCTACTTTACTGAAGGAAATGAGAAGTTTGAATGCAAGACCCAGCTCTAGATTCTGCCCCAAATTCTTCTGTGTTATTGACAGGTACCTTTACATGAGCAGCAGAACTTCCTCTTTTGTCCACAGGACTGACAAACACAGCTCTGTCAGGATTCTTCCAACATCTACCCACCTATCTTAATAGGAACAAGTAAATAGACTAACCAGGAAAGGTGTACGATCACCAAAACATTTTCCTGTTTCTCTCATCTTTGAACTTGCCCCCATTATTTATTATTTTTTAATGAAAGTCTCTGAGACTCACAACTGCACAAAGCCATAGGCACACACCTTCCTCTGTCTTACAGCCTGGTAGAGCCCAGTCAATATTTCTGGGGGGGGGGGAAAAAAAAAAAAAAGGTCCCTCTAAATATCTCCTTTTTTCTGTATCCCAAGAAGGAATTCAGAGCGCTTCTTATGAAGAAAAAATCTCAAAATACTTACACAAGAAACTTCCAAAAACTATTTTCTTTCTATTATACAGTATATTTTACATAACTTCTGGATTTTATACATGCAACTGAAATCCTTCCTTTAAAGTTCTGATTTTTGAGTATATTGTTGGTAAACTACAAAACATACTGGGGCTAATAATTAACCAACTATCAATACCAATGTAACGTAGATAAATTTCCATAACAATAAGAGGAAAATTACTAAGCAGGGATAGCAAGCATAATCACAAGGAAAAAGAAGAAATAAGATAAAATGGTTTTTAAATATCCCAAAGGTTTTAAAAGCATGAGCTGCTGTCTAAAAGCAGGACTACGGCTTTTTAATAACTCTGAGAACGTAACATTCTCCAGCGTGCTAAAGCAATTAGCTGCTTTTGAAATTTTACCCTGTGATCATGGTTTGTGCTTTTACTTGTATACATTAAAGTTTAAGAAGTTTGATAATCAAAAGTGGTTTTAAACATATTTTCAAGTGGCAATGCTGATGTTTGTTGGGAATTGTTTCTTCCTTTTCTAAGCTGGAAGAGGAGAAATCTAAAGCTTGAACTAAACTCCACTTCTGGAGTCCAATATACACGTGACAGCACTACATACTGTGTTTCAGAACGACCTCCATGGGCCTTTTCTGAAACATTTGTGGAGGATAAAACACAAAGATAAAGTGCACAGAGAATGCAAACAGAAATTACAGTCAACTGAAATATTCAGGCAGGTCTTTAGGAACCTCCAGCACTATTTTCCAAATCCCATGTTTAAATTTATTATTCTAAATAAAGCTAAACATTCCATTATAGTCCTTCAAGATGAACTTGGATACCAGGAATCTCCTGAGCCCTGTAAGGAAATTCCTTTTAATAACCCAGCTCACAGAGAGGTTTCTTAGCTACTAAAAGAGACAACCAAATCAGTCCAGCTGTATCATGTTATTACAAGGAACTAAATTCCTCTTCTGCAGGGTATTTTCCTAGCCATCTAAAATTGCCTGAGCAGAAGGGCACACCACCTCAGATACCTTCCCTGTGAGTTTAAGCACATATAGTAACCCCAAATACCAAATACTAAAAAGGAGAGAGAGAAAGAAGCTTTACATCTCATTAGGGTTTAGAGTGATAACTATGGACATTGGTGCCAGTTATTTCTGAGTTCCTTCTCTCACCTGTCCTACTGGTTCTTGCCACCTTCTCTCTTCTACTGGCTTTGCAGGACTTCAGTTACTGAAATATTTATGTTACAGCGTCCCAGGACTTCACAACAGACAGTTCAAGTTCGGACTGAAGTTTTTTTAAAAACCCAAATCTTTGAATTTCAGTGGACAAAACGGTGTGCTGAAATACCTCCTAACTGTCCTTCCAAAGGCAGGACGAAACAGAAGAATGAAAAATAGTATCTGTAATGTAAACTCTATTCTGTGATAGAGTTTGTGTGCTCTTACTTCTGATGGAATTCAGGTAAAACTCTTGATCTTTCCTACCATTGTTACAAGGACATAAGCACATAAGCCTCTGCTGCAGCCTCTTCAATAAGGGTAACAGCAAACCTCTAACCTAGGCCTGAAATGTTTTTAAAGCAAGTGAAATGAATGTGTGAGACTTACAGTGCTTACAGCTGTGCATTTGAATTTACAGTAACATTTTCACAAGGTGCTTGAAAATCTGTATGATGCAGCATCTCGACTTTCCTTCAGTGCAGAGAAATACACTGAGAATTCTGGTGCACAGATAAATAGTTCTCTATGATTAAATGCTATCATTAATTGTTGGAGCATGCAGGTTTTCATCTAATGTGCTTTCTGCAGAGTAGGGTCTCTCCTGACTTACCCATTTTGGGCATCGTTTCTAGAATTTAAAACAAAAATGGAATGAGAAGCCTGCTGTAAAAAGGCACAATACGCAGCCTTTAAGTTTTGCTGAACAAAGTGAGAACCACAGTTAATCAGGGTCTGTCATTAAGACAAGGCATTCAGAGAACAGCTATTTCGGTCACTTAGACAAAGGTAACAGTTTATTCCTTATTTATAGTCCTTTCTCCTAAGGTTTTGCCCTCTCACCTCGCAGGCAGGCATCATTGTTTTTACAGCTGGCTCCACGGAAGCGGTTGTTTATGAATGGCTGTATTGCTTCCACTCTGACTGTACACACTCGAGTAACTCACTCCAATGCCAGAGCCATTTGAGCACAGATAGCCAGAGCTGTCAGTCACCAGAGCAGTGGCTCTTCCTTCCCCCCGTCCCAGTGCAGCCCAGGTTGGCCAGCCTGGCTCAGGCACTCCCTCCCCACCTTTCCCACTCCAGAAAATGGCCCAGGATTATCATTTACAACCAGGAGACAGCAAATGGAGAGTGGCTTTCCCTACAGTGGTGGCCTGTGAATTGCTTCACCCAGCGTTTTAGGAAGGGATGCCAGTCCCCAGGACCTTTCCTCTTGGGACCACAAGCATGCCTACAGCTGCATTATTTTATTGCCAGTGACGACTGACACTTGCAGCAGGGACAGAGGAGAGCACGTGCCATGCACAGCAGACATCTCCTGCACAAAACTGCAGGAAACTCCATGTTCACCTTGCAGCTTTTCTGCTCATCTCTCAGCAGTGAAGGCAAATGCCAAATGCTGCTTAGGGAGCAGGGAGCCTTCAGAGTAACAGATGGGGGAGAGCAGCTCGGGGAAAGGTAAGGACATGAGGGCAATTTGTTATCATTTGCAGCTCTGTTTTAAACTAAAACTCTCTGTGTTAGCTGGTTACACCAAAAAAATTTAATGGCAACATTCAAGAGAAGGAGCTATTGCACTCTGATACCCAGCCTGGCCTGTAATATGAAAGCTTCTGGTTCATTAGAAACGATGTACATAATTCTGAGGTCTTTATGGTTCACTTACCAACAATTACAGGAAATTCAAAGTACAGGGTGTTCCTGAGCTCTCATTCCTTAATTTTATTAACTTGAGAAGAAATGAAACTCTGGAAAAAGCAGGTGAATCTCCAGTACTTTACATCCCTGTGTTCTCATTGGTCTTCCTTTTCTTTGTAGTCTCCATCCCACCCCCAGTTTGATGTTATTTTGTTCTCCTTTGTGTTGGCTTTCCATCTTCTTGCCTCTCTCCTTGCACTGTTGTGTCCTGGGGTGTTGCTTTGTTCCTTCTCTCCTAAACATACCATCAATAGCCAGTGAGGGTTTGGTGACTGTCACCTCACAGTTGGGGTGCAGGATGAGAAAAGAGACCAGAACAGCTCAGTGAAGTGAGGCACTGAAGTGACATGAGCCTCAAAGCCACCTCAGGTCCTGAGAAACTCCATTCCCAAAGCTGTGGAAGGGCCACCACAAACCAGCCCTCACATGGGTCAAACGCTGAGACCAGCCTGGCATCCCAGGATGAGGCAGCAGAGCATGTTCTTCCAGCCTTGGATGACAAAGCAGGACAAAGAAAAGTTCCTTTAGCTCTGGGAGAAGGGGCTCTTGTCCCCTTTTTCTGCCCATCAGTGGTACCAGAGTGCCCACAAGCAAAACATCCATCCTCCAAAATCCATATACTCCCTAAATACAGCCAGTAAAGATGCTGAACATTCCTAACAAGCTCGAGGGGGGGTGGATAGGAAAGGTGGAGTTTCACAGGTCTCTCTTTCAGCCCTTTTGTGCCAAGACACATCCTTCTGATAAAGAATTTGCCTAAGCTCAAATACTCAGCCTCAGTCCACTGCAACCAGAGGGTTAATTAACAAGCTATGCAGGTTGGTTATAGCCAGCAATAAGCAGCCATTTATTTTTCCTTTAACATAAAAAGAAGTCAGTAATTCTTGGAACATTTATTAACCCCCTAGTATAGGCAATTACTGTAAGAGAAAGGTCTGCCAGTCTTGCATTACTATAAATTGCTGCATGTTGCTTTTCTACAGCACAGTAATGTCCACAAGAGTGTGAATAAATGCTAACATTAGAGTTTTAAGCTTGATTCAACCCCCTTGATCAAACATTTTTAGCAGATCTTCACACTCAGTGGCTGTTTGGCCACAAGAAAAAGAACCATTTTATACAAGCCAAAAAAATGCAAGATACTATTTCACTGATATAGTGTTTTCTAGCTCAGTTTAAGGTAATCTCACATATTTTCTAACATGCAGAACTTGAAAAGAGGAAGGAGAGTGGGAAGTACAAAACCCAAAGATCATTCCTGCTGTCTACTAGATCCTGTAGTCACATACAACGTAAAAAAGATAGTGACAATAAAAAAAAAAGGAAAGGCTTTGTAATAGACAGAACACTGCCAACCAGCTTTAAATTGAATTACACAGCCTGCTAATCTTTATGATGAAATAAAATTTCTTTGAATACTGCACATTATAGTAAAATCTGCAGTGCTTTCTCCCCAGCCCCAAAGCTTTCTCGCTGCTCAAAGCAACTCCTCCACGCCAAAGCCATTGTTCTTTCCAGGCAGGAACGTGATGCTCTACTAACAGAAAGACTTATTTCAATTAGATATTTTAATATGGTGCGCAAATTTGGGAGAGAAGTATTTTTGCACTTTGTATTTTTGATGCAACATTAAATTTGTAAGTGACAAAATAAATTGATGGTGTACAAAGAATCCACCCTTTGACTGCTTTCCACTGAAATCACACTCATTATGACATGTGGCTGTGGCAGAGATACTGGAGGGAAAATCTGATGACAGTGTCTCTAAAATTTTCTATTTGAGTAGCATTAGTTGTTTCATGCCTTGCCAATACAACAACCATAAATCTCTTTTCTGTTTTAAAGTGGATTTGCAGGAAAGGGAGAACTGAAAGGAAGAATTAATTCGGTTATTTTATAAATTTGGTTTGGTTACGATTTCTTATAAGAAACCTGATCATCCCCTCCCCCTTCTAAGACAACATTAGCAGTCCAGGGAAGCAGATCCAAGAAATGACCATGCAATTACTGGGATTGAAAATCCATTCAAGAATTGTGCAATACTTTCCAGTGCTCACTGGCTCCTTTCTTTCATTGAGAATTACCAAATGAATATATTAGGTTTAAACATATAAAAAGCCACTCACTTCAGAACATTATTCTCTTGGAAAGCACGTTTCACCTGAGCCAAGTTTTCTAATGGCTGTCAAATAACACCTTTATATTTGGTTAGACTGACCATGGCAGTTCATAGAGGGAATTTTACACTTTATGTGTAGTGTAGGGAACACAGTTCAAAAAATTCTCATTTTCTTCCTATGCCATTAAGAGACAGCAAAAATAGATTTTTGTAAAATCTCTTCATGAAAAATTGCCAGGAATAATAAGAACAAAATAAGAAAAAACTGATCAGATATGAATGAAATTACACTGCTCCTCAGGCATAAATTCCACTTTAGTCAGTGGAAATTTGACTACCTTGACACTCATTTTATCCAATTGCTTCTATTTTACCTTCTAAGTTATACTTATAACATTGTGTTCCACAAAGCATTTCATATCTGATCCAGAGCAGAGGATAAATAGCAAGAAGCAGCTATAATAACCATAGCACAAAAGCAGAATTTTGCAATTTTTTCCCCACTTTTGTTTTCATGTTTCACTGTCGATCGCTACACTAAGAAAAACTATTCAGCCTATTACCAAAAATCAACATGGTTGTATTTTCCCCACTATTTTATAAATAATAAAATGCAACTTTCAAATTATTTTTGTATTCCTCTGAGGAGAAAAAAAATAAAATTAGTAATAATATATCAAAAAAGGTATATGCAAATAAAAGCTGAGCACTGATGATTAATTCAGTCAAGCCATGTGGGAATTTTAAATGAAGTACAAATGGGAATTTAAGCATGACATTAAACACAGTTCAAGGTAGAACAAAATCAAGGGAAATATTCATAAGTAATGATACTGCAATAAAACCTAAATAAACTAGAAAGAAGTTTAAAAAACTATATGGTAAAGACAGAATGAGACCATAACATTCAATATCTAGAACTAATAAGCAGGCAGACATACTAAAGCTGTTTGCACAGGCACCTTCAGGCCTCCCTTATTGCCCTGTTCAGAGCATCTCTAAAAGAAGTCTGGATCTTCCTTCCAGCATGGTCTGGATCTTGCAAATCCCATGAACCTGCAATGGTATCAGGACAGGAAAATGCCAACCCCAAGTAGAAGAGTCAACTGTCTCCAGCACCCAGCTCAGCCTCTTCTTCAAATCTCTGCATCCCACTCCACGGGTGAAGCCCAAGGAAGCTTCTCACCAGAGCCATCACAGAAGTCACAGTTGTTTTCAAAAGGAGACTAATAGATTTTGCAGGGAGTTGCCTCCCTCTATCCCAGAACAGCTGTACAAAACTCATACATACTTAGAGGATTAAAGCTACCTCAGCGTTTTCTTTCACTTGCAATGAATGCAATTTTTTTTTTCAAGTACTAAGAGTTTTGTTCATCAAAACGGTATTTTATGTTTAGTCAATTATTCATTCTAGCTATAACAAGTAGAGCGATATAGAGTTCAAAATATGCTCCAGATGGTAAAAACACAAATCAAAAATAAATCAATTTATTAAAAAAAAAAGGAAGAGATTTGTTTTTATTGCCATAATTCTACTTTAAAATATTCATAACCTTGCTTCTGTTTCTAAATTAGTCCTGAATACTTTGAGCTAATATGCCTTTGAATATGCAGAAATTTAGAGCTTACTGATTTGGGGTTTTTTTATTAAAAAAGTGTCATGTCAGATGCCAAAATAATTCATATCAGAAATATACTTTTACAGAGCGAAGGCCCACAAGAGCAAATGCTTCATCACACTGGAAGTGTTCTCAGTGTGCATTAGCAAAAGGAACACTTAGACAAAACCCTAAATGAAACACGCCTGGAGAGGAGATGAAGCCAGATAAAACGAGGGAATAACTAAGCCAGACCAGAGAGATTGAGAAAGGATAAAAGCGGAATGTGACCCTGCATTTTTTAGCAGTGAGAGGAAAAAAGCTTGATCTTACTATTATACTATTTTGGTACAGTTCATTTTTTTTCAAATTAAATCACACTACCTTCAAGATCAAACACTATTTTGGCTGGTGTCTGGCTTAACAGTTGCGAATAAATTTCAAATTTCTACAGCACTAATGTATAAATTCAAGTGTAGGCTGGAACCAAGTGTCTGTGCATAGTTGTGAGAGCTACACATTTCCACTTTGCCATCTATTCCATGTAACAACCAGCAATTCCAAGCTGATGCTGCTATTTTCAATAACATTCACACAAAAATGAACTTTAAAATAATTGACACTACTTTTCTGAGGACCACATCCAGACATACAGAGTGCAACAAGAAAACCTCCACATTAAAATTGTATAATCATTCTTTCTTTCTCACTTTAAGTAACATGATCAAGGAACTATGGCACAGAAAAAAAAAGAAAAAAAAAAAAAGCTGAATTTTTATTTTATCTCTGTCAACAATGTTTCCACTAAAGGCAGGCATGTATTATAGGTAAAGAAATATTTGCTCCAGTACAAAGCCATATATATTTATCCACTAAACCATTCACAAAATTTCTGGAGTCATTATCCCACAGAAATCAAAAGATATAGACCTTCAAAACAAAAGCAGGAATTAAACAAAAGCAAAAAATTAAACAGTCAAGTCGCTAAATCCCAGAACAACTCAGGAGAAACCTAACAAAATTCAACTCTCAGCTCTACAGACATTAACCAGCAGTAATTTCACCTACTGAATTTATTCCTGTGTGCCACTGCAGGATTTTGCCCAGTTCAGGCAGTAATATGCCTTGTGATAAAAGTCTTGCATGGAAAAAAACCCAAAACCCAGAACCCAAAAATGAATACAGTAAGATATAAACACTGAACAAAAAGTAGAAAACTGGCTGTTTGAGAAAAACTACTAAACTGGATGCAAATTCTTCACACAAATAAGGATATGCACAATCAGGCCCATACTAATTGAACACAATAAACATATTGACACTCAAAGATCTATCTGCCAGAATTTATCATTGCTTTCTCTTCAGTTCTTATGGGTTATTCAATCACTTCCCATCACCCAGGAAAGGAAATATTGCACCATGAAGAAAAGAGCTATAATTAGATAGTTCTGTATTTCATTTCACATATATGACTGAACAAGAATGGATGGGAAAAATATGAACAGAGATAATAATAGTAAGTTGAAACATTTAGTAAGAAATCTATTGGGCACAGAATAACGTCTCAATTCCTCCTCAGCACATAATGCTGTGTTTACTGCAAAATCAGTTAAGTTACTAGAAGAGATTTTTAATGAAAACAATTATAAATTTAAAATAACTGTGTTTAAAGCAATTAACCATCCCTAAGGTCAAGTGATTACAGCAGTTACAAGACCCAAGGGACATGTTCACACCAAAACAAAGTGAATAAATTACTTCAGCCAGTGTATGTAATCAGTGAGTGACCACAGAGGTTATTCAATGTATAAGCCCAGATGACTTCCATGCAAAACCAATAATGAAAATTAACAGCCAAAGGGAAAAAACATAAGAACTAGCAAAAGCTGCAGGAAGGGCTGAGAACTAGGAAGAGTGGGAAAGAGAGCATGGAAAGCACAGTCCATGAGTTGGCTGTGGAGACAAGGAAGAATAATTAGTGTTAATGAAATGGACAGACAAGATGCTGAATGCAATTCCCAGGTGAGAGACCCACGTTGTTGCAAAGGGATGCAAGACTCACAAAATATAAAGCTGCAGAGGTGACAGAAGTTCTCTCAGCCCTGTGTGACTCTGGCATGTGAAATGCCCAGTGACGTACAAGCAAAGCAGAAGTTCACAATTATCATCTTTTAATTTTTTCCTTGGCTTTACTGCCAAAAATGTTATAGTCAGTTACTGTGTCTTAGTTATTCCATTATATAGTCCTAGTGGAGATGAACCTCTGGTTTTTTACCACAGAGTAGGTAAAATAAGCTGCAGAATGAAACCCAGCTTTGATCTCCTTTCTCTCCCTCACAGCATAAATGGTACAGATGTGTTGCCTTCATTACACCTTCACAACACAATTGCCAGTGGAGAACACCATGCCCATGAGAGATAGGAAAGCATTTTTCTATGAGGACAACATTGTATTTGATGGCAGTTCTCAGTATGTTGCTTTGAAACAAGGTTCCTACCAAGAAGGATGAGTAAATGTGCCTCCACCATACAGCAGAAGAAAAAGGAATCCTGCTTGTTCCTGACTGCCACTGCTGTGTATTTTTTCCACTATTGCCCATCATCACCTCACAACCTAGAAGGTATTAAACCTTCACAATACACACAGTAAATAGTAAAATAGCAAATGGCAAAATACAATTAGACATTTTGTAGATAGGAGCCTGAAATAAAGTGGCAAAAGGATGTGCCTGACTTCAGTGTTTTGATTCCAGGTGAGGAGGGGACAGCACTGAAGCAAGTATTCACCAAGGTGACAAGATTCTGAGGGGGAATCAATCTGCTGTCTCACCTTGTGCCAGGAACCTAATAACTGGTACTGTCATATATATGAAAATGCAAGTGGACTCTGTGCATGTGGAAAAAAAAAAAAAAAGGTTTTCTCTGGACCTGAAATATGAAAGCCTGAGACCAAAGGCAGTAGGTCCTCACACAGTCAAAGCTTTGAGTTTGAATCAAAGTGACTGCCAAAGAATTCAAAATCATCTTCCTCAGGTAAATCCTATACTGACTTCTACAAGAACTATACATATATGCTAAGAAAGCCCCATGGTAAATTATCGAGGCCGGGACACCACCTATCTATCCAAAGGGTTATAATTCTTCAAATGTTAAGCTAAGGACCTACATGACTAAACACCACCACCACAGAACTCCTGTCAAATACGAGGAATGCCAAGTGGCTGCCAACAGGGTAAGATTCCCCACAGAAGGGTGAAAGCACCCTAGCAGATCATTTGGTTTGCCTTTCTGCAGCATGAAGTCAGTGCTTTCAAATGCCAAGCACTGGGCACGGGCTCTGGCTGTGTCAAAACAACATGGGTGAAATTACTCAGGAGTCCAAGGAGGAGCTCCAGTGCCCAGACACTGCTGTCAGCTGTGCATTCAGGGTAGACTTTGGAGGTCTGTGCTCTCCAGAAGGCAAGCCCTTTTCTGGAGCTGCCTGGCATCCATAACAACAGAACCTTGTTGAACAGCAGTGCTGCCCAGCTTCTCTAGAGGACTGAAGCTGGGTAGGACCCCACAGCCACTCCCAGGGAAGCTGTGCAGCCTCCCCACCACCTTTGCCTTGCTGACTTCTCACATGCTTCCTCCTCCTTCACAACACTAACATTTAGGCATTATCACAAAGAACACTGAAAAGTAGAGGAAGATGATTCCTACTGTGTCTCTTCCCTCATCCTATGACACCTCTACCTACTTCTACTGCTTCCAACTTCCCAATCCTGTGATTGCATTCCCAGGAAAAGGATAGTTTCCAGTCTATCAAATCTAGTTCCACACTCTGAAAATAAGAACAATAAAAATAAGTTACAGGGATATGGCAGTATTAGGAAGCCCCAGTCCCACATGCACAGCAACAAAAAGGAGGAAAAACACTCTTTAAAACTGAGCTGTGGAAATCAGAGAAGATCAGGTGAAAAAGAACAGTATGGAGAAAATACAAAGGAGGATGAAAAGACAGACAATGGAGCAGTTCTACTTCCTTTTGTAAATCCAAAAGTTCTTTACACATCTCTTGAAGAGTGAGCCAAGGAACTCTAATGGAATAAAATGGTACTATTAAAGGCCTGTGGAGATGCCACCATCACACAGCAGGCAAATGAGTGCAGTGACGGAGATGAACCCTGATGACAACGCCACGCTTTGAGAGGTTTTTATACAATGCTGCAAATTCATTCTAATGTTTCTTGAGGATCAGCTGCTTGAGTCACCTTCAGCTCTGAGTACTTCTAGTGCAAGAGATGGCATGGCAGTACACAGCCAGCCAACTGGTGGCATTTGTAACAGCAGCATCCTGCACAAGTTCCCCTCCTTCCTTTTGGTTTTCTGCTGTTGCAATTTAATTGCCCTCAACTCTAGCAACGTGCTACACTGCTGTCAAACACAGAAGAACATGAAAGGTGTTCTACCAAAGACAGTCTGACCACCCATGGCCCAACTTAAAATCGCAGTACTCTAACTCAAAGGGGCAAGCACATGAATACCATCCCAAAACAATTCTCCTCTTCCAAACAGTATTATTGATTCTGTCATGCTGTACTGTGAGAAAAAGGACTTTCATCACTTCCAATTATGTTGTGCCTTCCAGCACTGCTTTAAGTTATGGCAAACCCAAAAATCCAGTGAGCAACAGTTTTGGTTGTGGATATAAAACCTCCCAGCATCAACCAATGGGACACTGTATGCATTCATATGAGGTGCCACCACCTCCTTGGCACGCTCTTAGGGCTTGTTGTGGAATGACAGAATCTTTTCCCCCAAGGTAATGCAAAAATACAACAAAGTATTTAAATTTGTCTTAATTAACAGAATTATACTAAGGCTAGAAACAGCACATCACATGAGGACAAGTGAAGTAAGGGTAGGGGGAGATTTTCAAGTGCTCTAATTCAATTAGGAGGCAGTGACTGACACTTGGACAGGAGAGGTTAATTGGGGTCACCAAAACGCAGTAATTCCTTACCTAACCAGTCATTAAACTTCTTAACCTCTGAGGGCAGTCCCAGTTCGGTGAAATCGCCCGTGTGGAGAAGGATGTCCCCATAAGGCATCTGGATGCCATCTGTTCTGGAGTGTGTGTCTGAGACGCAGACAAATCGCGTGTGGCCCGCTGGTTTTGGAGTGTCATATGGGATAGGGTCGACCCTAAAGCAGACACATAAAGATCTCGTAACAGTTCCAAGGTTAAAACCCTCACATCTATTATTTCAGATATCAGCACAGATCTCTCTCTGCAAAAGCCTGCACGCACACACATACACACCCATGCACACACCCCGTGCTGGAAGAAAGGACTCTGCAACGCAGCACTGCCAAAAATCCAGAAGGGACCACAGTGCTCCTTAAACACTTACCTGGGAAGGAAAGAAGATTAAAATGTACACAAGTTATGGCCAGTTTTTTAAGTTAATTTAGACATTGGAAAAAATCAATTTAAGAGATTTTGAATTCAGGTAGATGTTTTCTGTCATATGCCTTATACTTGAACAGGTACACAGGCCATTAAATAACAAGGCTCACAGGTGGGCCAGGAACAGGCTCTCACCTGATCTGAGCAGCTTAGCAGCTGATTTTGTTCAAGGGCATAGGCACTCCTACAGATTCCAGCACGAATATTTGTTTACACACAATCAGGTACATTCAGAAGGGCTTTGACGAAGCCTGGAAACTGCAGAACTGAGTCTAATGACAACTTCATAAAGTTATAGAAAATCCTGAGCTCATCTTCCCAGAAACTATAAAGTCAGGAACTGATGTGCTTGAGCCCTAAGCAATCATAGATAAAACATTTTTTCTATAGCTAATGACGTTAAAATGTAATTAAATTGGTTATTTGCAAGCTACATTTGGTAATTTGATCTTACCAACTACATGTGACTCATCAGAGAAGTTTTGTCATTTGTCATTTGTTTTGGTTTTTATTTAAGCAAAACAGAGAAAAGTAATAGGTAAGAGAAATGCTTTATGCATACTTAGTGGTTACAAGTTCTAATTTGCAACAGAATAACTTAAATTCGAAAGGCAACCCATTGCCTACTTTGGAATAGCAATTATTTCTCTGCAGAGTTACCGTAATTTGATTTGCTCAACACTTGAATAGCACAACATCTGGATTAGTGCCACAGAAAACGCCATCCCAATTCCACAAAGCTTCAGCTCACTCCATTGATGTGCCACTTTGATCATGGTTAGAGCTTAGCTTCAACTAGAAATTTTGAGGTATTTAGGAGTTATGTCAGAATAATAGTCCACTTACATCTCAAATTATCAGAGCAGTGAAACCAAGCTCTAAGCACTTTAAAGCATCCAAAATAATGCTTATTGAGACAACTGGCACAACAGACATTCAAAAATCAGTGCCTGAAAGTAAAAAGAGAATTAAACAGGTTTTATTATTTTGCTCTCCCCACTGAAAAGAAGAACAATTAACTATCACACAACACTCTGAATCTGCTTGTCTTAAATCTTTACAGTCGTAATGAGATGTATGATCAGTAATATAAAGGACAAGCCCTAAGAAAATCTAGATTTTTGAAGTATTATTTTAGTTTACTGGACTGTAAACTAGATTAGTATTTACTATACACTGAACTGTGTGAAAACTTCTACCTGTGTTTTTAACTTCATCTCTCTACACAGGTGAGAAAAACCCAAAGTGTCCTCCAGTGTGCAATTCAGTTCCCTGCACTGGCAGATTTAGAGTCGTTCCAGAAATCAAACTCCATGTGGATATGTCCTGGTCTCCAATGGAAAAAATGTCCCCCTGAATGCACTTACTAACAAGACTTTACTGAATTAGAAATCAACTTTATTTTGCTAGATTTTATTCTAATGAATTACATTTGTTAGACTATTAACAGCTAAAATATTAGTGAGGGGAGGAGTATAGGGGAGATATTATTTGTTACACTGCATTTTCCTAGATGCCATAATTAGTGTCTTTCCAATCAAACTGTATTTACCATAAAAATACCCATGTACTTGCCACAGGCCACTGAATTAATTTGCAAAATTCAGACTCTACAAGATGATGTTTACTTTAAAAACAGATTTTACTGAGGGTTGGACTGGATGGGAAGAGGCAGTTTGGTAGATAACTGGGAGGTTTTGGTATGGTATTGTACCTCTAATTCCACCCAAAGCACCAGCTACAATTATCTGAGCCATGCAACTGGTTACCACTGCAGAAACCCACCACAAGAATCTGAACTCCAGCAACCAATGGATTTCTCTTCTCTGCAAGAGTCTGAAATTAATAAGGTTATTATTTCAGAGAAAAATTCATTTACCCATTGAAATTGCCCTGGCAAAATGGGCAAAACTGCAATTACAGGCCATAGTGCTTTTGTATTTGGTGTCTTCCTTCCAGTTACTGAAGTTAAGCTGCAACATTTTTAATAGCATGTCACACAGCAAACATGAGGGTCTCCAAATCAACATTTCCCCACTTCCAAGTGTGTTTATTCCAGACAGCTCAAAAGAAGAACACCAGCTTTCATCAGCACCACATACCTTGTTCGATCATCTCTGCTTGAGCTACGACCAGCACTGCCTGCCCCTGGGAGTCCAATTTAGTTTGTACACAGCAGTTATGCTTTTGCTTTTCTCTGCAGTTTGCTTCCAAACAACCCCTGTTTTGCTTGAGGCAATCCCTATTAGAGTAGGACACCAAAATCTGGTTTAGGATTTTTCTATTCATTCAATGACTGACTTACAGAAAATTCTATAATCAGAATTCATTAAGTTCCTGACCCTGCTTTCTCTTCTTTACAAACACTATGATGTTGCCAAGTAACCCTTTTTCCTACATCTTAGCTTTCCTCTCTTATTCACTAGTGCTTGCCTACTAAGTATCTGAGAGTGAGATACTGAAGGTTATTGTGTTCAGTCCATCAATTTATCTTACTCAAAATAGTCCTTCAATAGAAACTTAATAAAAGTGGTGTTATTGCCGGTCCTAAAGGCTTAAGTTTTCTTTTCATCCACAGCTACAACACAGCCAACAGTAATACCAGAGCCTTCTTTTCCACAGCATCACGAGGGGATTGGCCTCTGCAGGCAAGGCACTGGCTGCTCAGCTCTTGGTGACACTCTGCTCACTAGCAGGCTCCTACCTGGGCTGTGAGCATCTCAGCCCCTCACAAGCCAGCAGCTGGGGTTACAGACTGGCATTTCCAAAATCTCTGTAATAGTTATCATCTGACCCTCACTGCAGTTCAGCAACAGATAAAATTATTTCAGCCCTGTCCACCACACTCTGCTCTATCAGAGCACATACCTAAGAAATTCAACTAATCCTTTACCTTTGGTCCAAACACAGTCCATCCAGCTAACTTTGACACTCCACTAACATTAACACTTTATTTTTATAGTCTTCTTGATCTGGCAGACTGAAACACTTTCCAGATGATTTGATGACTGTATTTGTAAAAACATGCTCATGGAAAGATGCAGTAAATGATATTTCAGAATAATTTAAATGTTTATGCATTAGGATTAATACAATAATCAGGAAACAGAAAATAACCTAAAATAGCCAAGTATCAAAACGAATGAGAATTATTCTTTTTTGCTTTAAGTTAGTAAATGACTTTAAGCATCCAGTTTCCTTTATAAACAGCTATAACTAGGAATTTATCAGTCCTAAAATATGTAGAAAATCAGGCACTTGGCTGTTTTTTCAAAAGTTTATGTAAGTCTCAGAATGAAATCCCATAAGGCAGTGAGCAATGACTGCTTTCTAAGACTGTGACAGTAATGTAAGATCTGTCACATTTAATGCATTTATGACAAGGGTTCAGGAATCAGAAGGGACAATGTAACCTTCATACACTTCTATAAGACCCTTGTTTTTCAGATAAATACTTGGCTTTACTAAACTGCCCTCACCACCAGTTGTTCTCATTTAGAATAGGAGTCCCTCAGGCACAAGGCTCAAATTTACAGTTCCTCACACATTGCTGCAGCTGAATCAAAGGACAGCATAAACCAGGCTCTGGTCTGGCTTGCTCAGGTATCACTCACTCCTCAGTACGTCCCTCCAAGCCCACACTTACCACGGCACTTCCATGACAGCAGGGCCGGGTAAGGAAGGAGGTGAGTCAGTGGGGGCTGAATTCAGAAACTCACAGAAGAGGAACACATTGGCCTTTCAAGTGCACAGAGGCAAAGGACTTGATCCTAAATCAAGTGGGGTTGTTGTACACTGTCCTCATCTGTCAGACAGCAAATATCACCTTGGCTTTATGTTTTAAAAGCTCAGATTAAATAAGCAAGAGTGATCAACACATCTGTTATCAATGAGGTTTTTAACAGCAAGGCAGTGGGGGCTGAAGTCAAAGCCTCACAGAAGAGGAACACATTGGGCCTTTCACGTGCACAGGGGCAAAGGGCTTGATTTAGGATGTCATGCTATGGACCAGACGTGCTGGCTGTGTATTTCAGCCCAAGCTTATGCTAGTTACTCATAACGATGTCTTATAAATCAGCAGCGTCAGAAAGCACCTCTGAGCCAGAAAGGGCAGAGCAGCCCTCCTACAGACACAGCTGCAGGCACAGCTACACTGGGACCTTGCTTCAAAAAAATGCAGAAGTGACACAAGCACCATTTTTCTGAAAGAAATAAGTTTTGATTGCAAAGGATAAATTCTGCATGGGTGAGTTTAAATGCTGGAAATAAAGGTCTCGGGCTGGGTTAGCCGGTCCCTGGGAATGCCTGTGCTTGGAGGGCCAAACCCAAAGCCTGTTTGCTTCCCTGCTCTCTCGGGTTTTGAGATATGCAGACTCCAAATCCCCTCTTAGAGAGTAATTCCCAGGAAACCAATTCATCCATGAAGACGGAATAAAAATCTTAAACATAAAGCCAGGAAAAATTTCCAGTTCCTAACATCGAATAAATCACTCAGACGAACGCATCACCTATGCTGGATAAAACATTTACAGATGCTGAAAATCCCTCCCCCAGCCCCACCTCCTATAGCTCAAATCAGCGTTATTCCTGCTTCCAATCCACCACGCTTCAGGCTGGTCCTGCTGGCATTGCTTCAGGTGAACAAATCAGCAGCCAGTGCACAAAACCACATCATTTGACTCCTTCCCAGGCTCACCAGATGCATGAATAGTCCTGTGACATACGGGCCCATGTCCTTCCTACACTGTGTCACATCATATGCCGGCTTTTCATCTCAATAATTACTCCACTGGGTATATCTGTGACTGAATTTGTGGGTTTGTTTTTTATGACATCTAAATTAGTATTCATTAGACATCCATTTATGCACAGACTTCAAGTCTGTGTGCCACATAAAGTCCGTGTGTGTTGCTGCACTTATTCTGTCTTGGGAGTCTCTTGGTGACATGCTATCTAGTAACTATTTCATATTTAAAGGATAGCTACACAACTAGCCTTTAAAAAGCCACCTACTCATACTTGCCATGAACAGTCATTGTATTTATTTACAGTCTAGCTTCCTCCTGTAAAATTTCATATCTTTTTGCTACTCTTATTTTCAAAATTTGTAAACCAAATACTTCTTCAAAGAGCCAGCTAGCTTGATATATTTATTTTAGGATTAAAATATAAACATGTCCTGCAAAAACACTTTAAAAAGCTTGTTTCTAAGTGCTGTTAGTTCCCCCTCCTCAGCTAAGGCAATTCCTAAGACAATTTTTTGAAACCAGAAAACAAAAGCAATATATTTTCTACATCTTCAGCTTTTTTTTTTTCCTTTTTTTTTTTTTAATTCATACCTCTGTCTCTACAAATGCTCCCTCTAGCTTGGAAAGTTCATAAGAAAAGAATATGAATTTTTGTGAAAACTCCTTGGTACAGGACTTAAAGTGTTTGTTTCTCTACCCAAATCTCACAGTTTTGTTAAATTGTGATATTTGCTACTGCTCTCAAGTCCTGGAATAGGGTGATCATGTGAAATCTGTACCTTAATTATTTTTGTCTAAATATATCTCTAAGTCTCTCAGTTGAAGAAAAAAATGCATGAAATGCACCTGTATGCCCTGCAGCATCCAAGAAAGGGAATGAAAGTAAAAGATATATAATATTCCTATTTAAAAAAAAAATAAAATAAAAAATCTCAGGACTATTAGGCCAACTTCACAATCTTAGAATCAACTTTTAATGCCACAGACTAGAAGGACTGTATCAAAATCAAAATGTAAATGTGTCTACATTTTGAAAGAAAAATTTAATATTTCAATTTAAAAATCTTCAAAACTTCAACATAAATTTACCATTGTTTAAATGTCTTAAAATGTAATGTCATTTGAGTTTGTTTGAGCAGACTGATAGAAACATGGACCCATTACTGAAGAATTTATACACCATCAGATTAAAAACCAAAACCCCACATCAAGTGTGGAGCAGACACAGCGCCCTGCTCCTCTTTAGAACTTCCTCCAAACCACTCAAGCTGTGCTAAATGAGACCCAGCCACACGAACTTTGTACCCTCCCATGAAAGGTGGACAGTCTGTAAAGTTTCCTGCACAAACTCAGCACATCACAGAGACACCCAGACATCCCCAGTCAGAAAAACATATACCAGCCTATCCACAGAGCTGATTTTGTGATACAACACATGCTGGAGACACAAAGCCAAATACTAATTTCCTTTCAGTAAACACAATGAATGCCAAAATATAGTATTGCTTTAGTTGGCCACTGACAGCCATTAATTGTTTAAATCATACATATTAATGCCTTTGTTAACTTGACTCCATCTTCCAGTATGGCCAAACACCAAGACAACATCTGGTTTCTTCTCTGACTCAAAACAAAGAGATGCAAATACCTTTCAACACTCTCACTGGTAGACTTTATTTGTACAAGCACACATATCTAAGAATAGACTACTCCGAATTTGCTAGAAAGCCACACCTCTTCTGGAAACCTCCATGTGCACGTGTCACCCACCAAAGCCTTAGAGGCTTCTGGAAACCGTAAAACAGAGGTCTGATACTTATTTCAGAAATGGCATTAATTGTGTCTCGGTGCATGTGGAAAAAAAAAAATAAATTACATTTACAAAGCCACAGGAGGATTCAATGCACCGCTCAGCAGCTTAGTGCTAACGCTTCCAACAATTATAGCTGCAGGGAAATGATGGATCTTTTTATTACAGGTTCTGGAGCTGGTTTGCTTCCAGTGAGATTTATGAGATTAAACAGAAAGGGCCTATATTATCCACTGTCATCATTTGGACAAACTTAGCAAAACTCTTCTTTATAAGGAGTTTATAATAACACATCTTCTCAGCCTGATTTAAACCTCAACTAATTAAGAGTCCGAACTCTGTTAATCCCAGATCCTGGTGTAATAAGACCAGAAAGAGCTAAAAATCCAGATTTTCTATGGCATTCTTTGGGGGCAAATAGTCAGTTCTGAAGTACCTAACCTCCTCCTTTGACATTAATGGGAATTCAGAAACTGAATTGCTTGAGTGCTTTTGAAAATCCTATTAATCATCCCTTTGCAGACAAAATGTCTTTATAGGCAACGAAATACCTTCTAAAATTTGGGTATCAGAGGCTTTCCAAAGGTTAGAAAAGCAAAACAGAAGGGAAAAAAGTATCAATGCCAGTGTCAGCATCACTCTAAGGCCCAGACAAAAGTTTCCTTTAAATAAAATAGTAAAGTGCCATTTTTATGATGGTATGGTTTCAATTAAAACTCACTAAGAAGCACTTTTCCCACATTCTTTTTTTGTTGGGGGACTCCTATAATTTATATCTTCCCCTCACCCTGACTGAACTCATTTGCTGATAAAACTGTACCTACTAGGAAGGTAAGTCAATAAGCAGATTTTTTTTTCCCTACTGTAAGTTCTACAAACACCAACTCATTAAATATACTAAAAAAGTAGAATCTGGCATCCAAAATTTAGATCCAAGTTTAATTTAAGGACAGTGAGGTTTGAAAAATAAACATCTTAGCCAAAGTGAGGCTCAATTAGCAAGAGTGAGGCTCAATTAATGTGTGGTATCCCTCCAGTCATTTCAACTGCAGGAATCATAAAATGGGGTGATCTATTTCTAGGATGGAAGCCACAGAGAAGGCTTTAGCCCTTTCTTCAATAGTAAAACAGCTTTTTCCAAAATGTAATGCCAAAAAAATCCACCCCAAAACAAAGAGATGTAGATCTCCAGGACACATTAAGTTCAGTTGGTTTTGCTTTAACTCGACATACCATCTTTCTCAGAAATTAGGACAATTCTGGTCAAAGGGGCAAAAGGGCACAAGGTTCTGCCAAAAAAGAATTGTATAAGCGTGTATTGCAGCATGTATTCCATTTTTGATGCCCAGTTGTATTAGGAATCAAATCTGGAATGCCCTAAAATGTACAGAATTCATAAGCATAATTCATTACTTTTTCTTGGAGGTGATAAATTCAGCAGGTAGACAATAACCCTTATTTAACAGGGACACTGGGCAACTGGAGCTGAACGTGCATGATATTTTGGGAACTGATTGTCTTCAGAATTTGCTACTAAATCTAAAATCTACCTTCATGTTTCAGAAACAAATATTCACTGTTTAGATACTCATAGAATTAAGCCCAGAGCATCTGCAGAGAATCACTTGAGGTTGGTTGGTTCTGATTTTTTTCCCCCAATATATATTTGGTCTAAAGTGCAGTGACTACTTGAAATTTCACTGACTTTCAGCTCAAGAAATACGAGTGCTCTTCTTTAAGGCACAAGTTAAGTACACAGTGTAAGTAAGAAACTCTGCCCTGAGCCTTCTCAGTCATTTTCCTTTCTGACCTGAAGGTATCACCCTCTCTAGGGATGAGATGCAATTCAATCTCCATCCAAGCAAAGTGTTAGCCCTCTCCTAAAGCGACTGCTAATCATGAGTCTCTCTGCTGCTCTGCCTTAGGATTTGACTTCCTCAGAGGTGATGGAACTGAGTCAAAAAGAAAACTGTTCAAAGGAAAGACAATTCACGCTGGGCAAACATCACCAGTTCCCATTTTTGAGTTACTAAAGGCATAGAGTGCCATCAGCATGCCTGTGAAATTGTCACTGATGTTAGCAGGAGATCAGTGAAAAAACAGACTGGAACATAACTCAGAAAGATATTTCCTGGTATTCATGCAGCATGATACACTATTTTAGGAAAGTAAATTGGCAGACATCATATGTTATCTGCAAAATGAGTTTGCGTATCTGAACCAGTACGAAAATCTGTCTCCATTCGGGTGTAAATTCTCTCCTGCATCTGAGCTCTAACAAACTTCTTGAAGATCTTAGTCACAAAATGCTTCCCATCAAAATCAGAGCAATCTAACACTGTTTTTCTACTAAATAGAACTCTTCATAACAGCCATGCTGTCTTAAAAGGCCTTCTGCCACTAAGACTCATGTATATGAACTATTTCAGCTCTTGTCAAAGGTTTCTTTTCATTTGTCTGCCTCCTAAGGTTTAAGAAGGTTTCTGTGGGGAAGATGAGTACAGACAACAATTTAGCTCTCCTTCTAAAGTTAAGTCCAAGTTTTTAATAGGAATAAAGAGGATATTATTAACTAGCTCCTACCAACATGAAAATACAGATTCCTACTCAGCATCCAGGTTACCAGAAACCTCAGTACTACCTTAAAATGGTTAATTGGAATTAGATAAGCTTTTATGTTATACAGTCACACAGTTTGCCTAATATTTGCGTACTCCTAGAAATTCCATTCCCACAAACTGTGACAACAGTTATCTTAAGCTCCACTTGAACTCTACATCTAGACTGGTGAGAGATCTGTATCAGTCTCAGGGTATATAGAAACATATACATTTACCTCATATGATTTTCTTTGGGGGGGGGGACACAAAACAAATGCAAACAAACAAGACAAAACAGCAAAAGAACAACAACCAAGAAGCAATTTCTCCTCTTAGATATGCTCTCAGCCTTTCACAGAAACTTTGCTGGAGACACAGAAACATAAAAGACAACTTTGGGCATAAAACTCTATGGGAGAAAATTTAGCACTTTAATCTTTCTATCCTTTATCTTTCTAGTGCAATTGTCTTCATTGCAGCTAAAAGCGTCTCCCTGACACACATCTAACACAAAATCTAGTCACAGACAGAACTGGATTCAATCAGGAAAATGCTGCAATTCCTTGGTGACTGGACTGGAGAGGGCTGTAGTGCATCACAGTGTAGGTACTGAAAGCAGGTTCTTTATTTGTAAAACACTGTGCCAAATGCAGTCGCAGCTAAAAAGATTCTACCAGATAGCTCTCTCCTGCTTTTCTCTCTCTCTCTCTCTCTCCAGTATTAAATAACTTATGACAAGGAAACCACAGGTCAAATAGTATACATTCCACAATATTTCAAGATACAAACATTCATTCCAGTGAGAAAAAGCTCGGTAGATAAAGCTATAGCAGGTGGGGGAGAAAAAAAAAAATCCCACGTCTGCACTAGCAGAAAGCTGCACAAAGGTAACTCCAGCTGGAGATACTCCCTAGAAATGCACAATTCTTTCTGACTTACTTGCTTTGCCTTTTCATTTGCTTTTTTCAATCTCACTCAATATTTGGTGTTCTCATTCCCTTTCTCCGAAACCATGAGTACATTCTTATGACAGAGGCTGATGAACTCAGGACCAGTGTCTTCTTATAGAAAATAAAAAATACCTTATGGATTAAAACCAGCACTGACTTTTTTTTGTTGCACCGTCACTTTAACTTGTCTGTGGCATTTATTTGACACACATCACGTTTAGACAATATTATGAGAAGCAGTGCTGCATACACAATCAGGAGGTTTTATCAATAATGCAGTTAACAGGCAGAGGGTTTGTGGGCAGCCACAGTGTTACAGGTTATCTAAGAACGTTTGTGTTTTTCCTTATACGTCCATCATAAAAATTAATGACTTAAAAGTCCTCAGTGGGAGTATCTAGGACATTCATATTTATTAGAACTGTTACTGCCTTCTGCAGCTAGCAATTATTCTTACTGCATTAAACCGTTTATTTCTGAAGATGTATCCCCAAAAATCAAATAAATCCAAAAATGAATTATAGTCAAGATCGAAATTTACCTCAGGGATACTTTTAGAAAACTCAATTTAAAAACACATTTACTTTTGCACCCGTGCCAATAACAAAGGCAGAGGAAAAGAGGGAAGAACAACAGAATCATTTTGCTTTCAATGTTATCTACAAGTCAATTCCAAAGCCAAATGAGCTGAAACCCCTCAATTCACAGTCTGTACGAGACTAGTAGCAAGGTACTATCACATACGACTCAGAGGTTGTTGCTAATTGTACAAACCTACTTAATAATACTTAATATGCAACAGACCACAAGACCTTGAGAGCCTTGAAAACTCGCTGCTTCCAAATCCATATGTTGCACACTGTCGAAATTTTGGTTCACGTGACAGATGTAGAAGCACACTGCAGAAAGTCATTTCTACGACAAATACAAAAGGTAAGCACTTGTAGTTTGAAATTTAGAGAAAGAACATCACAATGAAAAGCCCCAGGAAGGAGGAAAACAAGCTGCACCACATAACATTTTACGATACAAAATGAGATGTGGGCAATGTAATTTCACTTACGTGATTCATTTTATAAGCAATGCAAATGCAATCTCACTGATTGCGCTCCAAAACAAAAGAGGGAATTTCATTACCTCAGCCAGAGCAATTAGACATGCAAAACCCACAAAACATCCTATCTGCGGCAGAACAAATAGAAACCATCATTTCACATTTAGATGGGAATAACCAAGGTGGGTGAAATTCATTCTGTTGTGGTGGGTGCTGGTAAGGCATAAACTGAATCTTGCAGCATTTTAAGCTCACATAGTCAGTGGTACATAAGGTCTCACGTTCCTAAATGAGCTAGAAGATATTGCAGATCCCCATCCCCCATGGCAGGAGGTAAAAAACTCAAACAACAACAAAACTAAACTAAACAAACAAAAAAACCCACCAAAAACCAAAACTACACACCCTTTTTTATACAAAAGAATCTGTTTCAGCTTTTATTTATCTTCTGGTTTCTTGAAGCTTGAAAATAGGAGGTTACTCTGAACTAAGTCAGGCTGTGTGAATTGGGAGTACCATTGCTTTTCCTATATGGATCCCCAGGGAGTTTATTTATTAGGCACAGTCCTGTTTTCTGATTTAGCTTAAGCTCTTTTCCTAGAGAATATGACTGTCCACACCAAGAGGAATTTCTGAGTAACAGCTGCAAAACAGCCTTTTTCTGTAGGAACTCTCTTGAATCAGTTTCCCTATATGGATACACAGTCTTGATTTTCATCTTCATACTCCTCTTAGAAGGAAAAGAAAACGTTTTTAAGAGGTATTCTGACAAAAAAAAAACTTCAGAAAAGCTTCAGCTACTTGGAAATTAGAAGTAAAACTGAAGCTGACAAAACCAAAAGACATAAATAGATGGAATATCAGGGCACTCACTGTCAGCTATACTAACTTGGGTGGGTTGCTTTTTGTTAAACCATCAAACCCGTTTGTGCTTTGACTAAGAATACATGTTAAATTGCACCCACCTTCCCATCCTCAGTAATATTTCTCAGCATGTAAATGAAATGCCAGTTCTTTTCCCTTTACACATTATGGGGCAGGGAAAGATACATTCCAGGGGCAGACTACAACAGAATTCCACAACAGCTTTGCAAGGCTGTGGGGAAGTGCAATTAAAAAAAAAAAAGTCTGCAGCAAAAAATCATTACTAAACATTCTGTAAAATATATTAGAGCACCTTTAACAGGCTTACAACTATTAGGGTAGCTTTTAAGTAAGAAAACAGGCTAATTCAGTAAGTTGCTTAAGGAGACAAAGAAAAACCACACTACAAAA
This sequence comes from Anabacerthia variegaticeps, assembly GCA_035583185.1. Classification (NCBI taxonomy): domain Eukaryota; kingdom Metazoa; phylum Chordata; class Aves; order Passeriformes; family Furnariidae; genus Anabacerthia; species Anabacerthia variegaticeps. The sequence goes on from JAWWEW010000165.1 coordinate 1,537,694, forward strand.
AACATGCAGCTATTAAAATCTGGGACCAGCTGTCTCAATCATTTTTTTCCTTTACATCTGGATCCCTTGGGCTTTTATTTTTCTTTAGATTTCTTCGTTCTGGCAGTGCCACTGAAATTTCCAGTTGCACGGCACGAGGGCTCATGCTCTGGCTTTCTGGAGTCAATAAAGCCAAGGTTCACAGTGACCGTAACAGCACAGGAATGTGAGCTAAGCGAAACTACTTTGTTCACATCAATACTCTTACAGTCACCTACATTAAACAAAATTAGGAGTTAAGATTCTGAGTTCTTTGACTGAAGTGACTAATTTCCTGCAACCTTTCTCCTCCTTCCTCCTTCCAAACGTTTTGGCAATCAGGAACAGACTTACAGACTGTTTCATAATGAATACAGCCCTTAAGGGCAAAACTGGCAAGATACTCCAGTCTGTTCCAAAAATCCCTTCTGCAATTCATTTTTCTGTCTAGTTCTACTCTACTGGCTTACTCTGGCCTATAAAATCCTGAGCTCCTTCATCTTCTGCAGACTGTGGAGACTTGAGACTAACTATACTCCTAAAGGGCAAACCCATCTCTTTCTAGAATTAAAAGGTTCTGGTCCATCTGCCTTCTGGAAAATCGACTGCTGCCTCAAGAACAGCTTTGTCTGCAGGCTGCTGTAGAAACCAAATGGTAACAGGCTCAGAGACTTCCCAGAGGAGACTACTTTTGCATAAGAAACCATCTCTAGCACTTATTTTTTTCTTTTGGTATTATCTACAGTAACAAGGACCATATCTATTTCTCTCCTTGTCAAGTAACATGATACATTTTTTTAAAATAATCCTTGTCTTTAACTGATGAAGAGAATATCATGCAGTTCCAAAGAGCTCTGCTCATCTCACCCACACAAATGACATTTTGTCATCTGAAACATCACAATCTCCCCAAAGACCACTTCTCACCAACGTAATATCTTCTTGTTATTATGACTTGATACTTGCATACCCTTTACAGTGTGTCACCAAGAGAGCAGCAAATACAACTCAGTTTACCAAGCACAGGTGTATATTTTTTGCAAAACAGCAATATCACTTCATGTAGATCTTTGTGTCTCAATACCTGTCCTTATAAGCCACTCTCCTACCCTGCACACACACACTGAACATGATCCAGTAAGTCGCTCTGCCCTTGACCTTTGCTAAATAACCATGCCCAGAGAACAGCCTGAATTACAGACTTGCCATTGAACTATTTTTCAGTGTGAGGCAACCTGCCAGGTGCACGTACCACCAGCCCCAAGACTTCAGCAAGCAGGGGTTTGCCTGGCTGCACCCGACTCAGGCAAGCCAGCTATCCAAAGGGAAGCCAACCTCACAGGAATTTAACAAGGTCTCTGACTCTGGCATGTGCCACTCACTTTTCAGTTCCCAGCCTGATGGCAAAAATGCAATTCCAGTCCAAGCATGATGGGAACATGCTCATGTATGGAGGGAGAACTGCAGGCTGGTACAAAGGGAATTCAGCCCTGGGATGTTACATATGGCCTGCCACCAGTTTAACAGATGTCAGAGCTGCACACTGAGGTTAATTCGACGTACAGCACTTTTACAGTTTGATGTAAGTATGGGAAGTGCTGCTGACTGCATAAACTCTGCTGTCATTTTTCACACCACTAAGCAAAACAGACGAAAGTGTTAACCATGAAGACCTGTTGTGTCCTGGATTTTCCCTGATGATTCCCAGCCCGTGATGCTCTTTCACAAGTGTCCCACCAAGCCCTGACTCACAGGAGGTAACAACTTGTATCAGGCAGCCAATCAAGGTAACTGCCTTCACCACCCATCCCATTCACAGGTCTGGTAAAGGCCACTATTTGAAGGCTTGGATTGTAAAATACACACGTGCAGATTTGGCAGTCCTTAAAAGTCACAGTGTAAAGAGATGAGTCATGAACAATTTCATGGGTATTTGTCAGGTAAAAGGGAAAAAGGCCTTCCTTTCCCACTAACTCAGATCCTAAACAAGGAGCCTATAGACAGGTGGCTGCTCACATCCTCCCAGCCACTCCTCTTTACCTCCCAATCCCATCCACAGAGCAGCTGTTCTAACAGCTTTATTGAGCCAGTACTGCAAGGCAAGACTGGAGGCATCACAGCCTAGAAAGGAGTATTACAGGACAGCCACGGAGACCTAGGCCTAGATCTGTCCTCCTGTGTTCAGCTTTCCACTTCTCATGGCATGGCCTAGTGCTGGAAGTTGCGTGGCCCCTCCATGCGTGGATTCAGCCCACCAGATGGGCAGGGGAGTGAAAGCAAAAAGAAGCACCAGGAGCACTGGATATGTCTGCAGTGAAGGCAGTGAGCTGCTCCTTTCTGCAGAAGCTACATGTTGGATCAACACAGCTGTTTTCCTAAGTGTTCAGGGGGGTGGGGTTTTTCCCTGTTAAGGCAAAAATAAGAACCTTCTTGGTCTAATGCGAGTATTTTTTCTATTTACAGACCCAGTTTCATCTTGCATTGAATGTTCGACTTCCAGATGACTCCTTCTGTTAGAGGTGGTACTAGGTTTGGATGGGAAACAGACTTCCAAAGCAGACAAATTAAAAGCAAACAAACAAAATGAATAAAGAAAGAAAAAAAGAAAAGCAAATATTTTTAATATTTTGAGACAATAAGCACCCTGGCTGCAGTTTCTTTAGTGTGCTAAGGGGCTGTGTTTCACATCCTTCTTCACACCTTTTGTTCCCAGCATCTCAGTCCTAACCATCCATGCTTTTCTGCTATTCCATTTATATATATATATTTTTTCTTTAACAAAACTGTATCCTTACATGGTTTCATGTATTTATTTAAACCTTACAAGCATCATGAAAAACTGAGCTATGCTCTGCCCAGTTTTACAGACTTTGCTGGTTTTTTTCTTGTTTGTTTTTTTTTTATTTTGTTTTCCTACAACCACTTCATTTTTTCCTGAGGGACACACTGACATGAATGCCACATTAACTGCCAACTCTATGAGAAGAACATTTCAATCACCCATTATAAATAAGAATCAGACTTCTAAATTCCAATGGCCAGACGCTGTTTCGTGCCCTTCCAGTAACCCTGCAGCGTGGCTATCGCTGCCACTTCTTATCTTATCGCCCATTCAAACATTGTCTGCTATGGGCAGACACAGAGCCAGACCTAAACAATGATGTTAAATGAAGACTTCCTCCCAACAGTCTTGAACTTCTAATGAAAATGATCACTCTTCTGCAAGATAACAAACCATGCCGGGGCTATACAGGCTTTAAAATCCAGGTCAAGAGGCTGTGAATAGGAAGCAGGCTTGCACAAAACAGCAAAGCATCACTGCATGCAAGTGTTCCCTCTGGACATCAGTAACCCACCAGCTATATGTACATACGTACACACACGTAGAAACACATATACACTATGTGGGGGGTTTTAATTACTTTTTTTAATCATAGGGAAAGAAAAAAAAACCAGTCAAATTCATTTCTGTTACACCTGGTGAATTTGGGGAGGGGGGGGGCCAAGCAAGCTTTTTTTGGCTCATTATATTTTAAAGCACAGCTTAAGTGGCAGAGAGTTTTCCAGAGCAAAGAATTCAATATTTTTTAATTCCATTAAAGTTCAGACAACTCTGCACTAGAAAGTGATGTCAGTTAGAGAAAATTAGTTCTGTGATGTTTTTATAACAGTAAATAAATCTGAGATATATATATGTATATGAAACAAAACAAAAAACCTAAACCCAGGAAGTAGCAGGACTTCCATACTTCTCCATCATGCTAGCTCCTGTCAAGAATATAAGCTTTTTTACCATCATAATCTGTGTCCTCCTTAGGTGGTCTCTTAACATGATTAACATTAAAAGTGCTCTAGCAAACTGCATCAACATGCACATTTGGCTCGTGTTCAGATTAAAAGCCCTTTCTTCAAGAGGAGTCACAGGTAGAAGCCCTGAAAAAGGATTTACAGTTTTCAAGGATGGAGGACCTGCTGTCCTGTCCAAGGCCCCACATGACAAACATTATTCTTCAGTCATTGCACCTGCACAGTGGGACCAGCTCCCCCAAGGCCTCAGTGCCAGGGAAGGTCCAGAGACACTCAGGTGTCTCACCCTTAAGAAGATTTGTAGATGGTTGAAAGGAATTACAAAAGACACAGAAAGGCTTATTAATAAATTACACGCTTGGCATGGAAATTGCTATGTTAGTCCCTGACCTCCTGTATAAGCACATGGCACTGGGTTTTGAATAAAAGGGTAGGGTGAAGGGGTGGCAGAGGAAGAGACAGAGTGAGAGATGAATTAAAGAGGGGAAGGGAGGGAGGAAATCACCAGTCCTGGCTCCATTCTGGATCCAGCTGTGGTGTCCAGGGTCCTGGGGCACACGTGCAGACCAAGCACAGGCCCTAGGGCTGTGTGGGGATACCTTTTTAATAGACAAGTTTTCCCCATCCTGAAGACAAATTTCTTGCTTCCTATGCAAATTGGTTTTCATATGCAGTCTGTTCTTCCAGACCTTTCTGGAAATGGGTTGGAGGCTTTGGAGGTCTTTGGTGGTCCTGATTCCCCCTACAGTCCATGCTCACTTCTCAGTCTCATTCCTGCCCCTGCACTGTACTGTGTTGTGCTTATCTCCAGGAACTAGAACAAGGATGTTTGTCCCAGAAAAGTGCCACCCTGCCTCTTTATGGCCCCCTTCTCCAGCCAGATCCTGTTCTGTCTCACAGTGTGTTACTACCAACAATCCTTGCACGTTTTTATCAACAATCCTTGGTTGACTCCACAGCCACCCAGCTATGGCTGTTTGAGACACACACATTTAACCTTTTCTGGGCCCCTACAGACACTATCTTACTGTTCAAAACAGGGTGGTATTTTTGCATCCTTGCAGCAACCCTGCATCATCACCTTACTGGCAACACCTGCAGACAGCTGGCAGCTCAGCAATCTCCACATTTCAAAGCACTTCTCTGGCCCTGCAGAAAATCAAATTCCCACTGATCTCCATAGGTGCACTCAGGCCTTAGAGGATGTAGAAATGATCTCAGATTATTCTTGTAACCTTGAACAACATTGGGAAATTCTTTACGTCTTGTTTGGAACTTACACAAAAGTCTCATGTGGATTCATTCTAGCTTTGTCTTATCTTTTTTGGAAATTACACAAAAGTCTAATGTGGGCTCATTCTAGCTTTGCAATTCACCTACACAGTGAACTCTAAACCATCTGACACCACAAGACACATAAACCAACAATTTCATAGCTGTGTCTCATGAAGTGCCTCTGTAAACGAACTGCAGTCCAACATACATTAAACACAGGCCCCATTGCTAATCTGTGTGGGGACACAGATCAATAAGCTCCCCTTCCAGCAGCAGGGCCAACCTCTGCAGCTCCCAGTCCCCTCTTGCTGTGGCTGGTTCCTGCCTCAGCACTGTCCCTGTTGTGCCAGTTCAACTGTACAGGGACAGATGGTGAACACGACTGGGGAACTGAACTGGGCAACACACTCGCTCCAGGGATTATTCTGAATTCCCAATTATGTTGCACATGCCACACAGACATGTAGGAGAACAGAATGCACTGCAAAGGAGTGAGGGCTATGCAAGTTAGCAGTGCCACCACCCTCAAAAAAGCAGGGCAAAAGCTCTCATAAAACCATTGCTTCACACGCTCATTTGCATTATGAACCTAATAAGCAGTGGCTTGAACCAGCTCTCAAGCTATGGATGTTAGTTTGAGCAGCTTGAAACAGCCCCAGGTTGCAGGTCTTTGTGAAACCACAGTGCAAATCGGGTTGCTGATCCATTCAAGAGTTCAATATCACGTCTGAAGGCAGCAGCGAGCCTTGACTAGGTGTGCAAGCAAGCGCTTTCCTTCACCAAAGATTAAGCCATGTGAAAAAGGCAAAAAATCACAGGAGAAAAAACAATTTCAAATATGTTTTGCCCTTTTTAGCAGTATAGCTCTGTTCAGGAAGACATTCTACAGCATCTCACTGTTTCTGCAAGGACAACAAAGTCAATCTCAAAAATCTTGATCCCACAGAAACTTGTGGCTAAACTTCTTTGCACAGAGGTTACCCTTCACCATTTCAAAACATTTCCCCAGCAATAATTACTAACTGGCCTTTCAAATGTGGGGGATGTGACCCAGTGAAAGCACACATTATGGAAGTTCTTTATCATTTTCATAAACATTTAGGTCAGGTGCTGTAGAGCAGAATCACAGAAAGCTCCTTCAAGATTCATTCCAAGAGAGGCAGGAGCAGCCACCTTCTCCCTCTGCTTCTCCCAGGAAGCAGAAGAATGAGAAAGCAAGCAAAGCTGTCAATACAGGGAATTGTCTGTATGCTATTCCTCTATAAAAACACAAGCACTGTAGAACCTTAAAAGTCCTTTTCAGACATTGTGTCTCTACTAACAGCTAATATAAGAGGAAATTTTAAGTCAAATATTATATTAACCAAAACTACAACAATAAATAGCAAAGTTGCCATGCTTAGCATAAAAATGAAACACTAATGAAACATAGTGCAGTTTGTTCCTACCATGTGCAGTCTAGTCTCCATGCATAATGTAACAGTGCGACTGCTAACAGCAGGCTCACAGAAGATAATTTACACTTATTTTTATGGACATGAGAAACTGATCTTTGAAGTTGTCCCTAATGAGATTCTGCTTGGCCCTAACAGCATCCTGAGAGAATGTGCTGGTTTTCTCCCCTGCATCCAGTGCATATTTATGATGCAGAATCCAGACCTATTTAAATTGCACATGTGGACTGGTGTCCCCCCTGTGCCATTGCAAAGTCAGAGTCTCACAGTGGGGGAAATACCTACCGAAATACCTACTCAATTTAGCTTCAAGTCTTTTCTGTAATTGCCCATACCACCTTTACTAATTACCAAAAGATACATGGGGGTTAATGAATATGGTCTCTTTTTTGTTTGTAAAAAGTGGAACTCCTAACTTGACTTAAGCTGCCAGGGCACCAGCAGCTGTATCACACATTGCACAAGACACAGCCAAACTACAGTCATAAGGCTCCTTAGAGAAAAAACAAGTGTAGCTGTGCAATGGACCAGCAGACTATTTCTGAAATACAGGCAGCAGCATAAGTAAGGCAAATAGAAAACAGGTTTTGCTATGCCCTGTGTAGTCAGTGCTTTAAAACTACACTCACCTGTTTTTAAAAACCCTTTCAGTTAAGAGACCTGCCAGAACCTCTGAAGCAATAGGTGAAACACAATGGTCACAGAGAACAGACCTTAACATCATCACACTCCCAGAACACAGCTCATCACATCTGTAGTAACACAGCACTTCGACAGTGCTGGACCAAAACTGACTGCAAAAGCTGGACAGACACTTAAAAACACATTTTTAAATGCTGCCTGATGTACCTTTGGTACGTGAGTACCCAGAGCAGTGCTGATGACAAGTGCCATTGCCCACTCTGACCAACAAATTAAACAAGGACAGCCTAGATTTTACGGCCTCTTCCATACTTCTCCCAGATATAGCCACTGATACATCATGGTTCTTGCTGATCACTGTTTCAGGACAAAGTAGTCCAACAAACTAAGTGCAAAGTAAGATAGTTCAAGAAACTTTTTTGTGCTCCATTCAATTGTTCCTTCTGCAACATAACAGCCTTTGGGAGGGTGCTAAAATCAGAAGGGTGGCAACTCCAGCAGCTCCCCATGCAGCTGATAAATAATATATTTAAGGAACCAGGAATCAACATTTTAACTCTTAGTTCTCTGTCTTTGTTTGGAAAATAGAGAGGGGAAAAAAGAAAAACACATAAATTCTTTGAAGATACCTGTCAGCATTGTCTGTGCCCTACAAATACAGTCCATATTGTTTAAGATTAGATGACTTAGGGGACAGATAAAAGGATGCCTGATTTTTCATTTAGAGCTCATTGTATAATATAACCCTAAACAAACAGAAACTCTACCCTGCTGACAGCTGTTTGGTGCCTTAAAAAAAAAGGTCCACAAAGCACCATGCTTTATTTCCTATAAAGTCATCTGCATAACTAAGCCCACCACAGCAACTGGTGCTCTCTGCTGAAACCCTTGTTTGAATGGAGGCAGAGACTAATCCATCCCCCCAGTTCCACAGGCGGTCCCGACAGGTAAGAGACGGCAGTCATTTGTGGGGAACTTATGCGGGAAGTTCTGACAGTAACTACAATAGCTCTCTCTGTGGAGACAGAGAATTTGTTCCCGGCACACTGCCTGACACTGCTCACAAGGCACACTAAGCCCAACAGAAGAAAAATTGTAAAGACTAAAAAAATAACCCGTGTGCATTTAAAGCCTCTCGGTTCTGGGCACAGCACTGAAGGGTTCTGATGACCTTGGCTCGTTACGGGAATGCACAACCTCTTGGTCAGCGTGGCCACACTGCCCTGAGAACAGCTACAAGGCACGAGTCTGGAGGGTCAAAACTCCAAAAGCCTTTTGGTTAGGAAAATAATAAAACACACACAAACATGAAAGACATATTCCAATAACACTAGCATAGCAAAACTGTGACATAGTACAGTGCTACGCTTCGTGCAAGACCGAGAATTCTTTAACCACATATGCAGACAGTGAAATTGTAACGCATTAAATACGGCTGCTGGTGCTAGGTGTGCTAAGAACTATACATCAGGCCAACATCTTCTCTCTGGTTATTTCTGGATACTTGAGATCATTCATCCAATTCTCATCTTCCATTTATTCTGTACCAGCCACCTCCAGTCCATTTCTCCTGCATTTTATTGTGTAAGTGTCTGGACTCCAAAGAAATGGCACTGCCTCTTTATAGATATACAGAAAATTGCCATGTATTGTTCCACATCTTCTGTAGGCCCCCACTTAATTTGTACTAATTAATAAAAAAATCTACCAGTTTTCTAGCTCTACATGTTTCAGACTGTATCTTTTAACTCGGCGCTAAATAAAATAATTCAGAAAAGGTATTTCTTATTCTGTAGAACGACATCTTAAAAGCCTTCCAAGCAAAACACTCACTGAAAATAGTGACTCTGGTACAACACAGTGTTAAATGACGGTGTGAATTGACTATCAAGGAAGCCAGGCGAGCCAAAATTAATTTTCAACTTAAATTAATATTTCTCTTGACAATTTAGACTGAATGCAAGGATTCTTTTCAGGAAAATATGCTCTGCAATAATGATATCCAAAATGAATAAGCCTGAACACAAAACAAAATCCCCCTAAACACAGATCACTTAAATTCCTTGAAACCAATACCAGAGATTTTCTTTCTATTTTCACTCAGAGAAAATGAAGTCTCTACTGTACTTTTAAACCAGCCAGTGTTCTTGAAGGCAGAGAACTCACAGCAATAGATAACTAACAACAAATGATGAAAACTCCAAGAGTTAAAGGTCTCCATTTTGTTGCCAAGATGATGTATCAGGTTCTGAGAGCAGCAGTATGTGTGATCCTTCCATTAACACAGCAGCCCTCTCAGAAAGCAGCCATGCAGAGTAGCTGAGCAGAACACCACCAAAGGTCACAGTGGAGAAGGAAAAAAGGGGAAAAAAATCATAGACCACCCCTAAGATTACCATCAGCATTTTAATTCTCAGAGGGTGTTTGAAACTTGTATTACAGTATTTGATCTGTGCAGTCTCATTATACTGACAGTGTTTCTAGCAGAAAATCTGTCTTAAGAACTTTGTACAAACAATTAAAATAACCTTCAAAACATCTAACAAGTTTCAATGTGAATCATAACTCTCCCTCAGTAACCCAGAGAGGGAGCCTAAGTGGAAATTTTCAACGGATAGAATAGTAACAAGAGCAGAACAAAACTAATTCTTCCTACAAACATACCTCCCTGTCAAAGATGCAAACATTACTGTTTAACAAACAAAATATGATGGAAAATCAAACTAATGCCAAGAGAGACATAATCAAAATGAAACAATTGTATAAAAACTTACAAGTAATTTCAAAGATTATATTTGGGTTATATACATATATATTTTCGTGTATAACTGTATATTTATTGAGTTTTAATTTATTCACTCCTTTCCACCAGGAGGAAAAGTGAATGCCTGGCTGACTTCAAATTCACAAAATAAACAATAAAGATGAAACTTCCCTCTTCCTTAATATCTGTCAATTATCATAATCTTATATGACACTGTTAACAAGAGAACCTGAAAGAAACATTGCTCAAAATTGAGGGAGCTACTTAATCTGGTATTTCTAAGTGGCAGATCCTGTCCCACTGGAAGCAATAATGATGTCACTAATCACTGCATTAAACAAGTATAGGATAAGGCTCCTCTTTATTTAATATGCTGGACCACATGAAATTTTAATTCTGAACATTATTTTCCCCAAAACTACTACTTCACCATTCACATGAAAGAAAATAACCCATTGTTAATGCTCACTGCTGGCCAAAAGTGAATGTGCTTCAAGAAACAAAGAAGCCTAGAGTAATTAAAAAGTAATGACTTTTTTCTTTGTGCTCCCTATATAAAAGGAACAGGAGGGAAGATATACTGGACTAGCACCTTTTCCTTCCCATAAACTGATACAATAGCTAAACATTGAGGAGTAATGTGCTGACCCTGATGCTCACAGTCACTACACTCAATTCCTTATACCAGAGAAATTGTAAACGTGGTAAATAGCAAGTTTCCTGGCTTACAAATACATCACATCAAGTCCCTCTCTGATACTCCTTTCTCCTTCCCTCCCCCATTCTCTCTCCATCTGCTGCCCTCCTGGGAAGGGAGCGCTACACTTAATGGCTCTGTGCTTTTAGGTCTAATGTGCTGGATATAAGTTAATGCCCAGTACAGTAAGTGGGGACTCCGCTGCAAGGAAGTCTCTGCTGCTGTTTTTTCCCTGTCAACATCCAGTGGAATCTCTGTAGCCCAAATGTCAGGCAGCATGTAAAGAACAGAGGGTCTGGGAATATGAAATTCACAACCTGTGACAAAAACAAATCTTGGAAGACGCCACACAGCAAAATAATTTAAATAATCTTTTGGTAAAAACAGGGGACAGTTGGGGTTTTCTTATTTGTCTTTTCCCTTGACTTAATGATTTAAATTTAGAAAATATGCCCATTATAAAATAGTGCAGGTAAAAATAGACAGGCATTTCCCTGTCAGTGAGGACTGCACAGGTGAACTCTCTTCACAGCAGAAATAAATCCACCAGTTATGAAGAGGACAACTGTATTTGGGGATTACAAGTCGACCTGCTCTGTAGCCATCCTCTCTGCCCCCACTCCAAAAGCTTCAGCAGCAGCACCACCAGCGCTCCTCCACCAGCATCTTGTTACAGCAGATCCTGCAGCTTACATACAGCTGATGTGCTGGAAGAAATCTCCAGGTTTATGGAGGTTATGACCAAGCTTTATGGTCAACTCTTCTGGAGAAATAAAATGACTGCAACACCAGGTACCTAAAGTTTATTGTTTGGAATCCAGACTTGCAGTTTTCTGTTCTAACCACTTGGTCCAGCTCCAGGAATGTTACTGGGTACAAGATTATCATACCCTAACTTTTTGTTTGGAAAAGGCAGCAAAATAAAAACCATTAAATGAAGTCTAGTCACATTTACTACAGGAGAGAATTGGTTTCACTTCAGTGTTTTAAATGCACACGTGTTTGCCATTTCATTTTATGCGATTTTAATTTGCAGATTTTTTTTTTTTAAACATCTTTAGCAGTTAATATATTGGCTTATATTGTGGTGGACTTGGCAGTCCTAGGTTAATGGTCGGAGTTGATAATCCAACCTAACGAATCCATAATTCAGCCACAGCTTCCTCATAATTAAAACCAACCACACAGTAACACAAAACTTGCCCTCTACAATACAGTATCTAAAAATTGCAATCTTAATGGCCCACATCAAAACGTAAAGTAAATGGACAAGATCTGAATTTCCAAACCCCATCAACCTCTTTATATCTTCTATGAAATATCTGCACATATATATGTGCAGGCAGCCTTACCTCCTCCCTCTATTTTGCACCGCATGTGCACATGACAGAAAGGACCTGAAAGCCAGTATCAGGCCTTCTGCAAGCAGAAACAATTGCAATGAAGTCCATAAAACTACAACTGCATGTGCCAAGTATGATTCAAACCACTGGAAACAAGAAGTCATTGCTTCAAGAACCAAAACTCACAACTTGCTGGAATTCTCTCCAGGGACTTAGAAAAACCTGGTGTGAATTAAGAGGTGAATGATTTTCTCCTGCAAGATTGAGGGGACTTCCTACCCAGCACTGGCACTTCCACTCTCCCTGCCAGCATATGTCACCCGAGGCAGCGCAGGTAACCCCAACATCAAACTTGACTGTGTCTTCAAAGTAGTAACTTTACAGGCTCACTGCTAAGAGATGCATGTTTTAAAGACATCTCCCTGCCTCACTGTACCTCTGATATGCCCAGGCACATTTATTATCTCAAGTTATGGCATAGCATTTTACAGAATTCAAAACAAAACTCTTCAAGTGTTTCTTTAGGAAGGAGTCACGCTAGCTCTCTATTTCTGAATTTTTCCATGAATACCAATGTTAGGCAACTGACTCAGAAATTAAGACACCTCTGGGAACTCAAGATCAGAAACGCAAACTCACAAAATTACCATGCCAGCATTCAGTAAAAAAACCAATGTCCATGACCAACTTAATCACTTCTGAAATAGTCTTGCACCAAACATAAGAAAAGCTGCATATAGTAATTTAACATGTAACACAGATATCTAAAACCACATTGTTTACAGGGCTTTCCTTTTGCTCCCTTGTCCAACAAAATATTCAAGCAAGCGTTCATAAAAGAAAAGAACAAGATGTGTGGTAGGTAGGTGCAGCACTCCCCTTGGGCTTGGAATAGCCATGTGTCACAGGGACCATGCTGCCTCATCACTGCTGTCAGGGAAGACCAGCCTCCTGCCACTAGGAGAAAATCATGAGCCAAAAACTCTACAATGGGATTTGCAGTGTGTGGCCTGCAAATGTAGCTAAGTATTAACTCTCTGTTTGGAAATCTATGCTCTAGAAGTTGTTTCACAGGATAGACTGCATTCAAGCATTAAATAAAAGCAAGAAACTGCTGCTTCCACAACAATATCTCTACTGCCCTGACATTTTAACAAAAGGAATTACAAGCTTCCAGTGACAGTACAACATCCTGATTGCAATATATATCCATCTTTTTTGTCTAACTACTTCACTGCAAAGGACTGCCTTGGCGAGCAGTCTCCCTCCAGCACAAGGTCTCGTGGTAGGAACCACTGCTGCAAAAAGCATTCCTGGTCAAACCCCATCACACATCTCCCAGAAGATAAGAACACACGCTGTGTGTTGTACATAAACATGAAACTGCAAGTCAAGTGTCTCTCAGTGTGACTGACCACTAAATGAACAACACAGGTAACACCATAGCCTGAATCAGATCACGTAAGAAAAACTTTCATTTATAGAGCTCAGATACTGAAATGGGGCCTTACAATTAAAGTGCTTGTTACCTGGAGGCTTCTTTACATGATTAATAAAGCATAAAAGAACATGAATACACATGCGCATAAAACCCATCTTTTTTAATTCCCTCTCAGGTTTTGCCAACAGTGGCCAGACTGACTCCACAAGGTGTTAACAGCACAATTTCATCAATTAAAATCTTCATCAATCTTACTTCTTCAAGCAAAATGAACAAATATCCCTCTCCTATCTTTACCCACTGGCTGATCCATAACTACACCTTCCTCTCACCTGTGCTGGCCACCCCCGTAGCCCAGTGCTGCTGAGAGATACAGAGAGAGAGAGAGATATCACTGAAAATTGGAAAGCAAAACAAAAAAAAAAACAAAACCAAAAAAAGCAAAGAAAACCCCCAAACCACCAGATGGACATTTTTAACCTGGACCATTTCAGTGGCAGAGTCTGCACAGCAGCCCCAAAAAGGCTCTGCTGATCCTCCTGTGGCACAGGGGCAGGAAGGAGCAGCTGGGCAGGTTCAGCACCAAAGCCCTGTGTACCAGGGATCTTCCAGCCCTGCAAGAAACCTCGAGGCACAGCTTTTCTCATTCAGCCAAGGTGTGGGAGCTGCAGAAGGCTGATACCTCACACCGAGGGGCTGACGGATTGATTTGGATGGGCACAGAGACTGCTCTGGCAGCCTCTTCCCACAAGCACCAGAGGTAAGGCACTTATCGACAATTCAAACCAGACCTGGCTTCTGTCTTAGGACAGGGCAATGTGGAGAGAGAGTAATAACAGGGCAATAGTGACAAAAAAAAAAAAATTATTTTAAACCTGTCCTACATTTATTGTAATAATATTGACACTTTTACAGCATCAGCCTTCCAGGGATGTCAGACCATTTTTTTAAAGGTAGGTTGGTAATATTGCTTTTTACAATGACAAAAAGAAAGGTCAGAAACTTAATCAATTTTTCAAGAGCGTTTAGCATATTATGACTGCACTATATAAACATAATACAAGGGGCCTAAATTTGAATTTTATTTACAAAACTGCAATTCTTGAGCCTTATATCACCACTGCATGAACACTTTCAACATGTTCCTCCCCAGCATCTCAAAAGGCTCTAAGCATAGCTTCATAAAAAGTTTATTTTCATTTTACACACAAAATTTAAGTTCAGAACTTATGTGATGCTTAAGATTTTTGCACAAGTAACTTTAAATAATGTAAAACCAGGAAGATAGTAGAGATCTTCTCTCACATAAACATACGTACACATACATGGGCACCAGCAAAAGAGCTTTCCTAATGATGATTCAAATTAACATCTTTGCCACTCAGCTACCATTGTTCTGTGGCAGAAGAACCAGAAAACACATTCACAGTTCAAGGCCCTTTTCTTGAGTGCAGAACTATTTATTTTGGGCCAGTTGTGCAGGTCCTCACCTCCAGCTGTCATCCTCCCTGTACTCTGCTGGAATCCCCACCGAGCTGTGCAGGGAGAGCTCAGCTGCTCCAGGGCAGCTGCTGAAGGGCTGCTGCTCTGGGCTAAGGAAAAACAGGTTTGTTTTCCTTAACACACCGGGCTGTCAACTGCTGCATTTCAGCAGCCACCCGTGTCAGGGAGGGACCGAGAGGGGAAGGAGACTAAACCTACACAAAGGCAAGGTGATTGTGAGCCATGATCCCAGGAAAAAAAAAAAAAAAGCCCCATGCCCAAAATTAAGGGGCAAGTTTTAAGTACACTCATTCAATGTAGTCGTGTTTTCATGACCAGAGTTTAAATCTGAGTGTTTCAGAGAGGTCTGGGGGGTTTATTTATTTATTCGGAAAAATAAGTAGTGAAAAAGAACTTGGGTGGTAATGAGCTGTGCATGATCTTGTATGAAGTGTTGTTAAAGGCCAGAGCAACAATTTCCACCAAAACTATGACCCTCTGTCACATCACTATCAGCTGAAACAGCCTGTCCAGTCACACTAAATACAGCTGACTAGTTTAAGACTGAATCTCTGTATTCCCTCAACCAATATTATTACATGTACGAACTCCACTATTCTGTAAATGTCAAATGAGTTCATATTTTACTAATGCCAGCTCTTTCCCCTCCCCCTAAATATCACACACCTTATATGAAACAAAAGTTGAGAATATTACAAATGAAATGCATGATTTCCCGCTAATCTCAGTGGGAGTTTATAAAGCACAATAAAAGCAGGACTGTTTCCCCAAGGAAAAAAAAA
The DNA here is from genome assembly GCA_035583185.1 of Anabacerthia variegaticeps. Classification (NCBI taxonomy): domain Eukaryota; kingdom Metazoa; phylum Chordata; class Aves; order Passeriformes; family Furnariidae; genus Anabacerthia; species Anabacerthia variegaticeps. Next base: position 1,553,420 of record JAWWEW010000165.1, read on the forward strand.
ATTAAGAAAAAAGGCAAGATCCCATTTCTCAAGGTTAGTAAGTTCAATAAGATCTCTGGGTTTTAACAATGTAAGGCTTCATCACAGTTGGAAGTTTTTTCTTCTAAGATCATATAGCCCTGTTTTTATTTTACTGTTATTATTATTATTACATATGCACATTTACACATACTCATACCTTTAAATACTTTATTCAACCATATATATAGATCTCTACTACTAAAATTCTGCCTATGCTCTTTGTTTTAAAATGAGAATACCCACTTGGGGGATTACTCCAGTCCAGAAAAGGCAGTAAAATTATATAGTTACAGATTGTTCAATGTATCTCTAGGTATGAATAAACTTATTCAGAAGACTTTTGATGCAGTACAGAAACTCCTATTTTTTTATACTTCCCTACTACTGAATTTAAACTATAAGAGTTTTAACATGTACACAAAGTATCCTAAAATCAAGCCACCAAGCCATGCTGGTGAGACCAGAGGAAAGATAATGAACTCCCCTAAAAGGCTCAGCCTGCACCAGCTTGGGCTACAGCTATTTTATCTTCCCAAAACTCCCCCATCCTCACCAGATGGGCCTGTTCAAACAGGTACACTAAATTTATTTCACTCTCCCTTTCCCCCCCAATAAGTAAATGGGGTGTTGTACCTAAACAGGAAGATTCTTCTCTCTAGCTTAAGCCTAAGTAGTTTTCTATTTAGATTTGTCCCCAGGCTGCATCCTACTGCTGCTCACTGGCATTGTTGGTACTACTGATCGCAGCCTCAAATAGAACATCTCAAAAGTCTAAACAGTCTTAAAAGCAGTTTGGGAAAAAAAAAAAAAACACAAACGTAAAACCAAACAAAACTCAAAACAAACAAGACCTTCTACCTGAGAGCACCACATCAAAGGACCAAGAAGCACTTGCCTCTAAGTCACAATTCTTGGCAAAAAAAAAGGAAAGTATGAAAACTTTCATAAGAATAATCAATATGGGGCAAAGGGAAACATTATAATTGTTATTTATGGTTTTGCAGCTGCCCTTGAAAGCAGGCAGCTAAGGGGATGCATTTAATCAAAACTAACTGTAAGTAAACATGTCTTGTACAAAACATTCAAACACAAACACTTTATAACATGTTCAGAAAGTAAGTGAAACCTGTAGGTGGGAGCATTGCTTAAGATGACAAAAATAATATTTCAAATTACATCCCTTTATGCAACATAACTGTAAAATCTGCCTTTAGAATACCTGTTCAAACATTAATTAGTAGAGAAATAAAATAAATAGACAAACTGATTCAAAAGTTACACTACCAGAGCTTAAGGAACTGGCAAAACTGCTGTCCCAGCCAGGCCAAGCAAAGGGGGCTGAAATAAACCCACTGTTGTTTACCTGATAGTACACTTAAACAGATTCACCTGCAAGTGCTGGGGGAAGTACACTTAGAAAGATAAGAGAATTGTATCCCAGCTGACACTGTCACATGAAAGGCACAAAGGGAAAGTGGGAGAAAAAGCACAGGACATGTCCCATGAACAGGCAGACCCATGCTATGAGTGCCTTACCCACCAGGTTTATGCTGGTGACATTCCATGGACTTTTCTTTACTCTCTGTGGAAGGAGAGTTGGGCCCAAAGGATACCAGAAATGGCTCAGTATATGCCACAAACCCAGCTCTCACCTTTGCACATGAAGATGCATATCCACAAAGAAATTACTTCTAAAAAAAATTTCCTTTAGCCAAGAACACTGTCCTTAAGCTGCACCCAGCTACTGATTTATGGTATGCAGCAGGGCCCTGCAGCGATATATTGCCCTGCTATTCACATACCTGTCACAACACTCAGTTCCCATGTTGCTTTACTCATTTCTCATCATCCCATGATTTTTAAAATAAATTTTTCACTAGAGAATAAAGCCACCTCAAACTCCCTCTTAGAAAAGAAAAAAAAATAAGAACCAAACACATGCATTACTTTAAAAGACAGCAACAAAGAAAAGAGACTGTAAAACCAAGTCAAATCAATCCTGGTGGCTGCAGCAATGTGGCACTAAGAGAGATACAACAGGGTAAAAGAGATCATGGTTTCTTTGTTAATACTGCTTTTACCAATTTTCTGTTCAGGTTTCTCACTTGATGACATCCTCTTTCAAAAGTACACACAATGCTCCCATTACGAAACACGAAGATAAATAAAGACACTGTCTGTGAAACTACCACATAATCCAGTCTCTCCTCCCCAGAAATAATTCTACTGTTCTGTTCTTACCATGACACAAACCCTCAGCCACACTCATATCTTCTCTTCCATGCTTTCCTCTACTTTCCTGATAGGATCCTGTCTTTTTTTTCTTAACCAGGTTTTCTAAAATCCATCATTTGCTATCCAGACCTACAGCTGAATCCAGACTCACCTCCTGCACTGTAACATTGCTCTCTCTGTTTTCTCTGTGAACCTGAGACTAATTCATTTCCAATTTTTCTAAATTTCGACCTCCCTTTAGTATGCCACACCCTCCACTGAAACCAAATTACTGATTTTAAGAAAGTTGTAGCATTTAAGTTAAAACATCATTTAAAACAATGTCACAGTACTGTAGCTTCCGTGTTTGTTTCGCTTACACAGTTTTCCCAAACAAGAAAAGTTCCATCAAATCATTTAAGAGATACACAATCTATTAGAGGAGTAGCTGTATAAATGCTTTCAATCAAATGTAATTAGTGAAAACTTTTTCACCTTGAAAAGTCAGTCACACGCACACAGACACTCTCCAGCACCCTTCCCAAAGTTGCCTTTAGGAACATTGTAACCACATGAAATCCTATTAGAAGGTGCTGAACTCCTACATTGTGACTCTTCCGGCAGCCTTCTACATAACAAAAATGCAATGAAGTACCATACAACTTTCCCCCCTTATTATGCAAAATCCTTATCAAATTCAATAGTGCGACATCGTTCAAAATCCTGCCTAACAATGGCTCGCAGGAGGTCAAGAGATGTCGGCTTTGTTTTAGTTTCACGTGCTTTTCAGTCTATTAATGCTAAAAGAAAAAGAACCTTCACAGAAATAACCGATAAAGATCAAGCCCAACTAAACAATGGGAAGGAAATTCAGAGTTAAAACTGGTACTTAGCTCTTTGCTAAGCGAGCAGTCCATTGTGCCTGGGTGCCGGGCGGCACAAGGATCCCGGCTCACACAATGCCCAACAACAAGGTGAGGGAAGGAGCCTTCGCTCCCCACTTCCCACGCCTTTGTTGGGTCGGGCCAGAGCTGTTGGTTTAGGAGGGACTTTGTATTTCTTGGGAGGAAGTCCCGGGCAGCCCCCGCCTCCTTTGTGCGGCAGGTTGCGAGTGGAATGTGGAATGTGTCATGCGGCACACGTTCCACTCGCAACCAGGAGGACAAAGGATTCACTGATCAGGGGGGACAATTAGTCCCAATTAGGCCCATTTCGCAGCTGAGTGTAAGGGCTGGGGGAAGGGAGCTTAATTTTTAAAGCAACGGGTCCCTCAGGCGAGTTAAAGAAAGATCACTGAAGTGACAAGCTTGAGAACAGGCTCGCCCAGCAGTCAGCGTGGGGACAGCCCCACGGAGGCGGTGGCACCGAGCCTCGGGCACAGGGACCTCCTGGAGAGGATGCAGCACGGCTGCTCACACCTCAAGACGCACCAGGGAAGAAATCTGATACCCCTTTCGCCTGTTAGCTCATGTGACTAATCAAATTTCCCAGTTTTCAGCCCACGCCTTCAGCAGCGGTTTCAGGCACACACTCGCACAGACAGAAAGGCCAGCAGTACTCACATATGCACATGGGGAGGCTGGAACCTGCTCTGGTTGATGTTGTAGTGTGTAAACGCCTGCGTTGGGTTGGAGCTGTATTCATCCACTGTTATGGTAACTTTGCCTTGTGAAGGAATTCCATGAGCCATCCTTCCTCCTTATGGACATGAGCAGCTCACAACTTCCCAAGGCCAGGAGCAGGGTAGGGCATTGTGGTCCAGGCGGCTCCCGATTCCCAGCAGCTCCTCATCAACTCCGTGACCTCTGCCAGGAGAGAGAGACAGCACAAACTGCTATCAGCTATAAGGAGATGTAAACATACACAGACATAGTACTCTGTCCTCTCCTGATTTCTATTCAGAGATCTTTTTCTACATTTTTGATGTACTCATCACCCCATTCTCTAAGCATTATTATTATTCACCTTTTTTTTTTTTTAATCTTCGGGGAGGGAGGTGGAGAATAAAATATATGCATTGAAAGCTCCTGTTAAATACTCCACATTTCATATTCTTTATTTTAAATAACAACTTATGCTAATTGAAACCACGGAAATTAACAAATGGACCCAGTTTCCTGAAAGACAAATGACTCCACAAACATGCACACTTGATTTCAAGGCTCTATTGTAGCTCTACAACACGAAAAACAACCGAGAGACTTATAAAAACTGATGTAAAGAACATTTTAAAATTGCATAGCTAAAGTTACACCCAAATACCTTTAAATCAGAGCATTTATTTGTCCAGAGAAAGGCGAGTATCTAGACAATGTTAAAATATCCATGTTACAGTGTATTACCAATGAAACTGGTTTGGATTCACCACCAGGCAGTAATGATTTATCTGACAGATTTTAAGTGCGATTTTACACATAAATTTTTCTGCTTAAGATGAAAGAAACAGGCTCTTCCCTCTGTATGCATCCCTATCTCTCCCCTCTTCACAGTGCTCTTAAACGTATTTGTGTTAAGACTGGATGTACACTAATATAAGCATAAGCCAAATAGCCAGAAACCTCACAAACCTGCTCTATTGAGTTTCTCGCACAAAATCAGAGTTTCGATCTCTTCAGTCAATAAAGTGAGGCTACCTCAGCTGCCTTCCTTTCAGAGGGACTCTGAAAATTGACCAGCTGATGTTCGAAGAATACTTTCAAGATGAGCAGCATTTTAAAAGCCCCGCTGATGAGGCAGATCCTCAGCTGGGACACACTATCCTAGTAAGGACTCACATGAAATCATGACACTTGGTATCAGCTGATACCCCTCCCTTTAGCTGCCACATGCAATGGTGATTTTTTCTTTTTCATATCTGTTATATAATTTACAGAAGTAAGTCAGTGCTTACTGGGAACACAAAGAGATGGGGAAAAGAGAATGACTTGAGCCCTGAGCATCAGACTAAGCAATATTCTTCCAGTGCAATTTTCCTGGACTTCTCTAGCTCCCAGATAGAAATGTGTTTGCCATGTGTAACATGAAATATTTGAAATCTTTGATTTGTATTCAAAATATATTTTTAATACAAAGACTAATTTCCAGTTTGGCATGGAGCACGATGAAAATGCCCTGCAAATGGCAGATGGCCTGCTATAGGCCATTTATTTTACTATTTTACCACCTCAGGCCTACGTAGGCTTCCATATGTTAGTTGGGTTAAGACATTCTGCAACCTTCATTTCACTAACTGGGTTCTATCCTTTATCTTCTTGTGCATTGGAAGAGGTAAAAAAAATTAAAAAGAGATGAAGATGAAACTCAAGCATAAAGTCCCAACTTAAAAACTGTCTCTAGTGAGATGGTACATCTTTGTAACTCAGGTTTTGATTTGTTCTCCACACTAATCCCCTTCCTAAGAACAAGCACAATAGTTTCTGGAGCAAAAACAAGCGAGGTGAGCTTTGCTAAAACCAATCTTTGCTGGGTTAGATGTGATATAAAATGCTGCAACACCGGCTAATGTAGTGGTTACCACACCAAGTTTGCAGCTGTTTCCTTAATTTCCTTTACAATTATATTTTAGTGTTATTTTGCATAACAGTAAAACACAACACCTGCTTCAAACCGCAGTCCTGTTCCAAGTACTGTAATTCTTTTGAGATAGAATCTGCGAAGAGTGCACAACACAGAGCAGCATAATTGCCCTGTACTGAAAAGTAAATACAAATGAAAACATCTTCCTGCCAGAGAAATGACTGTCATTAACAAGAATGCTGGCCATCAGAGCTCCCAGGAAAATAAAAAAATAGACTTTTTCTTTTACACAGCAAGAACTTTAGCATCTGCATATATTAAGAAGTAGCGTGAAAATTACGTGTGTAATGTTTTTGGGTTTTTTCCGCAATTAAAAGCAACAATATAAAACTACACATTAAACCAACAACAAAGATATGCTTGGGCTTTCAGAAAAGCTAAATGACATTGTTTTCAGTAAACCAGCATAAAGAAAGGTCAGAACATTAAATTTCATATTATAGTTTACTCATGGTAAAAAAATCTAATTTGTTCATGAGAGTGAATTATACATAAAGATACAAGTATTTTTAACAAGGTTTATAACAATTCACGTTACAGAAAGAAATTACAACTAACTGGCATAAAACAAACGATAAGAGGCTACTTGAATAGCTGTATTAAATACTTTTGACTCTCAGTAAGATTATAAATTACAATTGCTTCCCATTGTTCTAATCTTCAATCTTAAAAATAAATCTCTATACTTAAATTAAGACAAAGCTGAACAAAATATCCTTTTAAAATGAAATTCAACAACAAATGCCAGATTATGGATTAAAAAAAAAAAAAAAAAAAAAAGTAAAATTTGAACCTGGCTTGAGTCAATTCTCTTAATTTCCATTTAGTACTCCATAGAGTACTACAGCTCACCTATCAGAAGTATCTAATTATTGCCTTCCTTACTGTGAGTCTCTGAAGAAAATAGAAAAAAAGAGGCTGAACCCTTCAAAACTTTAAAACAAATTTATTTTAGGCCCAAATTGGAAAAAAAAAATAATTAAAAAGACTACTTTGAATCGCTCCCGTTCTTCCTTCTCCAACTGTGAGCACTATTTGAAGATTACACGCAGCAGATGAGTATAAAAGAATTAAAGTTGCATTATTTTCCCATCCATCAAGTATAACAACGTGTGATATCTTCCACACCTTACGAGGCAGTTTTAAGTAGGAAGGACTATATTAAAAACCTAAATAATTTTTTTTTTTTTTGAATGTTGCGTTTTCCCAAATACAGGCGGTTATCCTTTTCCAGCGTGTATTTGCACCGGCAGCGAGACAGGAGATGTGCCATTGTACACATCTGCTCAGTGGTGCAGGTAAAAACCGGCACTTTTCCAGAACAGGGCTGGCCCAAACTTAGGCGCAGCTAATCGTAAATCTCTACACTGCTGCCCTGTCCAAAAAACTACCACGAAATACGCACAGGTAAGTCATTTGAAACGTAACCTTGCATTTCACGGAGAGCTACGCACACGAGCTCTGCGTTAGTACACACACACACACACAGAGGCACGCGAAAAACCCATTTCCCCAAATAAAATATTTACGCCTTCCTCATCTGAATTTCAAAAATTTGCCTCTGGCTGGGCTCGGGCTGCAAGAGAAAACGCTGAGAGGCGGGAGACGGGAAGGGTTAATCCCGTGTCACCACCTTCTGCCGGTACATGTCCTCTCCCGGCGCTGTGACAGTGACACAAGGCGCAGCCCCGCAGCCCCCCGCACTCACGGTGCGCTGCCCCGCGCCCCGCGGGGGTTCCGCGGCAGCCCCGCAGCCCCCGCGATGCCGCGCTGCAGTTCGCGGACAACTCCTGGCTCCAGCCGCCCTTCGAGCCCGGCGGAGGGGGCCGGACCCCGACGATCCCCCGCCCCGTTCTCCATCCCCCGCTCCCACCCCCGGTACCTGCGCTCCCCGCCGCTCCCCACCGCCGCTCCCGGGCCGCCCCGGCCGCGGCCCCGCGGGGCTCCGGGCTCGCCCCGCCGTGATTGATGGCTCCGGGTGGCCAATGGCTCCGGCGCGGCCCCGTCCCGGCGTGTGCCGCAGCCCCCGCCCCGCGCCCCCTGCCCTGCCCTGCGCTGCCCCCGCCCCGCGGCTCGGGGGGCATCCCTGCCCTGTCTGCGCCGTACGTGCCGCGCCGCACAAAGTTCGGGTCGCCCCCCGTGCCCCCCGCTCGCCACGCACCGCAACCATCCGCGGGGGGAGGATGCTCGGGGGAGGGATGCGATGAACTCCGCGGCAGCCGAGCGCGGAGGGCCGGGGGGTGGGAGGGGGGGTGCTGATGCCCGCCGCTTTTTATTCCGGCGGTGCCGAGCGCGCCGTCCCCCGCACCTCGCCCCCGACCCCCCGAAAGCTTCCAAGTGCCTGAGGCCTCCGGGATCAGCGTTTCAGAGCGGGTTCTCCGCCGGCGAAAGGGCGAGGGGCAACTCCGCCGGCGAACGGCGGCAAACCAGCACGCCTTTTCCCTCCTTACTTTTGCGGCGTGTTCCTCCCGCCCCCGCGCCGCCACATCCCCCGGTCCCCCCGCGCCGCCAGCCCCGTCCCCGTCCCCGCCGGCTGCTCGGCGCTGCCTCCCTCCCTCCTTCCCTCCCTCCCTGCCGCCCGCTGGCCCCAGCCAGCACAATGCTCCCCGGCCTACCCTCCCGGCCCCGCCGCGCCGCCCCCCGCCCCGACCCCGCGCCGGGACCCCGCACACCGCCCGGCGCCCCCGGGCAGCTCCCGGCACCGCCGGCCCCGCCGGCCCCCGGCGCGGTGCGGGCAGCGCGGAGGGCAGCGGGGGCACGGCCTGGGGAGCAGGGCAGGGCAGGGCAGTGGCGCTCAGCGCCGCCGCGGTGCGGAGAAGCGCCGCCGCCGCTGCCGCCGCACCGACCCGCCCCGACCCGGCGGGCTCGGCCGGTCACGCCGGGGGGCGGCAGGGGCTCATCGGCCGGGTTTATCCTCATTATTGTTCGCGGGAGGCTGGACCCGGCGCTGCCGCCGCCGCCGGAGCTCCTGCCCGCCTCTCCCCCCCCTCCTTCCCCGCCGCTCTCGCCCATGACACGGCACCTCTAACCCGCCGCTTTGTGCGGCGCTGCCCCCGCCGTGCCCGCCCTGCCCCTGCCCCGGCCCCGGCCCGGGGCCGCTCACCTTTCCTCCGCGGCGGGGATGCCTTCAGCGCGGGCAGCGGGGCCGCTCCATGGGGCTGCGGGGGCGCGGCCGGGGCAGAGCCTGCGCCCGACCCCGCGGCGGTGCCCGGCGGGGCCCTGGGTGCGGGAGCGGGTGCGGGAGCGGGAGCGGAGCGGGGCGGCGGCGGGGGCGGGCGCGGTGCAGTGATCGGGACTGCCACTGGGGTCAGGGAGCAGGCACCAGGAAACACGGCGGCCACGGCGCGCTGCTCGCACACACACACACACACACGCACATACACACACATATACACGGCTCCTCCCGCTGCCTCGCACTTCACCCCCCCGGGCAGGGAGGGAGGGAGGGAGCAGTCGATGCTGCGATTCCCAAGTGCCGCACAGCCCAGGCGGGGTCACGGTGGGGTGCGGGCTGCCCCGGCCCGGGGCACGGCCGAGGGACCGCCCGAGCCCACCGGGACCCCCGCCCGGGGGCAGCGCCCGCCTCGCACCCCCAAAACGCGGCCGGCCCCGCGCCGCGCATCGCCGGCCGGCTCTGCCCCTGCCCGCACGGATAGCAAAATAAATAAGTAACAACAGCAACAATTAAAAAAAAAAAAAAAATCCTCGAGACGGGTTTTCGCATCTTCCGCCGCACCTTTCGTCACTGGGTGTTAATGCGGTGCCCTGCTCCTTTGTAGGTAAGCTCACCTCAGAGACCAGAAAAACATACGGAAACACCACTGCAGGGTTCGTCTTTGAGGCCGAACATTGTCGTAGGGTAACTGGGGCTTTCCTATGGAAAGACAGAATCAGGGAGTCACGGAGGTTTCGGGGTTTTTGGAGGGGGTTTTTTGGTGTGTCTTTTCTCCTCCTCACCCTCCACCCCCCCCCCACCCCAAATACACAGCAATTGGTTCAACAGCCACAACAGTAACAAAGTAAAGGTTATAGGTGTTTGTTCTTTTACTTTCAGGGCAACAAATGGAAGGGGAGACTTCATAAACATACACTTACAATGGAGAGGGGAAAAAAGAAATAACGAAGGAAAAAACCCAAACAATTTTGAATAGTCGAGCACACAGAAAATAGATGACAGGTCTTTAAGAGTAAGTAGTGTCCTATATATTTTAAATAAGTAATTTTGACTCTGACCAACCTTCGGATATGCATGGCAAGCAGGCAGGTTTTTCTTTGTTACTGAAAACCATGAAAAGAGTCCCTTGTATTGCCAGGCAGAAATCCACTGGGATGGATTGTCCTGTTTAGAATCATGGCAAGCTAAGAAAAATCAACCTAAAAAAAAGACTAAATTTTTTCCAAATTTGCCCTTTCAGTCTGATTTTTTTTTTTTTTTTTGCTGTTGTCATTACCCTTTTTAATGGAAGCAAGCACCAAAGGAAAATTTCTGTTTCAGACAAAATGACCCACAGATGAGCATTCCTTCTAATCAAATCAAAGTAACATTTCCAGGGAAACTTTGCCTGGAATGGAGTCTGAGGCCATAGTTTTTTTATTTTTAGCTGACTTACTCTGCCACTGCTGTAAAATAAGCAATCCAGCATTCAGCCCACTGCCCTCACTTCTGTCCCTGCACCCACCCTCGTGTGAGAGCAGGGAACCCTACCTGGGAAACTAATCCATTTAGCACCAGAGAGAAACCTTCTGTTTGGTGTTGGTCAGCCTCCTCACCCAATCCACTTCACAACTCCACAAATGCTTCTTCTGGAACAAGGCAGGGCATGAGATGAGCAACTGCAGACAGAAAGAGAACAGGACAGTTTCCTTGGTACCAAATGCCAGCTTCAGTACAGAAACATGGAGGGGCAGTGAGGTGAGGAGGAGAACCTGCGGAACCCTGAACCTGCTGCATCCCTTCTCCACAGCTGCAGCACTAGGATTTTTTTCTCCAGTTGTGTCCTTATACACCTGGAACCCTCAGCACCACAACAAAGAGCTTCTAGCACAGAGGGAGAAACAGGGTGGAAGCCTGGGTAGGTGACTGGACTGGGGATGAGAAAGCTCGAAGACCTTCTCTCTGACACATTGTATGGCGAGGGACAGGTCAGGCATTACCCTGGTGTCTCAGTGTCCTGGTACTGAAATGAGCACTTACCTGGTCCACTGGTCCTTGTACAAAGCAAGCTCCATGGCCTGAGAATTAGAGGTACTTGGGTTTGAATCCAGAGTGAGACCTGATTCTAAGGTCATGCTTTTATCACAATACTAAGTGTTTATCAACAACACCAAGCTGCAATACAGTCATCAGGAGTACTGTTTTTAATATATGACTTGACAAACTCTGAAACATTTCCTGTTAAAAGCACACAACGAAACTTTTCCTTTTTACAAACTACTTGTTTTCTGTTTCCCTGGGAACAGTATGCTTTCCAAAAACATAGCCACTTTAGAAATGTCCTGGCCCTGCAGCTGCTAAAAGAAGGAAAATATATTTTATTTAAAATTATTAAAGGGCTTTCTGAAGAAAGGGGTTGCCCTCTTTTGTTCTTGCTCTTCACAAGAGCAGCATTAAAATGCAAGGGCAGAAAAATAAAACATCTATATTTTGTCTGGAACATGTATTTATTAATACACACTCAACAAGAGGACCTCAGAGATAGATTCAAAAAGCTAAAAAGTAAATGAGCTGTTTATTGTCAGTGTCACAGGACTGATTTTTCTAGCTGTGTGAAATTCAAAACAGAGAACAAACAGCTTTTGTTTACTTTAATACTTCCTACTTGTAGTATTAGAAGTGTATGTTATACATGAAACCTTAGTCATGTTCAGAGTTTGCACTGGATTTTAGTTTTTCATATTTACAAATCCAAAGTGAGTATCACCAAATGTACAGATGCAGGAGATGCATGTTAAATATTATAAAACACTGTAGTATCACAAAAAGGATACAGATTCTTCAAAATCTATTATGTCATCTCTAATACACTTCATAGGAACCTTTGCCTCCAGTTTCTACCCAGCACAAGACAGAGCTTTTGAGACACACACAGGGTAATCAGAGTGAACCACAGACACCCATCTCATTTTGCTATTTACTTCAAGAGAAATCTTCCCTAAGTGAAGCAATTCAAGAAAATCTAACTTAGAGTCCACCTCTGAGAACTCATTCCTTAAATAACAGGATTTTTTGGGGTGATTTTAACACAGAATTGAATTAAAACCAAAACAAACAAAACCCACAAATAACAAACACTTTGAAACACATGCAAACCACACAAGAAAAACAAAATCAGGTGTGATTTGGTTTTTTGTTTGATTTTTTTTTTTTTTTCAAAAAAGCCTCTTACCAAAAAGGCAAAAAGGGTTTCTGGGCAGATGAGTTCCCCAGTCCAGCCCACAGCAGCCTCTGGGATGCCTGTGCTGGCACAAGGGAGAGTGCCCCAGTCTCTGGAGTGGGACCAAGACAGATACAGTTTCAGAGCAAGTCAGGCCAGCGTTTCACACTATCTTTTCATTTGGACACACTATCAGAGGAGTTTGGTTTGTTTGTTTCAGTACATGTATTCCCTGGGGATTCTTTTAGCCATTTTGAGACCAGAGCATCAAGGGTTCTCATTCGCGTTGCAGACAGCATTCAGTTTTGGCCTGCAGAGACCGGGCCATGCAGGTGCAGTACCAAACAATGTGTATTTTGATTAGCTAACATTTTAAGAAAGTCGAGCTTGATCCAGCAGGCAGGCACTGGTAGCAACCTACACCAAAAGTCACTGGACTCACGGTGTGTTGATACAGAGCACTGCAGTTCTGCCAAAATCTGTAACTTAACAGGCTTGTTCCCCTCATTAAAGCAGAAATTCTTCACTAACTCTGGAACAGAAGACAACAGGAGAAAACTGCATTAGTTTAGGCTTAATGCCCCACTGAGTCCCACGATATTCCAAATTTGCTGAATATAGGTGGATGGATTTAAAGTTCTCCACCACTCTCTTTCCTCACTTGTAGCCCATAAGTCACAGAACATTTAATGTGCAATGCTGGCCAACAACATGAAAACAATAGTATTGTATAAAGAGAACAAACAAATAGGAAAACAAAATACCCAACCAGGATTCCAATTTTGATGGCACAAATTGGGTTTTTTAGCTCTTACAATTTCTGAACAAAATTACAGACTGGAACTAGGAGCTAATTGAATCCTAAAGGCTGAATAATAATAATAATAACAAAAAATGCTTCTTGGCTTTTGATTTTTGTAATCTGTCCTGAATTTTGAATTTTTATTGCACTTTTTGTCTCACAAACAAGGGCCCATACACTAACCTGTTCAACGCTCCAGCAAACACTACAACTTCAAGGAGAAGTCCTGGCCTATCCACAGAAACCCAGCAGCTTTTGGAGGAAAATGACAATTCCTAAAAGGAACTGAAATTAGAGCTTTCTGTCAGAATCCACAGACAGAGATGAGCACGTCACTGTAATGCTGATAGAGCACCAGGTAAGATTACTGAAGGAAATATCACTAGTTGCCCTCTGTCTTTTTATATTTGATGCACCAGAACTTTGTCACAGGATAATGCTTGTCTGCTTCCTTGTCCCTTTAAATGAAATTAAATGTTTGATCAGAACTTTCCTACTTGCCCTCTGTATAAATAAAAAGTGATGCAAAAAAGGCTATGGCTGAATCATTTGCCCTTCTAAAAAATCCCAGTGTAACTGATAGTTGAGGCACCTAGAGAAAAAACCGTTTCTATTTCTTTTTTCTGAACATTCCTTTTTCAAAACTGAGAAGGATATATGGGTGATTTATTCCTTCATAAGAGAGCAGGCAGTGACTTAGTTTTGTATGTATATAAAGATCCAAGTGTTGTTTGATGGAGCGCAGTTACTACAAGGACATTACTACAGGAACTCCCAGATACTGAAGGCTCAGGGCACACAACAAGGAAAGGTTTTTAGGGGTCACCTTCTGGCCAATGAGCTGTGATGGGGAACACACAACTGTGGGAGTAACGTGAGGTGTTCAAACATTCTATTTATTGCATAACAATTTAACTGTTTAGAAGAAGGTGGATGCCTTTTCCCACAAGTGGTCATTTTATCATTTAATTGGTCTATAATGGGTCAAAACCAATGCATGAGAAATCCTTCAGTTTATTCCATCTGTAGTTCAGGCACTCAGAGCCCATTGTACCAAATAATTCCAAAACCTGGTGGTCTGTCAGGTAACAGGCATTAGTACTACAGTAGAGTGTATTACAAACCTCTTCTCTCCTGGACCTTTAACTTATTCGACAACTCCCTTCCCGCTTCATCACACAGATTCTCTCCCCCTGGGGCAGACCCTGGCCCCACTGTGTTTCTGTTCCTGGATGTGATATGAACTGTGTCCTCATGAGTTTGGAGGAGTCACAGTGATACCAGATGGCTTCCTGTCTACACTCTCACTCTGCCCATGTCCTTCTGACTTTAGAGAGAAGATTCAGTGAAGTGGTTTTCTATCATGTTGAGTGCATTCTACAAATGGCAGATTCCACAAGCTGAAATTCTTGCAGAGAGAGAAAAAATTCTTCTCTCTGTTCCTGAGAGAGAGAGAAGGTTCCTATTGCACTGACAGTTGTGTACAAAATTCTCAACATCAGTCAAAATTCCATGTGGAAAGCAAATTGCAAAATTTGAATAGATCTTAGCTCTCAGTGCAAATAAAGCAATTTACATGGTAGTGTAGAAGGGAGAATATTACTCCTGTGCTGTCTTGAACATAAGTTTTTTTAAGACTACAGATTTAATGACAAATACATCTGATGATGATGATTGTTGTCAACAGTTACTCAGAGTCAACCTCTTTACATCCAAACAAATAGAGTTCCACTTCATGCCTTGCATAATTAACTTTATGCTTTTGACAGACATGAAGAACCATGGTCTCCAGCACATTTACATCTACTTCCAGTTTATGAAATCCAGATTATCTTTTGTGTCAGAACTGTGGTCCCTCTATAGAAAATTGCAGGATGAACATAACAAAAATCTTTTAAAAGTGTCAGGTGTTCCAACATGAAGATCTTTCCAACCTGAGCAACCAAGACCCCCTAAATGAAGGCAAAGACTTTCACAATCATTCTCAGGAGTCTTGTCACTTTAAATGTCCCCAGGAACACTGCTGATCTGAAGGTATACATAAACCTAGAGCCTGAAGCCAAAATCCTTTTCATGTGTTAATTATCATAATTATCAAACTCAACTGTACAGAAAACAGAGTTCAGGTTGCTTAGGAATCCTCCAATTCTGTGGGGAAAGAGAGGCCCTTAAATTCACAAGCAGTGCTCTCTAGTGTAAGATAGGTGTCTGGAAAGAAATGGCTAAGGTCTTACGGTGTAATCTCTGGCTAATGTTAAATTTTATCCCTTGATTTGACATTTTAAAGCCAATATTTCATAGCAGTTATTGTCTAGATTTTTAATGCATCCAGGCTGAAAACACTTGCTAAGAACTGAGCGATTCTACATTCTTTGTCTCAGACACCCTAGGAAAAGAAATCCTGTATTCCAGTTATTGTCTGGCATTTGAGTTCACTGTTGGCAAACTGGTCCCTGCATGTCTTTGAGGCATATGGAAATTGATGATGAAAGTGTCTAGTATAACTACAAGTATAATTTGATGAAAACTGGAGCAGTGAACTGTGAGAAACTGCTAAATCAGTGTCATCAAACCCTGCTTGAAAAAATAATGAAACAGAAATACCGCTAGGACACAAGAAATGCAGTGCAAAGGCTGTGAAACCAGAGAGCAAACACACAAAAAAATGAGGAAACATACAGGCTATTATTTTAATTGTTATTTTTGAAACACATGGCCAAAATACAGTACAACTTTCCTGTTCAAATTCACTTTACGGAGACAGTGACATCATGTCTCCTCCAAATTGTTCAAGCCCAAATCTTGGCACAAGCTGTTCCAATAGAATATCATGTTCAGCCCTGGCACTCTCGCCTGTCTACCCATAACCATGTGCAGAATAAGAACAGCACTGTGGCCAATGCAAATCCTGGTTATAACTGGAGTCCCTTGAGGCAACAGAAAAAATACCAAAATAGAAAACACATTACAGTTTTAAAGCAACAATATTACTAAGGAAAATAAAACAAATGTAACCTCAGAAGAAAGATGACATTTATTGCCTAAAAAGTTAACAATTCCTGAAGCTGTAAAAGTACTCTATAAATAAGACCTGAAGATGGCAGTGAGAAGATCCTGCTATTGCTTTATTCATACATTTTGAATGAAAACAAAACAAACACAGAAATCTGAGAGTAAGAGGACAAAGGAAGAAGATATTGTATTTTTTGATATTGTATGTATGTTTTGTTTGCTGATGTTTGCCTACATGAGTAAACACATTCAAATAACTGAGAAAACCCTAATGATTCTCTTCAGTTGTACCCACGTTTTGAGATAGCAAAATGCATATGTATGCCCAAGAAAGGGATATAAGCGTGCATATTTGTAGACGTGCCAGAAAATTTGTACAAAAAGATCACAGGGAGACAGAGACAGCTGGAAAAATTGGAGCAGGGGCTCTGATTTTCATGCCAGTGTTACACCTAATGCAAAGGGAATGCAGATGATGGACTGCAAGCTATATGTTATTCCTCCTGACACTTCACAGTGTGCTTGTAGAGCTGAACAAGGACTGAGAATAACAGAAAAAGGAAGAAAAAAAAACACCAAAAAACCACCCAAGCAAACAACAAAACAAAACAAGACATAGAAATTACAGAAACTGTACTCTTAAAAATTAAAATATGTCTCAGGACATTTATTACAGTCACATCAACATTGTTATGTACAAAAGACAATCATCAAGATCAAGCAGTGGATGCCAAGCACTAGTTTGTAAAATTTGAAAGTTTAACTAAACTATGCCTTCAATCTCACCATGACATATACATGGGAGAAACTATGAAATGGAAAATATCTATAAATAAACATATCCTGCAGGTCCTACATTGCGCTTTGAAAGAAAGATAATGAGAACTTTCTGCACATGGATTTATTCAGATTAATCATCAATAAGCCTAATTAGAAAGCTGTGCTAACAAATATCTAGAAGACTCCTTTCTATTAGGGAACATACAGATAGGAGAAAAAGGATAAGTGGAATCTTGAGAGGACTTTCTGGTAATACATTCAAGTCCCTAAACAAATCCGGGCATGATTTTCATGGGTTTTGATATCATCTCCTCCCATGAGGTGGTCTCAAAATCTGTGTGTTAAAAAGTCATTTTCTCTGCCCATTACTGTTAACCCAAACCATGCACTTGAGGAGCCTTCTATCAGTGTTTTTTCCCCCCGTCCTCAGACCTACTGACCACAATTCCATCTTTTGTGATGTTGTTAATGCTCATTCCAAACTGCGATCTTATTGTAAAAAGTGCCTTCTAAAAAGAAAACCAGTCTATAAAATCAATTAAAAGTCTCAGTTAGAATTTAGCCAGGATACCTTTCTGTGCCCCTGGGGCTCCTGGGGGTTCCTGTTGTGCATTTGGATTTGGATTGGAGCCTTTGCCAGTAGCTGAGAGAAGCAAAGTCACGGAGTCTGTTTGTAGCAATCTCATTGCCACAGTGACCCATCCACTGAGATGTCTCACCTCTGGAAAGGAGAAGTGAAAAAATTAAAAATACAAAAATGGCAATGCAAAAGACAAAGGAAAAAGTAGGAGTTCAGTTCCAACTTTCCACTAGTCCAGTGGCACAGTCAGTATGGGGCCAAGCCTACAAAATGCTTCTGAAACAAATCCAGCCACAAAACTTTCCCAGATTAGCTTGTGTCTCTACTCACATGCAAGATAAACTAATAGTCTGACAATGATTCTTTCCCAGTTAGAATGAACTGTTAACCTTAAGAAGGTCAAAATCTAGAATAAACCTGGACAAATATATATTTAAGCTTCTGCCCAAGCTTCAGACTAAAGGCTCTGCCTTATGTTGTTGGGTCAGAGAGCAAAAGATACAGAATCACCTTTGTCCCGCTAAAATCCGTGGCTTCACTTCTAGTTAAATTGATAAAATTGAAAAGACCAGACATTCTGCCTTGCCATGAGATCAGACCCATATTTTTGAGATTAGGCATCAGCTGCTGATATAAAAAAAACCCTTTAATTTAAGTATACATGATTTTTTAGCCAGCTGCTTCATGGGCAAAAACTATTAAACCATACTATTTTATTCACTGTTGTTGGCTTCTTTCTATTCTTTCAAATTTAGCTTGTCATAAAGCACTCTGTAAGCTTAAAAAGAAAATTTACCAGGTGTGGGAAATGTACAGTGGGTAAATTACCCTCCATATCTGAGGGTCTCTATCAAAATGGATAGTGGGAGCCAATGAACAGTGAAGGAAGAGATCACTGCTGTCAGTCCAGAATCCAGCTGCACACACTCACGTTACTGTGAGCCATCCCCTTATCTGCTGATGGATTTTCACCACTGTGCTCTTTTCCACACATCTGTCGGACCTGATGGCTACAGTTACCTACGCTCAATACTGCCAAATTAACAAAGCAAAAATCAATGATTAAAGCCTACCAGCCACAAGGCTGCCGTAGTCTGCAAGCTGATTAATTCTCTTTTTTATTTAATATTTTGTTCTCCTTACATTGTTGTAAGAGTCCCTATGCTGTTATTCTATATTTATGTCAGAATGTTTGTATGTACAGCATATATATATATATATATATATACTTATAGGAAGCTCCTGTGGAATTGCTGCTGAGTGAGCTCTGCTCTCCCAGAGATGAGTGTGACCCAAACACTGCTCCCATGGGGAGCCTCTCCAGGGTCTGACACTCATCTTTCCACAGCACGTTTCAGAGCCTCTGACAGAAGAGAACTCCAAGGTTTTGGACTCTGGGCTCTGCACATGTTCAATCAAAAATTTATTTCTTTGTGTGACTCACAGGAAAAAGAGTCAGGCTGTCAGGATTTTAGGAGTCTGGGTTTAAAAATGGAAACAACAGGAAAATATGCTCCTAAAGTCTCCAAGAACTGATCCAATTGCCACTGTCTTAAAATACTTCTGGCCATACTGGTACTTGATTTATTACTATTGTTTTGTATTTTCCTAAGAGGAATGGCAGGATGAGAGTCGTCAGATGGGATATTTTATCTGACTTATCAAATGGCAACGTTTTGTAATGACAAACTCCAGTTCCAGAATAAAAGGAGGTGGAAGGATACTGTCGATTAGGTACACACTCTGTAGACTAGAATTTCTCTTTTAAACACAAGACTGAAGCACAGGCCTCTTGAAGAACCAAAGGCTCCATTCAGGCCCAGCACAAGAACACTTTGTCAGTTCTCCTCAGTAGGACTGAAGCAGGGCTTTGAGAAGGATGAATTTGATTCAAGTCTAGTGCCTAAAAAGCATCCCTCCCAGCATCAGCATCAACCCACTGCAAACCAGAACTTAATCTTAGATTTCTTTCCCCCTAGCAAATCTCACTACTTCCAGAGACAATTTGGGATTTGCAAGGAATGCAGGATCCATTTCCTTTCAGATTATAACTAAATATTTAGAAGTCAATCTTGCTTCTCTGAAAGAGGTATGAGTTCTGCAGCTAGTTTAAACAGAAGTGAGATCAAGTTGAAGACTTACAAACCTGCACCTGTTAGACATTTTTCCTTTTTAGGCTTGGATTTTATGTCCAAGAAAGTCACTCCAAAAGCAAAACCAAATGCAATGTACTTGCAAGTCTCCCTGACACTGACAGGAGCAAAGGTGTCACTGTGTAACACAGGATGTTGATAATGGTGTCATCTGAGCTGCACAAATCTACACAGATTCCCTTTCAAACAGTAGCTGGTGCTAAATTCAAAGTCCTTATTTGTGAGTTCAAAACAGATTCCACCAGCACTCAGTGATTTATGCTGCCTGCTCCAGAAGCCATGCAGCTTCAGGATTATTTTTTGTTCAACTCACACAGCAGTTTGAAAGTGTCATCCAACAGATATCAAGAGAATCCCAGCCAGCAGTTCATCCATACACAGCCTCCTTTGCTGAAGCCAGGATTTGCATTTTCTGTTTCAAGACAATTGTGAAGTAATGGACCCAAACACATTTGATTAACAAAAGTCTCTATGTCCAATAGTCCACTTGTCACTATTCTCAGTTTGGTCTCTCACAGCATTTATTTGCTACAGAAGGGTGATGCATGCTAGATTTTAAATAGCTACACTAAAAATGTATATTAGAAAATCCTATATTGTATTTTGCCTGTCAGAGGTCATCAGAAGCTGTATTTCAAGAAAACTGAAGGCATTAGATGTAGTTTGCCCAGTAGATTAATACTGAGCTGTGAACTTTCATCCTCTGCAGCAAGATTTCCATCCAACTGACATAGAACTGACATGCAGTAACACTTACAACCAGGGGGATCCAATTTAGACAGAGTTCAAATGGTTTCAAGCTACTCATAGGTCACAGAGGTAAAGTATGCATAAGAGAGCTGGCTTTAATCAGAAGGTTTTCAGTAATGTCACACCAGAAGTGATAGGCCACATTGAAAATGAGCTGAATGTTAGGCTTGAGAGTTAAATTACCAAATATATTTAAAAATTCTGAATATATTCTTTAAGACATTTTCAAAAGCCCAAAACATTTTGGTAGTTTTTTGCCTTTTTTTTTTTTTTCTCCTTTTCCCAGAACAATAGAAAAAGACATGGAATTTTGCATGAGCATAACAAAACTTTCTTTCTCATGTGGCATCATATCTGTGATGTCTATCTTCAGAAGCTTTTGGGGAAGAAATGTGAGCCAAACAAAACAGCTCCATTGTGAGTGACAATTTGGAAATAATCTGGAAAAAAAAGAGTCAACATTTTCTCCATAATGGAGTATAACAATATGGGAAAATTGAGAGGGACAGGAAGGATTACAGTGAGAGAGAGGATTTAGGAAAGGCCAATTTTATTGCAGTTATCAAATGCTGACCTACTTGTGGAACAGGCAGGTGAAATCTCTGTTAAACACTTCATACTAAAGAACAATGTGAAAATGAGAGATCTCATTGAAAGACATGTCATTGAAAGACCATGTGTTATTCCCTTGAGACTTTTAAAGGTTACATTCCACCCAGAAACCCCTGAATCTGTCAGGTGTTCTTATTTCAGGTTTCTCCGATCAGTTTGACTGCATCCAAATCAGTCCTGTGCCCTCCTTTTCATGCAGATAGGCTGGGAGCTTTGTCTCCCTGCCATTAGATATGCCAGGAAGTAAACTGGGAAGTATTACCATGGAAAGCATCACACCTCCTGTACAGCCATTCCTCCCAGTGTGCACTCTGTTGAAGAACCATGTCTCAGCAGAAATACAAAAGCAATTACTGCACAAAGCCTAGCAGACAAGGTATGTTGAGTTTCTGAAGATTTTCGTTGAGTTTTGTAATGAAAAGGATTAAAATCATTACTGCTGCTCTGTCTACAATATCCTCTCTGCAAAAATTCAAGTCAATGTCAGTAAGAGAAGGGGGAACTTGAAGTCTGTCAGCAGAAATATAGTGCTGGATCTCATGTCATATTACAGCAAGCACATCTCAGCTCAGATCAGCAAAGCAAAGCAAGGAAACTGGCAGAGGGGGATCCAGGATTTTCTCACTGAAGGCTTACCTAGAAGCAGCATCACAACCAAAAAAAGTTTGCCTTTGTAATCCATTAATTTCACTACATCCTGCACTGATGACTTAAAATGTATAAGCAGGAAAGAAAATACAAGGAATTCAACAACAGTGTTGAGTTCCTTAATATTAGAAACCAGATTGTCTTCAGCACCTGGATTGCTTATTTACCTCTGTTTCAAGTAGCTCTTTACAGAACTCTGAGATGTGTGATACAGACACAACTTTAAACACTGGACTAGCTAAGGCATCCCCATCTAGGTTAGTAAAATAAATATTTAAATTTCCCCCCAAACTAACAGGCTTTTAAAGACATATCCATCACTGCTCTCTACGTCCAAATCTATTTTTATTCCTTGTACCGAATGAGCAAGTGGTTTATCACAGTCAGAAAATCATTTGTTTCACAAAGTTGAGTCTTTTATTTGTTGTGGTCACTCACTGGCCAGATTAGTACCACAAAATTACATGCACTATTGCTCAGTTCTAACTACACTGCATGGCTCAATTTCCTACACTGCCTCAGCTCTTTAGGAAGAATATCTTTACTGCAGGAATAGTCTGTAGAAGCCAAATATTATGAGATTTTTTTCCTTTCTTCCAGTCTACCAGGTCTAATAATCCTTGAATTATGAAAAAAGTAATTTTTCTTACTTCTCATGGGCACCTTAACAAAATAAGGTTCTAAAATAATAAGAACTAGCACATGTCCAATCACTCCAAATCCTCCACATAACCGTTCCTGTATTCACCCTGTGTAACTCTGAAGCCTTTGATTATCTGTGTTTCAATTTCCATGTGTAATTGCACAATTCTAAGCTGATGGATTTAAGAGCACAGGGACAGCACCTAAGAAAAAGTGCAGCGTACTGCTGGAATTAAAACTTTTTGCAGTAAATTGAGATTCAATCAACTTTTCATTTTCATTTTTGGCTGGAAAAACATACTATGCTGTATTTTGCCTGTTAACATATCCTAATTACTTGTGGCATTTTAAACGGAGTTAAATATTTTTCTTAACACAGCTGTATATGTTTTATTTCATAATTTTGCCAAGATTTCTCATAGACTCTTCCAACTATTGCAGTCTTCCTTTCATGTATTCAGTTTTCAGTTTCCATGGTTCCATAAGATAGAAATTGCTGAGTGATCTCTAAGCTGATGGCTGGAAGTATCTCTCTATTCCACCCCACAGCTACCTAGAATCTTGGGCAGACCTTAATGCCCATCCTTTTGGGCATCTTTTCAGAAGCAGTCCATTAGACTCTCGCCCCAGGTTTCCTCCTTGTTTTCCTGACACACTCCATCATCAAACCACTACCCAAGGTTCTCTTATATTCTTACACTACTTATGAGTTATGTTAGCTCTCTCCTTATGAATGCAAAAATCCCACAGCAAGAAGAGTTTAGGAATTAGCACATCTCCCTACCAGAGAAGAGCTGATGCATCTCAGTTTTCCATCCTCCTTGAAGGGCTGTATTTATTTTTACACAGTGAAATAGAGAAAAATAATACACCTCAGATTGACTGAATGTGAAACAGAAGACATGTTTAGTTGAACTCTTGAAACCCTCGCCAGCAGAATGCCCTTTTGTGGCAATGGATGGAGCTTCCTTCGTTCTGCCACTAAGTGACTCCATCCTATCCTGCTTTTGTTAATGGTCTGGCTTCAGTTACCCCCCTCTCTTACCAGTGCAACACATCTGGCACAAAGGCTTTCGTCCTAAAGAAAATCCAATTAGTGCAGAGTGCTTCAGTAATGCAAACGACCGTGATTTTACCATCATATCCTCTACTCGCTATGCTGGAAAGCCTGGGAATCCTAAAGCTTTGCACTGAACTACTTATTCCTCCAGCAAAAGAGACTCTTAACCAAGGAGGCAGGGCTCATCTGTAAGGGAGCAAGAATTTCTGTGAAAGCCGACCTAAAATTGGGGAATGAACTGCCTTAGGGAAAAGAAAAGGAAAAAAAGGGGGCAAATATGCAATTTGTTTTAAATTCAACATTAAAAAAGAAAACGCGCATGTGTTGAACCCAAACAAAAACAAAGCACTCCAAAACAAACATAGAGAGGAAACAAAAACAACCCCTATCAAAACAAACAGCCTGCCGAGCAGATTACCCCACTGGGGACCTTAAAAAACAAAACACCTCCAAGTGCTACTGAAGAGGTGCTAGAACATGGACACAAGATAAACAGTCTCTTGCCCTTCTGCAGGCAGGAGTGCTCTGAGTGCTGTTCAAGGAGTCAAGCCCAGCACAGCCTGGAGCGGTAACTTTGCTGTAGAAATAAAGATGGCAGAATGGAAACAACTGTGCATCCACACCAACGTGTTATCCACACCAGGCACTGCCCACGGATTTCTCTTCATGCTGCTTTTTTTACTTTGTCTTCCCAGGCTCTACTCAGAGCTTATTCTTCACTTTAATGAATCACCCAACTTACTGTGTGTCAGCTGAAAAACACCTCATACTGATACGGACTAATATTTTCCCCACTGAATTAAAAAATGACACAATACCCATTTAAACTGACACTGGATAGTGATGCTACGCAGGACTTGAGATGTTTCATGTTTTTCACATGATTAACATCCAAATCTCTCTACGAATATAAAGCGGTAACAATTATAGCAGTTAAGCTCTCTCCACTGCGTGTCTGCACACCACCATTAAAAAAAATTATCAGAGGATGTGTTATTGTAGTCCTAAATATGACTTATCTATTGATTCTTCAGCATTCATATTTCTACAGCCTCCAAACCTTTAAGCTATCCCAGAAGACACATATCCAAAAACATCCTTAACCATCTCCATTCCCAGAATAACAGAATATGTGGATCTGAACATTCTGATTAGTTGGCTCATAGGGACCAAAGAGTCAGTCACCTGGGAAATGATGGGCACTATAAGGGTTAACTTGTGAGTTACCTCAAAACATGTTTGCCTTCTTTTGCAAGAAAACACCAGACTTAATGACCATCAAATAATGGTTGCATGATCTGAGGTTTGGGAAACCTAGATGCATTCAATTGCTTTCTCTGATTAGGTCTGTACTTATTTGGCATTACCAGAGATATCTCAATCCCTAAATAATTAACCTACAACCAATATGTATGAAATTGCCTCACTAAGCTCACTATCCAGGACTGTTTGCTGTTAAATTAGTAGAATAAATAATTTACACCAAAAAAGTGTGCACAAGACAGTGCCAATAAACCTGGGGGAACTTGTTCATTATTTGCAAGAAAATTGGATGAAACACAATTCCCCAAGTACAAGCCATTGTGTAGAGTAAAAGGTGTATTAGTATTATTGCAGCATGTAGGGAACAAATGAAGTCTCCTGACTGTTCTCTTCAGAGGATGCTCTGGTCATTAGCCTTTTCTCCAGAACTAGCATTACATGTGGTATACTGTACATTTGAGAACATAGGAAGCTGAAGGTTTGCATATGAAGTACGTTTCTTACAGGAAAAAATAAAAATCACAAAAATATTGTAGATTTATCATCACTAATTACTGAATAAGCGAGGACCCTAACGAATAGCACTTAACACTGAAATGGCAGCTGTGTGTCATTTGGAAAATCCAAAAATCATTTGTTCTGGTGTCAGAAGTCACTGTTGCTTGCTCTAAATGCTCATGAAAATTGCTTTGTAAACTTATAATTCAAAGGATTTTTACAATTTTAAGGTCATTTCAAAATTAACTGTTGATAAAACTTCTGTGCAGCAAAAAATTCTCTCTGCATGGTTCCTCCTAAAGCCCTTCCTCCAACACACAAGGAATCAGTGAACATCTTTCCACTAAAGTCCCTGGGAGCTGGAACAGGCCCTGCTGGCAAGGAAAAACAATGCTGACTCTTGTTAAAACTTCAAAACCAGTTTAAAAATAGTTATTCAAAAGGCACATTCAAAACTCCCAACTAAAAACTGACATTTAGAAATAAATAATTAAAATTCACTGGGAACAGTTTGGCACAGAAACTGGTGCTGAGGCCAAAGCAGAGTTCATGACTTTCGGGTGGGCTCCTCTCCCCTTGGGTTCCAGAAAACTGCAAGCTCCTGTACTCAAATTGTTTGTAGTGCTTGAAGGCACGGCTTTGCCTGCACAGCAAGGTGGAAGGCTTGAGCTTTTGTCTGCTGTGGCTTGAGCTTTTGTTCAGAAGCACCTCTTCCCTGCCCTCCTTGGATTACCCTTGAAGAGATGCCTGGCCTGGGAACACCCTAACCAGAAGAACAACCTCCAAGCACTGCCTGCTCCTCAAACTGTGTTTTCCCTGTAGAGAGAAATGGTCCCCAGGCTCAGGCTCTCTCTGCAGGCCAGGGAGAGAGCCACAGACATATTTGCCACGTCCAGGGAAGGTGCAGCAGAGCTCCTGGCTGCATCCAGCCTCTTGTCTAAATCTGAATCAAATGCCAGTTTTCAGCCTGATTTGTGGTGGTTTGTTGTTTTTCGTTATTTGATAGCAAGTATCGTGGGACGTGTTTCTTGACCTCGCTCTGTATTCATGCTGAAAACACAACAATCTCTTTTATAGAAAACCCAAACATTTCTCCCTAGATTATGAATCATGTAGCTGCATGACCTGTGTCCCAATGCTTCCTGCAATCTGTCTTATTTAATACTGAAAGAAATCATAGATATGAATGCCAGCCTGTCTGTTCTTATAGAAAACAATACTGGGGATACCACTTTCACTCATTTCACTCACCTTTATCCCTAAAGAACGACAAAACCTCCCCCTAGGTTAACCCTGTGGAGTAAAAGGTGTCCCAGTGTCATTGTTGCATGCAAGGATCAGATAAGCACTTGGTTTGTGCTGTCTGTGAAGACAGCTTTATCCAAATAAAGCATAGTGCATTTTATCATTCTGTAATGGAAAAGACCTGTCACTCTTTGAATATCATCATATGGTCGGTGGCCGGCAGATAATGGACTGTTAAGTGTCAAGGTGACTGGCTTTGAATGTGCACAAAACTAAAAATTATAGACCTGTCATTCCATGGGCAGGCCACAATTAGCTGTCTATGCAACTCGAAATTTCCATTTTGCCAGCTGAATAATCAATTGGCTACAGTTTCTCAATATGGATGCATTTTTAGGCTCTTTGCACTTAGGATTTTATCTTTTTTATAAGGTTTTTCAGATAACTGTGCAGTGCACTTAGACAGATGGGGTTAGGAGTGAACTGCACAGTTATCACCTCCCTAAACACATACACGAATACATTCGCCAATGTTTTACAATCAACACTTCTAATGTTCATTTCCTCTAAGTTGTAGCCTATACTGGTTCTGCCAGAGATGTGGTGATAAGAAACACAAGCTACACAAAATTCACAGCTTCAGACTTCACAGCTGTTTATTTCTATTTACAACATAATGTTCTTTTACTGCATTTTGCCATCAATCCACTCTGATATGAGTTAATGATGCAACATGACTTAGAAATAAAATGTTTCCATTGGTCAACTTCAAAAAGGAAAAGTATTTTCGTTTGGGAGATTTTTTTTCTGTATCACTTACTAACAAAATTTTAAGGTGATTTGGGCAAAGACATTTTATGCTGCTAAAACAGCAGAGATAAATACAGGAAAAAGAAGCGATGCAATCAAAAATTTGAGAATCCCAGGACATATATTAATGTATGTGCTGTAGCCCTTTTCATTCTGGACAAGTGCAAAGCATTTGCTGTCTTACAGGTCATCTGCATTTGAGGAAGAAATTTCTTAACATTGTGCCTGAACATGAGAATAGGCTAAATTCTGGGTTTATAAGAAACGTAACATCAGGACAATTACTGCCTCAATGCCTTTTTGACATGAAGTTCTTCCTAAAGATATATTATTGCACTTTTTTTTTTTCTTTTAGCTCAGCCAAAGCTACTTGGAATAACAGAGAGACCTCTGGGATGATCCCTGGACTTTGAATCAGGCTGCAGTACGTAGCCTTCCATTTTTCTAGGGCTTCATAGATTGATAAAGCCTTTGCATGCAGTCCTGGGAGGTACAGTGATACTTCAGCAGTCTAAAGAGGGCTGTGATCACCGAAGTCTAGGACTGAGTGTGTAATTATATGGCATATGGGCTCAAGTGATGACTGCCTGGAGTGACAATGGCTCGAGGAGGCCCTGGGCTTCCCTCAGACCCACACTCATTTCCTTTCTCAGAGCCCAATTTACTCTTCCCTCATTTGCCCTATTTAAGTGCTCCCCCATCCTTTTTTGCTGATGACTTTTAACAGCAGTTATTTGAACAGTATAATTTACAGCAAGTCATGGAAATAGCTGTGTGTACAAAGCTGAAGACGTGGCAAATTACAGCAAGAGAGCAGGAACAAGAGGCTGGGGGAAGCACAGGGTAAAGTTCTTACATTCATACTGCAGAACTACACTGTTAGCCTGAATTTCCTCTCTGCCTTTTCTCCTCTCTCCCTCTAGAAATAGAGGGTTAGGCCATTAGAGAATTCAATTGGTTCCAGATGGACCCTTAACCCAGTTCTTCTAATAAAAACATTTTCCTGTTAAACAACCTGTGTCACGTGGAATAGATGAAATTCATCTTTAGTATACCTCCACTGAAGGTTGGAAAGACAAACCTAAAGTAAGAGTGTTTTTATCTCAAATGTAAATGGGCAATGCAACAATAATTTATCTCACAATTAGGCAGTGGTAATTAAAAAATAACACTAGAAAAGACATAAAAGTTTCTAAGAAAAGTTATAAAAATTATAGTTGTCTTTTTTTCAAAGGCAGCATTCAATTTGCCTGTTTTCTATGACATTCTTCAGAAAAATCAAAATATAATAGTACGACTTCTAAATCATCTTTTTCATAGGCTACTTCCATTGTTAACAAATTTTGTTTCGTTTTACTTCCGTTTTTTTAATATATAAATCAGAGAGCCAGTTTTGATTGTATAGAGATGAATAACAAAAATCATCAAGTCGTCACATCAGACCGTGGTCAACCCTTATTTCCACATTAGAACAAAAGCTTTACTGTTCTAGATTAACATTCAAGGTACTCAAAAAATAAAAAGAGACTGTGATTTTGCATTTGGTAGCAGGTTGCTCAAGTCGCTCCCACCCTCCTTCCTCCCAGCTTTCGTTGGGCCCCATGTGCCAAGCAGTGTTTTGGCTGGCACAGGGGTTTGTGTTGCCATGCAGTCAGCATATATTTCATCTTTCACCAGCTGGATGTGTT
This sequence comes from Anabacerthia variegaticeps, assembly GCA_035583185.1. Taxonomy (NCBI): domain Eukaryota; kingdom Metazoa; phylum Chordata; class Aves; order Passeriformes; family Furnariidae; genus Anabacerthia; species Anabacerthia variegaticeps. Next base: position 1,582,148 of record JAWWEW010000165.1, read on the forward strand.
CCTTGCTCAAGTTCCCTGTGCCGCTGTGCAAACAGTTGTGGCAGCAAACGCCAGAGCTGGGAACAGCCCACCAGGAGCGGGGATAGATGCCCGAGCTGCCTAAGCCATGCCTGCTAGTGAACGAATGTTCTCAGTGCTGCAGCCTGGGCAGGCTCTCTGCCTATCCTGCGTCCTTAGAGAGCTTCTATTTTTTATTTTTTTTCCTAGTTCCTTTCAAATATATTTCGTTCACACATCGCCCTTGCAAGAAGTACTGCAGTTCCCAATTTACAGCTGTGGAACTGAACTGCAACAACGTTTTCAAGAATATCTTTCAGAGAGACTTAAATTCTGAGTGCCTACAATGCTTTCAGAGTGAGCTTTTAATTGACCTAGATGCTTTTGAAATTATTTCCTTCAAAAAGCAAGAAAGAAATGGTTTCTAGGCTAGCATCCTAACCAGCAAGCTGTCCTGGCACTCTTGCTTTGTGCATTTCCTTCCATTTTCCCACCAGAGATGACTGTGATATAATTTATTACGATCATGAAGCTGATTATGCATTCTGAAGTCAGCAGATTTACCTTAAAATAACACAGTGCCTCAGTGAAAACCATTACATGTTCACAGTGGAATCTGTCTGGGCAAATGAAAAAAAAAATAAAATGCTACTTGCCTCAGATTCCAGCTGCCCTCCCCCAACACCCACACACAGTCTCACTCCGTTTTATTCTGTTACCAGTAGAAGTAAGAAAAAAAATTGAGTGTTTTTGTCCACTCTGGAAATTGAAACTTCTATAGGGTGGCTGTTAGTGGATTTTCTCTTCATGTTTCTGTGGGTGTCCAGAACGGTTCGTTGTGTAATTGATCCTTTCAGTCCTTTGCTTTGAGACAAGGGAAGAGCTTTGGCACCTCAGCTAGGAGCATTTGTGCCATGTCTCAGGCTGTACACGCAGTCTGCATGCTTTGCTGGATGCTAGCAGAGGTCTGAAAGGAAATTTTGAAAAATCACACCCCCACCTCCTTCCTTCTAATGTCTCTTCACCTCAGAGACTGCTGTGCTGCTACACCATCCGCAGAAGGCTGAAATAACTCTCAACTAAACTGGCCTTTGGTTAGACCAGTCACACACACGTGGTTATCTGCTACCCTGTAGAAACACAACTTATTTACTTATTTTCACAAAACGATGCTATCCTATTGAAGTTTATTAGCCTTGAGACAGGAGAGCCTTACATCTCTGTTATTGCTGTTTAGAGCGTATGAAAACATCTTGGATCCTCAGCTACATAGAAACTTAGGAAAAGGGTAAAACAGGGCAAAATGAAACAGGGCATTTGCACAAAGGGGTAGATTATTGAATGCAGAGCTGAACAAGCTCCCCCCACTTCTGTATTTCTGCTTCTCCAAGTAACACTGCTCCTGCAGTACTGTTTGTGACCCTTTTCCCTGTTTGTCCTGGTAGGCCTTTCAAATGGGAATGGGCAGCTTTGTGATGCAAGGCACTCACCACGGTACCTGCTGCTCCTCTCGCAGGAACCACAAGGGAAAGAATTGCATCGGCACCCCTGCTGCTGTCTGAGGTGCTGTGGATGAGAGGCACTGCCTCCAGCAGCACCAGGGTTTATGGACAGCTGTATGGATGGTTGGAGAAGTTACCATGACATCAGATCTCCCCTTCCCTCCATTTCACTACCTGGCATTTACAACTCCCTTTGAGACGAAAATAGATGAAGCAACAGATTAGGCACTAAATAAGCCTGGACCTATCTCTGCTCCACTTGGAGTGTGGCCATTGGCTCCACTGGAACAGGGACAACTCTTTACCCACACCAAGACCCATATAGCTTTGAACCCAAACAGAGTACTATCTGTTGACTCCTGGCCACTCTACACACCTTATGGATGAGCTCTGCCCAGTTGAACTCTCCAAGCAGTAACACTGTCAAGACATCCAGCTGCTAAATGAGGTGCAGGCAAAAGATTTTGCTTCATTTCTGTGAAGGAGAAAACATTTGCTTCAAAATACCATAGTCTGAGCTCTGCTGCTCTGTCACCTCGAAAGCATTAGGTGTCCAAAAACCCACTGCTGAAGGAATAGAGTTTCCTTTCTTATTGATGGGGATATGCACATAATGAGGATATACATGCACAGTGAGAATTTATGAGGATATAATGACTGCACGTGTCAGGTTAATATCACAAACAGGGGCAGTGTGATGCATGCCAAGCAGCGACGCTCTCCATCAACCTAACCAAGAACCAGTGGGTTGTGGCATGAGGAATTCACCCCACTTGTTTCGGCAGGAGAGCGCAGGTCACACCGAGTGCCTGTGGCTGGTCAACTGATGCCGAGTGGCCACCGAGAGGGCCACGTGCACTGGCTCCTGCCTGCACCACCCCGCTCCAGGCACAGCTGGGGCCAGCATGCTGACAGACTCCATTAGCACCGAGGCTGCTCGTGCTCTCCGGTGGCCGGGGCCGGCTGCCCACCAGCACCACCAAGGCCCACGCCGCCAATCGCCGCTGGCTCGGCAAGGTCACCGCGCCGGCCGCGCGCGGGATTGGCTCCGGCGCCACGGCGTGTTATTACTGTCTGATTTGATCGGAGGGAGGCAGGGGGTGGTCTCCAATCAAACAGAGAAAAGGTCCTGGAGAAGGTAATTAAATCCTGTCAGAGGCAATTATCGGTTCCAGGGCCATGACTCTGGCACTGAATGCAGATGATCTGAAGCTCTATTCTTGTAGAAATTCAAGAGGGCTTCTGGCACGGATCAGTCAGACATAAAGGAAACAGCAGGCTTTTTGCAAACAATGCCGTGCTGTATTTTGAAGCTCTTTGCACATCTTTTTTCCTCCCTGTTCTCAGAGTTTGGTTACTGCTGATCAAAAATATTTCCTTCTCCCCACATTCTCATTAATTTAACAGATAAGATTTACCTATGTATTATACACGTAATGACAAGCTACATAAGAGAAATTTTGCTCTGAAACACTGCCCACTTGAAATGTCTTTCATCAAGGCAAAACTGCTTTAGACAATAGAAGCATATCAAATTATTGATGTTTTACTGGAAAAAACAAAGGCATCAGAATTGGATTACGTATCCAGAAGGGCAATGGCTCATCTCTAAATCCTATGGATGCCAAAAGGGAATAAATAAATGACTACTTCCTACCCCAGTATAATGATGCCAACACAAGTGTATCAGAAGTGGCCTGACATGTTGAAAAAGGCAAGCATTTCACTAGCACAAACAGCACACTGTTTACATCTAGTTCCACAAAGCCAAAAATATTATTTGCTGCATATTCTTTTTATTTTACTGTGAAGTGACAAACAGATCTGGCAAAAAAAACCCCTATTTTTTTTACCAGAGATTAAAAAAAAACAAGCTAAAATAAAATATTAAAATCTCACCATCCTCCTTTAACAAAAGCATTTTCCTGATTTTACATGAGACCTCCTTTCACTCAAGTCTGCATCAATTTACTATTTCAGAGCCAGATTACAAGCCCAGTTGTGACACCGTAAATCAGGATTGACACCACTAAAGTACGTGGAACTCCTTTAGCTTTTAGCAGAAGGGGGCCCTGGCTGCCTCAGCCGTGCTGCAAGCCCTGCTGCATCCAGGCACAGGGAAAGCACGGGGGAAGAGATGGGCTGTGTGAAAGGGCTTGGGTGGAATCACACCCTCTGACTCACTGAAGGCTTCCTGAACAGCCTTCACTCACTGATAATGCATTCTGTTCCAAATTGCTTTTAATTGTTTTAAAATGTCATGCATTCGCTAAAAAATAAATGTTTACTAACCCCGTCCTTCCACCAGAGTTTTGATTTGCTGAACTGGCTTTGTAAACTGCTGTTTCAATGCAAGCAGTGCTGCTGCAGAGACATTTCCCACAGTATCAGTGTAAGTTCTCCGCTATTCCTGCGAGGGCCCCGGGTTTTTTTGTCTGGTCTGTCCCCAGGATTTCCCACAGCCCTGCAGGGGCCGTGCACTTGCATGGCATCATTTCATTTCATGTGAATGCACACCTGGAGAGAGGGGATTATAGCTGCCGTTTCACATTTCCTCATGCAGATAAGGCATAGGGCTGGTTGAGAGAAACGAATCTAAAGCTTTTCTTTAACATTTCAGTCACCTCCTAGCATAGGAAGAAGGTGTGTGTGTGTGTGGTGGGTTCTATAATCACTAAGGAGGCAGCAGATTATTTCCCCTCATGAGCAAGCACAGCAGAGGGAAAGACCTTTCTCCCTCAGACCATGCCTGGAGGCAGAACCTTCTGCAAGCCTGACCCACAGCTCACTTGAGTCCTGCTCCTGCAACCCCATGGAGCCTCATGAGTGTCTCCCTTTGGCCAGTAAACCCACATTAAGAAAACACAAGAAAGGAAATTGTACAGAGAAGAGTAAAGGGAGAGACTCTACCATAAGTCTAGTAGAACTAAAACTCAAATTCCACGAGTCTTTACAAATCCATATGGATGCTTTCAGTTGTAGAGAGGAGGGATGGTGCAAGTATAGTAGCAAAGGGACATTTAACTCCTTATAATTTGCACATTCTTGAATTTCAGTGCCAAATTACTGAAAGAGGTGCTTTGGTTGGTGACAACCACTACAGCAGCTTCTGGAATTCAAGACAGTTGTCAAATAAGAGTTGAACAGAGCACAGACTTGGTTTACACAACTGCCAGACCTCAGAGAACGTCTCCTTCAGTCACTACCAGCTTCCAGCAGCATCTAACTGGTGACACAATGCCTATTGCCAACTAGTCAGGCCTCTCCCCCACTCAGTGATCACTTAGTATTAGTAAATCTTCCCTGTGATCCCTTTTGGAAAAGGAAAATTGTGTGGCTGTGAAGGAACATAACGCTGATCCTAGTTTTCAGTTGTAATTTTTGAGCATAAAATGGCAAAAAAAAATCAAATTATGTTTGCTTTGGCTTAACAATGCCATCTCTGTCACTAAGCTGTGGTAACACGGACCCTTATCCACCTCACTTTAGACTCTCAGCCTTGTCAACATAAACATATGTACAAGTCTTGAACCATTTTATAAAGCCCTTGGAGAATTCTAAAGGAATTTTAAAATTTACTGATGTCTTACACAGAACTGAACAAGATTATTGAGAGAACAAGTTGCCTTACAGAAGCTCATTTTCACTGTTATTATCACATACTCTGGTATTCTCTATAAAGGCACATCAAAACCTAAAGATTGAGGTAGTTCCCTGTTCTACAGCTGTCAAAGCTGACATCAAGATTCCATACATTTCCTCTGAAGTTGATACCATTCTGATTAATTTCTTGTGAAGCTGATGTGATCCTGATTATGCAAATGCTTGGCTATTAGAAGATAAGCACAATGCCTTTAATTTGTACCTGTATTTTAAAACATGCTTGTTCATCATTTGACTCTTTTTATATACAAATCTGGGTGTAAGCAACAGAGAATATATTTCTGTATGCTCCTTTATACTTGAACATTACATACTTGTGAAGGTTATTAATCAGTAATTAGAAGAATATCTTTAGATGATATTTGATAGCTGATTCACAGGCAGGGTGCGTGACTGATTCTTATTTGTATAAAAGGGAATCTTAGTCATCTATGTAAACCCAATATTTTGTTTAGAATGAAAAAGGTGGTTTCACTGACTAGTAAATTTGAGCAAGAATGATAATAAAACTTGAAAAAAGCAGAAAGAGTGAATATCAAGTTAATTACAAATAAATACCTCTTGAGCTTTTTTTTTTTTTCCAGTATTTGTTTATGTGTCATTAATATTAATACTCTTTAACACATAAAAACAGAAAGGTCAATAAAAGAGTTGATTCCTCCAACCATAAAGGGCTAGATTCTCTTAGACAACTCACAGTCATCACATTACATACGTAAATTTCCAGGAGCCAATATCCAATTTTCTGTGGTTTCTTTCTTCCCACACATGTCACACTTCAAATTCGTTTTGACAACTAAACAATGTTTCTTTTATTTCATTATAATTCCCTTATCTAGAGTCAAAGCTTCATGACAATTCCATACAAAGAAACATGAAAAGACTTTCTGGCAGATAGGTTCCTTATTTTAAAGATTTCTTGCAAAGATACATTGACAAACAATCCAGCTGCATGGGTTTTTGCACGCAATATCTAACTCTCACCCTACCTCACAAATCCCACTATAGATCCAATTCTCATGATAAATATTCAACCTCCTAAAAAAACCCAAAAGACACCCCAGATTATCCTTCATACCTCATTTCTGCATGTTTTTTTTTTCCTTGAGGCTGAAGCATCTGTGTTAATATTCAACTATCAGCGCACACATTTTAAATTTACCAAACACAATACAAAAAATTAGTTGTCCTTTGTGTAAGATGTATTCACTTACTTATTACTTTTTGCAACTTATGTATAAGTATAATTTCATAAGAGCATATATGTTTCAGAATGGGGATGCAGCCAGTGCTTACTAATGCACAACAACAAAGTGAGTTAATGATTATCCAGGTTTATATCAACCACAGACAGAGAAAACCCAAAAGCTCACCAGGAGAAAGCTGCAAAAAATGAATCAGCAACACATTCTGGGACCAGTTTTCATGCCAGACTTGAGTCTGAGCATGTCTCTGAACTGCCCAGCTGTGTTTCCCAAAAGGGATGCCCCACCTTGCATTGACTGGTGAAACTGGAGAGCCCTTTATTCCTTTCCCTCTGACTCCCTCCTCCACTCCAGAGTGCAAGAGGTGTTAGGAGGGTTGTGTGACACATCCCCACAGCCTGAGCAGAGGCAGGGAATTCAGACCTACTCCTCAGTGCCCTGTGAGGAAGGCTACAATGGGCCAAACACTCTGACCTATATTGGCACAGTAAAACTGTGAAAGACAGAAGGTAGATATAAAACCAACAGACTAGCAAAGTCCTAAGCTTTGAAGTAAGAAAGAACTCAAGAAACCAGTCATAGGATCTTTTACAATCTCAGCTGGTGTATCCCCTGATTTTATGGCACGGCTGAAAATTGCATTGCTGGTGTTCTCTCAGTGCCAGGCCATCGCGTTCTACATGCAGCCTGAGACCGGTGGAAAGACCATTTAATGAATTCCAAACACAGGGCGGGAAAGAACCTCCTAAATCAAAATTAATTGCCTTCTATCACAAGCCACATCATCATACAATCTGGTTTATAAATTAATCATACTTCATCTTAACAGTACCTTGGCATCTCTCTCCCATTTCTATCATCAGACAGCACTTCTGGCATCTCCCTTCCCCAGTCCTCAGAGATCTCCTCATTTCCAGCCCAAATGTATGCATCTGAGACCAGGTGATACACAATTTGTCACGGTGCCAATATTTTCTCTTCTCTCAAGCAGCTGTTTTGTGTGGTGTTCACCTCTTTACCTTGCAAAGAGCAAGGGAGCTCTCTTGCAGCTTCCCTTGGCTAGGCTGAGCACACTGAGCTGTCTGAGCCTCCTCTCAGCAGAGAGGTGCTCCATCCCATGGATAACCCTTGCAGCCTTTTCCTACACCTCTTTCATTTGGAACCACGTTGCTGAAACAAGGGCAAGAAGAGCATGCAGTAATTTAGATGATATGTAGCACTGTCACATACGTGACCTTAGCAGTTTGCTGTCTCTTTTGGGAATACTTCTCCAGGGACATCAAACTATTGCTTTTTCCAACAACCCACCTCACAGTGGTATCTCACCCTCGTCCTGTGATCTGCTAATGTATTCTTCTTTTTGTTGTCACTTCCAATTGATAGGCTCAGATCTTGCAAAAGAAATCCTTATGACTAGTTTTTTAAAATATAGCATCATGATTTGTAGCATTCAATGACTTCCTATTTCCATTATCTTCAGTCATCAAATTTGTTCTTTATGAAGTTAATATCTTAATAACAATGACAATAATTTGTGGCTTTGTAATAATTTGATTATGCTGTACCTGCTTCTTACTCCAGTGTTATTATATAACAATGATTAAAAGGTGCCCTTTAAAGAAGACGCCATCCAATCTACTTCCAATCAAACATTTCCACTTTTAGAACGGATTTTTCTAGAATCCTTCAGCTATCTTACAGGGTTCCTCTTATTTACCTCTATTCCTTCTTTTATTGAAGCCAAAAAAAATCCTTAACATGAAGCATTTAGGTTATCAGGGAGATGTGGTACAATTTATCTTTGCTAAATTCAGTCTGTGCTATCCCATTTTAAATCAATCTCCAGAATTTTTTGTTTATTTAACTCAAACATCTTTTAACTTTATCTCTAAAATTCTGAATACTATTAAAGCTTGAACAACAAACAGTTACCTAGGTCCATCTTCACCTCCATGTACACACTTCTTAAAACCTTTATTCTTCTGCTTTTGGTACCCTATACAATTTTACTGATCTTTTAAAAATAAAAAGGAACCACAGGAACCATAGTTTCACATGCCTTTCTTTTTTCTAAGAGTTATTCAGGGTTTTTTCTCTCCTTCTTTCTTTCTTTCTTTCTTTCTGCCAACTTTGGATATTATGCTTTCCAAGTTTTCATTTTATTTTGCTTTACTAAGATTATATTCTCCTACTTTCTATTCTCATTAAGAACAGTGTTGGTTCCTTGACAACCCCACCACCACCCAACTCCAACAGGTTTGGCCAAAACTAGATTATCCTCAGTCTATGTCTCATTTACATTAAATGCAAGCCCCACTTCTTCTCACCATCTTTTCTTCTTTAAAAATATAAAAAAGGAACTATTTACCATTGATTGACATTGAATTTCTTTTTCAAGTCTAAGACATTTTGACTTCGACACTTGTCATACTTACCAGACAGTTTTCCCACCCACAAGAGATCTCTTCCTCCATTCATGTGCTTCTTTCCCAAGTTCTAGTTGGATTTTTATTCTTCATAATCTTTCAGATGGTTGCTCATCTTAACATCACAAAAGTGGACCTCAAAACTTTCCTTACAAGTTTATACTCTCTTGCTTAAGATGCAAATTTTTAAACCAAGAGTAGAGAGCAATTCCAGGTTCTGAGTTCTACAGTACAACTGACTCCAATGAATAGCTCTTTACTTTGATGTCTTTGAATAATTTCTTCAAAAACAGTCTGAGAAATATTTCTATTTAATTTGAAATTCATCAAAGGATGAACCAAACAAGGGTTTTCTCTGTGAACAGCTTCTTATTATATACTCACTTCTTACCAGGGCATAGTATTGCCTTTTATTTCTTCTGTAACAACCTGATAATGAAAATCATCTTTGTCATACTGAATTAAAATTGTGTCCTACCACCAATTTCTCTGTTCTTCACCCATTTTTATGTTGAACATTAAATCTTCATCACAACACAGTTCTTGCAGGGCTCTGTCAAACCACTTAACAAGGTTTTTTCCTCACGACCGGAACTTAGGCTGGTAGCAAACAGCTCACTGCTGATCATTTTCTCATTAGGTCATTATTACACTAACAGTGAAGCATTTTACTCCCAGCCCCCTTGTTTTAGCCATTCTGCCCTTTGTATTCCTTTACAAATTGCTAAGCACAGAAAGTCACCTATGACCTTAATTTCTATATTTCCTAAATGAAGCACACCCTTCTACAGCCTTGTTTCAGACCTCATCACTCACCCAGCTTGATTTTAGACTCCACTTTGGTGCCCAGTCCATGCCAGGGATGTCTATTCATCTTCCTGTCGAGGTCCTTGGCATTGCTTAGCCCATAAACATCGTGTCAACTGCCAGTTTTCTAATCAGATCAGACAGTTCTCTCGATTACCTTGCCACATACCTGACCATTGTTACCAACACCCTTATCCTGATTAACGTTCCTAACAAGTGCCACAAGGCTACAGTGAGCGAGGGGAACTGTCACAAATTCTCCTGAAGTTTCATTTACTTTTAATGATAGATTAGCACACTTTTCATCTCCTTAGCTTCCATTTAAAGGATAAAATTATTTCACACAATTATCAATAGTTCTTTATATGTATATTAACACACTCAGGTAAGCTGCCATAGTTGTCATAGAGATTTTCTTTATATCATTTCCCTTTTAATAAAAGAACTTCTATAATTGTCACTCTTGTGCTTGAAAAGCCAGCAGACAGTATGGCTGATAATGATGAGCAGTGACAGCAATGCAGCCAATCCCCACTCAATAGCATCGACATCTCATTCCTACCACAGGCACAGTGGAGCATTAGACCTACTTCAAACTTTGATGTTTGAAATCAGACACATTATTATGAGTTTAGCTGGCATCTGGTGGATTCTAATAATTGTACTATTAAGTCCACATTTGCAAATTCTCTCAGTATTAGGGGTATTACTTAAACAAAAGTCCCAAGTACTATCTCATAAAAGAGATTTGGGAAGAAGAAAATGGACCAAAGAATAGGGTATACAGAGAAAAGAAAGAAAAAAGGGCACTTTTGTTATGGACCTTATACTAACCATATTCCCCAATATGGACTTTAAAAAAGAACAGAAATTACGAGAATTTTACACCCATTCCCTATTTGACACCAGTTTATTACTATACGATAGAAATATTTCATTTTGAAGTACCTGTATCTTCTTGGGAAGTAAAAGAAGTGCAGTTCTAGCAAAGGTTAAGGTCTGGGGTTTTTGAAGAAGTCTCTTTTCCTGTGATGCTTCATGACCCTTTTACCTTGAAGGACCCCATCAAATGACTCAGGCTGTCGAGAGTATGTTAGAAAGTTTGATTCTTCCACAAAAATATAAAAGTAAAGAAAAAAGTTAATTGCAGGCTGCATGCCTTTCAGAAACCCTTTATATGTCTGGATTAAGAAAAGAAAAGTCTGATACTTTGGGACTAGTGTTTCTAGAGATGAGCAAAGGTGTTAAAAGGAAGTCTCATTAGGAAGGACACTGAACATCTCAAACAAAATAATATATTTGAAACCATCCGGCTTTAAGAGAGAACATTCTGCAGTATTTACAGTTCTGCCATGTGACAGGTGTTCACCCTTGTGAACAAAACCTACACACAAGAAAAGGATGGGAAGAGACACAGCCAGCTTCCTGCTTTGTTCTGTGCTGACACCTCTGTAGTTCTGCCTGACCCAAACACATATCACAAAAGGTATCTGACAAAAATTAAGGTAACATTTGACAAGCAATTAAAATAAAAGAATTAAATTCAGTGTAATTAAATCTCTATTTGATTACTATATACAGTTTCAAAATCATGCAGATATGGTTTCACCCGCTTCTCTTATTTACTGCAGCTTAGAAGTGGAATGGTTTTAAAAACAGCTCTTTGAAACTTAGTTGCCCAAAAATGAAATTTAGCAATACAGAGAGGACACAGCTCTGGACTTAAAGCTCTGGTCAAATTTTAACCTTATTCATAAGGCAATAGCCTGAGTGTAAAAATCTTTCCACTACCATGAAAAATACCTTGAGTCCTGATCATCAGTAGAGGCTGCCATGGAGTACATGTACACAGTACATGTAAATGCAGTCACAGAGCAGAAACCACCTGCAAATAGAGGGGGGGGGGGGGGCAAAATTCAAAACACCAAAGGGTTTGAAATGCTGGGGAAAGCCCTTGCAACATTGACTTAGTGGGATTACAGGTGGAGATGTATCCCACCTGATAGCAACTGCAAGTCTTCCTACCTATTTTGTATTTAATGTCATATCTCATATTAGCACCAAGGTGCCATAAAGTGAACTGCCACTGCAAGACTGTAGCAAATAAAATATGCTAAAGAAATAAAGTTGCTGCTTTGCCAAAATAGTCTGTTAAAATACTTTGCTGCCCTCTCCCTTCCCAAGCAGCATAAGGAATTATTTTTCCATCAGGAAGAGTCAGATTCTGCAATGCATTGCTAAAATTCATCATATTGTGCTAAACAGCCAGAAGATTGCTTACACTACCATGTTTGGCACATATTGCTGGGTTTGTTATATCTCAGGAAAGTTTTGCTGTAGTCTGATCATCAGTGCCTACCACTGTCCTTTTCAGGGTACTGACAGAGTTTCTGGCATTGTTACTCAATTGTACTGCAGGCACCAAGGTCTGACTGGCAAAGCAGAGATGTCTCCCTTGGTTATTAGTGATGGGCACAGAGGGGAAGGAATGGGGTGTCTCAGATTTTCCTCTGTGTGAATCCCCCTGGGAGAACAAGCTGCATTCCAGAGAAATAACATGCCACATGTATGTTTAGTTTTTATACTCTCTGACCTTTTTACTTAAGGATATAAAATTTTTTCCCTCTCAACGGAAAAATTATGATTTTCTGAGAAAATATTAATGTACATATAAAATAAAAAGCACTGCTTGATATATTTTTTCAAATTATTTCAATCAAATAATATTAAAATATTTAGTTGAAGTATAATATACTCCCTCTCCAAATATGGCCATATTTGCCAATACAAAATCTGAGCACAAAGAAATCCAAACTGACTGAGGACAGTCAACTTTTTTATTGAACATTCACTGTTTGCTTCTTTTCTATTCTCCATCTGAGAATTGTTTGAAAGTTAAAGAAGCTTGACCACAAGAGAATTATTGTAATTTATACAAGGATAATATTGGTGTAGTTTTTCAGCAACAAATTTTTAAGGAAAATAGAAAGACTTTTTTTTGTATGTTGATACACATTGCCAGAATGATAGAGCACTACATAGGAGAGAAGGGTTTTGTAACAGTCTTCACTTCTACTTTTCATTTAGAAGGATACCTCTACTGGGCAAACAAATGCAATGCAAATATTCCATCTCTGGGGTCTGCACGGCACCATCACAAAATCTTTGGGCAAGAAAAGAGGCAGTTCTACTCAAAACATGCATAAAAGCTGCCAGAGTGAGTTCTCCAGAAGAAATATTGCTTTAGCTCTACAGTATTGTATCAAGTGTCACTAGTTACGTTACTTCCTGCAAGTAACCAAAATATGAAAGAACTCGAGATGTCTAAACCATGGAATGTTTAGCGTTGGAAGGAATCTTAAGGATCATCCTGTTCCAACCCCCTGCCATGGGCAGGGACACCTTCCATTGCACCAGGCTGTTCAAGGCCCCATCCAGCCTGGCCTTGAACACTTCCAGGGATGGGGCATCCACAAGATCTCTGGGCAACCTGTGCCGGTGCCTCCCCATCCTCACAGCAAAGAAATGTTTCCTAATATTGGATCTAACCCTGCCTTCTGTCAGTTTGAAGCCATTCCTCCTTGTCCTGTCACTACATGCCCTTGTAAACAGTCCTTCTCCAGCTTTCTTGTAGTCCCTTTAGGCACTGGAAAGCTGCTGCAAGGTCTCCCTGGAGCCTTCTGTTCTCCAGGCTGAACAACTCCAACTCTCTCAGTCTGTCTCCATATGAGAGGTGCTCCAACCCTGACCAAAAGCTTTAGATAAGATGAAAAAAGCGATTAATAAAAGGAATAGTGATTTCATGTGATTTTAGGTGCTTTCTCTGGCAGTAGTTTCGCTCTTGGTAAAATGCACTTAAACACGCAACATAAACAAAAGCATCAATCAGAAAGTTACAGTCCCATTTAGTTCTGTTGCAGGCAGTGCTGTTGCAGTAAGTTGTTAAAACACAGCATAAAATAAACCAAAGGGGGGTTTATGAGTTTGTTTAGGGTTTTGGTTTTTTTTCTCATACTCATGGTGTCACAAAGCCATTAAACACTTGTAATAGCAGGAGTACCTATGTGGTTGACAGCTCACACACAGCTTAGGCAATTAGAAGCTGTTTTATTTGGAAAGAATACATTAATATTGGCCAGGACAGCATAAGGGTAAGTAATGGTGTTACTTGTGTGAGACTGACTGTGATAAGGAGATTATATGAGCTTGGCAATGTGATAAGCCTCTGTGGACTGAATAATTTCAGAAGCTTGGGAAGAATGAAAGCACTTTTGCTGTGCTGGATAGCACAGAATGCACAGATCTCTGAGCAGGGCTGAGCAAGGCACCTGCAGAACTAAGAGCAGAATAGGCACACCAGCGTAACATTGTACACTGTTAATTATCCATTTTTACAGTTCCCTCTGATCATTCAGGAGAAGGGGTGCATGTGGAATAACACACAGGGAAAATAAATAATTAAAACCAAATATGCTGAAAAAAACCCCAGACCCAGAACACGCACCCTGATCATTCAGTAAAAATTTATGTGAAAATTTTCCTGCACATTTGTAACTTTACCTGATTTATTCAACTTTGTGAGCAGAATAAAAGACTGGTAAGGCAGACACACCAGGATATTATTTTAGAAAGCCACATACAAATGGCAGAATCAGCATCAGTGATTTGTGACTACTATTGAAGAAATTAGAAATAATTGCAACCTTTCATTACAAAACCTGTCATTTGGTATCTGCAAGCAATTTGGTGTAAAACTAATCTTGACAACTAAGTCATTGCCAAACCTAATAATTTGCTGCATAAACTTTAAACCATATAATTGCTCAAGGTGAATGCAAGAATCTATAGCATTAACTGTTACTGTATCAAGACCAAACGATGCAGTTCTTGATTCAAAGAAATTTGCACTGTAGGATCAGGCTCTTAATTATTTTTTATTCTCTTTGAACATAACGTGGGATAATATGAACTTAAATTTTGTGGAAAAAAAATAAATCTATCAGTGAAAGACATAACAACATTTCCAAGTTTATTTTGGATTGCTCACATGAACTGCTGAATTCACAAATGTTGCTTGAGTGGGTTCAGGGTTTTGCAAAGTTATACATAAACTGATTCAGTAAAAACAAAAAACATAACTGCACGACGTGCAAAATCCTTTAGTATTTATCACAAATCAGATTAAAGCCAGCATGCAGTCTGTGGATTAAGCATTCTCACCACACACAGGTAATTGCTATTCCTGTATCCCTCATCAGCATCCCACTTCCTCTTCTAAATATTTTTCCCCTGGAAGAGTTCCTACCCAGTCTGCAATTACAAGAAACAAAGAAACCCAACAACTTCTTTTATAATTTTTGAAACATTAGTTTATACCATAAAATATAATTGATCTGCCCCCACACCACCAGAACCTTCACCAGTTTCTCGTAATCCTGATGTGAAATCAGTATTTTTTATCAATCTCTCATGGAAATTATATGGAAAAGCTCCATTTGAAGCCTCTTTTGCTACCTACCATTGTTATAATTACCATCTGCAACTATTTGTAACATACCTATATGTATATCCTGTTTTTCTGTTAATTCTCTTTCGAGGATTTGGAGAGAAAGGTGGATTGGCAAGGGATTTCAGATGCTCCCACAACATGTGAACATAAAGTCAAGTCACAGCATGGTGTAAAGCATTATTGGAAGATAAAAAGAAAAACTCTGTCCTACAATGTGTTGAAAGCTTCCCAAATGGTGAGAGTTATTTTAGAAAGTTTATTTTAGGTAAAAGAAAGCTTTTTCAGGGAAATGGTAGCATAAGATTACACATTACAAAAGGTTGCTTTCCAAAGCAAAGAGGAATTATTTTGCCTCAACTTCTCTTTTCAATATATCTTACTTCTTTAGGACAAAGATAAAATGTCTAGGAAATACTAGAAAACCTCCCCTGGTTGACAGCAAATACGTAGGCATGTGGATAGGCTTTATTTTTTATCAAAACCCTAAGCTAGAAACTTCTTCCTTTGAAACATAAAATCATTACATGAAGAAAACTCTTGTTCATGTGAAGTACTTGAGTAAAAAATATACTGAGTTTGCATACAAAAAGTATAAAGATTTCTCAGAATATTACTTTCTACACATTTCAAGGGGCCTTGAAAAACAAAATGTTAAAAATTCATTCTACCAGTTCTACCCTAAATCAAACCTAGAGCTCTAATGAATAATTATGAAATGGATTTGACTGTGATGATGTGAAGCAAAACTTCCAAGAAAATCCACTGATTTTTTTTGAAGTGAACTTAAAAATAAAATGAACTCCAGGTTTGTTTGATTATTTTTACTGCTATAAGCCCCACAAAGAGTACAAAAACCAGAGCTCCAGTAGCTACAATTAAGAACTAAGTCTCTGGAGAGAAAATGAGTAATTTTTTATATATTGAAGTTGTCCCTAGTTTCAACCACAGCAGGTAAAATATTTGATTTCTCTCATGCATTTCCAGTGCAAGTGACCTCTGTATAAAGCCAGGCACCTACATCAAGTGCAATGTTAGCCCTGTTAATGCAAACAAGTTCTTTATTGATCTACTGTAGCGAAGACTTGAGCCCGCACAGTAAAATAACAAGGGGAAAAATCCACGTGCAATTAAGAAAAAGGGTTCTTTGGTTCGATCCCATGTTTGTTAGAGCTCGCTATCATCAAAAGCTACTTCAATGAATTTCACATCAAAGTGGAAATCTTCAACCAGTTTTCCATTTATCACGATAGTCCAAGTATTCCAAGGTACAAATGACTGAAGCAACAAAGAGAACTGACCCAAGTTTTGTCTTATTAAAGCTATTCTAAGAAGTTATTTTCCCTCTTGGACACAGTGGTGTGAATGTAACAAATAGGCAGTGTGGAAGGCCCAGGTCACATGGGCAGTAACAAGCCATTGCTTCTTCATGAAGCAATAAGAAAATACATACAAAGTTAAAAGGGGAGTCTTTACAAGGAAAATCAGTAAATGTGGGATCGATTTTGCCCATTTATTCCCCTAATCTTATCAGGCTGTAATCGAGTTTCAGGTTTAGTTAGATTTTCCCTGCCCCCTCATCTAGAATGTAAGCAAGCAGTGTGTTAAATCACTGCAAATGGACTCTGGCTTTCTAGACCCCAAGAGAGCATGGCTGTTCACTAATGTATATTTAAAAATAGTTTCATTTGGGGCAAAGCTCCTCTTCATGCCCCTAAACATTAAATGGCGAATAGATTTTCGATGGTCGATCGCAGTGAGAGGAATTTTACTTCAGTCAGAATTGGCAAGTGTCCACACTGCAACTGAATGAAAGAAATTCAAGTTTTCTTCCTTTCATTCCAAACAAGGTCGTCACCCCATTAATTCATTCCTTTGCATAAAGTATGAAAACCTGTAGGGTATCACTTCAAATATTTTCTTAACTCTTACTTAGTGAGAAGGAACAAAAACTTGAGATGGCTTCTGCGTAAGTATGAAGGAAGAGAAATACTTGCAAAGGTTCTCTTCCGTGCTCAAAATCACTGCTGTGGTTCCTTCTGCAAAGGTTCTTTTTCACTGACTAACATTGTGCTTCAGATGCCAAAGCCAGAATACACAGAAATAGGCTTCAAAGTTTGCATGAAACTTCAGAACCTTAAAGAGAAATGCAAAAAAAAGAGAGAGAAAAAACCCCCAAACATGGCTTTTGCAAGATTATAGAGATTAAGATTCTGTGGATAAAGCAGAAGTGCAGCTAGGAAAAGAAGCCTCAAAATATATGTTATACAAATATTAAAGTTATTAAACCTAAACTCCTGGAAGTCCACTATAATTGCTTCTTTTATATCTGGCATTGCACTTCAACAGCTGAATTCCTTAGCTTCCAAGAGCAGACTTATGGAAATGCTGTACTATTTGATTTGGCGCTATTCACAAACCTTGGCAGATGATCAAAAATAGAGGGCACAGAAGAGCAGGAAAAGCCTTAAGAAACTGTCTGGGCTGCTGTTGTTACTGCCTTCATAGAGAGAAAACTTACTTGTAAGCACAAAATAGCCACATGAATTACTCTTGTTTAATTTTAGACTGCTTTTTTATATATCTTGACAAAACAAACATCAGCTTTTCTTCAACAGATACTAATTCACATCCAGCTTAACTTACATCTCTTTGCTCGCCAACTCTAGAAATTTTATTTTTATCTAGTTGCAATATTTAGGAATATATGAGTCACTAATGTTTAAACTTACTGAAAACTCAAGACTAAACTGTTACAAAAAGCAACAAGAAGAAAACAGGAAAATTTAAAAGGGACTTAAAAAAATTCCCAAATTATAACATGATTAAAACTGGAAGATTTAAACCATTCTGTCTATAAATATCCAGAGGACATAGAACTGATTTTTGCAACTTCCAGAGGACACAATAATAAGCTGGGGAGTCCTGAAAAGCTGCCAAGAAAGTTGTGCTCATGCAGAATACTAGGGGTAGAGAAGGGGGAGGACATCCAAGTCCCCCAGAGGCAGTGGAAAGTAATCCCAGGATGCTTACACATGACTGTAAATTCAAGGAAAAGCCTTCCATGTAAACAGGAATCACCAGATATCAATGCAATCACAAAAGCTTTTACATGCAGTGCTTAACTCCTCCTAAGGTCTGGCCATGTGCGGGGACAGGGCCCAGGGAAGACACAAAAGTCGCTTGCCAACCTCCCGGTGGGTTTTGTTACAGCAGGTACACGAGACAAAGCACACTGGGATGCCTTCCCTGCCCCTGTGACAGCAGGAACCCTCCCAAACCTGACTGGCTGGAGGACACTTCCACTTCTGCCAAGCATCGCTGCGGTGGGAGCAGCGAGGAGAAAGGGAAGGCTCGCGACTACAAGGGGAATGAATGCTTTGAGTGGTTTAACTCCTATTCAGATTTGGGCTTGGAGAGCTGCCAGGTTACCAGGGAAGCAAGTCATACAGAGCAGCTGCTGCCCAGTTATGATCTTCTCTCTCCCCAGACTTCCTCCACAACCATGGAGCACATCCTTGTTGGCACGCTGGGACTTTTTAAGGCCCCCAGAGCCAAGAGAGAGCCAGAGTTCTTTGCTTGCCTATAGCTTTGGCTTTATGTCCTCCCCAGCTCTGCTTGGGCAGTAAGCAAAGAGAAGCATATTATGCTCTGTTCAGCGTGGCAATGCTGGGTGCTGCCCTGGGGGAAATGGGCAGTAGGGGTGGAAAACAAAAGAAACTTTTCCAGTTTGTGCACAGCCACTCGTGGCTCAACAGTGAGGAGAGAGTCAGATGACTCAACCTATAGTCCAGCCACAGGCAGACATAGAGACACCCTTTGTAAACACAGCATCACGCTCTGCTACAAAGCTCAGTACAATTGCTATGCACAAGAGATTAATCCTCACAGAGGGTTACATAACAGTTGTTCCACAATCTTCCTCCTTTTCAAGATCTTGAGATTACTTTCCCTTTCCTCCTCATCTGCAACTCCTCCATGCAACCATGCTTAGGGACAGACAGGGACCGAACCCTAGCCAGCATGAATGCAGAAAAAATGTCTTCTTCTTCACAATGCTTTCATTTCCTCATTCCAAGACTTTAAAGTCTTTTATGGTCAGCTAATCTCAGATTCGTCACATTACAAAAACTGAAGCAAAGCTTCCTAAAATCAGATGTTTTGTCTCATGTCCCTTTTGAAAGCAAGCCTGAAGGCTCTACTGTTAAATACGCTCCTTGCATATGTACCTGTACAAGTGCATTAAACTGAAGGGCTCAGTTTCTAAGTTAAATGTTCAAGTGCTTTACTATACTATTTTGACAGGTATTCTTGTGACAGTTCAAACCCAGAATGCATTCCCTACGGACAAACACTTCTTACTGATTTCCTTCAACCCTCCTTGCAGAGTTCACTGTATGAATACTGGGTTGTTGTTCTAAAGCAGAACTACCCAAGTGAGCAGCATCCAAGAATGATGCATGTCTGTACAGCTGTGTTAGACACAAAAAGAAGAAAAAAGTATAAATTCATCTAGAGGCCAAATTCCAGTTGCAGTTATGGTCCCTTAATGAAATTACATCTTAATGGAACTGACCTAGTTATACATTAAGACTACTGTACCTAAAATATAACATAGATGGAAACATATTCTTTGTCATTTTAGCTGCAATTTGTGATATTGATTTTAACCCCAGATGAGACCTTGATCTAACTAAGTGCACTGTGAATCCAAAAATCCTGACCTCCAGACCAAACATTTGTTCTTTATTATAAGTGCAAGCAGACCACCTCACATTTGGGTGACGGATGTGACTCCAATCTCTCAGTTAACACTGTGGTTCAAAGAGCAATCCTGCTGCATGCAGCTTTATTGGTAGGAAAGATATACCAGAGTGCTCACCCACGCAAAGTAATGACTCCAAGTTCCTGGTGACACCAAGAACCACCAGGTTATTTTCTAGCAAAATAGGAAATAAAGCAAACACAAAAGTTAGAGTGCTAGTTTGCAAAAAAAAAAAAAAAGTAATCTTCATACTGGTGAAAATTCAGGGTGAAAATCTTCTTTTAAAACATAGAGAATTGTCCAACCTCCCATCACAAGACCCTCCTGTCCTGATTGAGACGTTCTTGAAAGATTTATTCATTGCAACTAGAAACACAGGAAAGACATTGCAGACATTTATAATACTTATGTGCTGGTTCTCCCTATAATAAGTGACATGTAGACCTTCCACAGGTATTCAGGTGCTTATTTCCTACAGGTTTAACTGGGCACCTAAATGCTTTTAAACCTATTTATGCTCCAGCATCCCTCTTCCTGCCAGTAAATGAAGGTAACACTATCTCCCTGTTTCGAAGAGGGTCAATGAGAACGAGCTACTAACATCACTGAGTCATTTCAAATTCTATAGTCACCCAAACAACTCTGAGGACCTGGGAGTCAAGAAGCCTAGAAACAGAGGGACAGAGCAGCCCCATGGAGTGGTACAGGCTTACTACCCACAGTGATGAGATTTTGAAAAGTAACTTAATCACAAGAACAGGATTTAAAAAAAAAAAAAAAAAAGAAATTGTGATTCTAAGTCTCCCACAAGTAGAGGAGACAAATTCTCTAATTCTCCTCTGTGCCTTTCAAAGAATCTCTTTAAGGAATTATTAGACTTTGTATGAATGAACTACACCCTCTTTACAAAGTTGACTCCACATCTAAACCACGGAGCAAATCAAATGTAGTGGACCCTTTTAATCCAAGAGAGCCTCTCTACGTGACTGGAAAGACAGACTCTTTAAACTGATCTATTCAGTTTGATAGGCAGTTACAAATGTTCATCTCTCTCCCCTTCTTGCAGACAAGAAGAAGGGAGCAGCACTGTCCTGGGACTCATACACTGCACATCATCTTAGAAAGTAATAGCACACAGGAAGAATAACAGGAAGCAGAGGCAAGTGTTCTGCAGTACTATAATTATTATAACCTTCAGTTTTAAATAAGGAAATCCATAGAAATAATCCAACCCCCAAAAAAATCCAAAATATAATCAAATTTATATTTACATTTTTTCGGTTGGTTTACATGAATGGAACCAGTGTGTTCTGTGAGAAACTGGGATTAAGACTAGACTTGCTAATTTACCAACACTTCTGATTTGTAAATGAAAACACAAAGCATCAGAACTACAGAAAACTTAAAAGCATCATCCAAGTTGTCAACAACAGTGTATGCAGAAGATGTGAAATTAATTTATGACTCTAAACTTTACTGACCAGCAGCAAACCTAACATAAGCTTTCAAAATGCTAAACATGAAAGACCAGAATCAGTCTGACTTAGCACATGACCTCTGATCAGTCATTTTCCCTTTGGCCCATAATTTCTGGATTGTGTCTATTTTCACATTATGCTGTTGCATGGACTTAATATGGTTTAAGTGAGTTCACTGCTGGAAGCAGCTCAACACTTCTTTTGGATGAGAATGCTTTCCTTGGGGAGTCTGGTCTCAGGAGATGAGGCTAGAAAAGAAAACAACTTTATCTTCACCACTACAAAAGACAGTAAGAGTGCAAAACCCTAAACACTTCAACTCTTTTTGCATGCCTCAGTAAGTCTTTGGGATAAGATTCTGGAACAAAGCCTTACCATTTTTATTTAGTGTTTTCAAAATGCTAAAGAAAGACAAAGAGAATACTACAAAAGAGAAAAGAGGGGGAGAAAAATTACAACCTCATAGGAAAAAAACCCTAATTATGCTCTTCCCACAGTAATTCTCCCTACCCTGTAACAATTTATTTTATGCCTACATAATGGTTTTATATTTGAACAGGATGACAGAGAAGTTCTTGGGAAGGTACTGCTTCATGTGATATAGATTTTTCAATGGTGCAGGTAAGACTAGAGAATTCTGAACTTTGATAGCAGAAACATAACTTTCTGATGAGATGACAACCAAGAAGCTTTGAAAGATCTAAAACATCATCATCAACCATACAATCAATCATAAACAAGCCACCAAACACCTTTTTCATTAATACATACAGTCACCACCTTCCTGCAACAGCTTCTCTTGAAACCCTAAATCTACAAGGAAGACAAATTTAAAATATCAAAAGAAGTCTGTGAGAGGAAGCAGAGAAAAAAAACTACACCACAGTGTACTTCAGCTATTGCAGAAGCATATATTATTACATTTGCCCTTCAGATCAGCACAGGGGTAGCCTTACAACATGCAAGTTATGAGTGATATATTGGAGTCCTCCTTTTCCTGAAAACTTCCTTATGGAAGAAAAGAGTTGCGTATGCAGCAAAGTAGATTTATATGTACCTCAATGTCATCTCCTCTTCTGGGCAAGAATTGCTTTAAATTATTCTACTAACACAACAGATCATTTTTTATTGCATCTGATTTTCTGCCCTTAGACAGAGAATCCTGTAAGGCACAGACAGGACCTTTCTGGAAAGAATCCAACTGCCCCTCTCAAAATAATGACATTTACTAAGTGAGAATGAATTCTACTATAGTGAAGTACAGCAAACAATTGAGATGCTCTGGTTTGATTTTACAGAGATGAGCTGCAGTGAAATCCTGAAATAAATGATAATACCAAAGGAAAAATTCTTCACTGTTGTCAAACTGTTCGGAAAGTGTTAACATGGTTCATTCATTTTCAGCTGCAATGCCATGCTGAAAACATACTTTTGCTGGTCTGCAGTTGATTGATGTACATTACTCATATCAGGCTAATGGCACTTTATTTTCCAACAGTAGCAAGTAATGAGTGACCTTGAGTGCATATTGTTTTGCTGAGAGGTTTTGTTGCTCCGTGTACTCTAAGAGCACCCCCAAGGAAATGAGGGCCCTGTATTGGTGTTTTTCAGCAAACCTCATTTCTTTCATGGCTTTCTGTAAAAGAATTTGATACAGGGATAGAAGCTAACCTCAGTGAGTAAATGAAATATTGATCCACACTACTCTGGCCTTGCCTTCACCTTGTCCCAGGGCTGTGAGTTACTGACTTTTCCGTTTTGGCTGTAATAGGAATTATTACAACAGGCCTGTGCGAGTAATTACTTGGCATGGCAAAAAGGAGGGTCCATCATATATTTCTGTGGAGACGTTAGTTTCCATCAGGCCAGCAGTCTGCTTTTTTGGCCCTGTCTTTTCTACTCTTGATTCAATTCCTTTAACCATCATTAATCAAGTTCCTTGTCAGTAGAAGTTTATCAAAAGTATTAAGTGAGCAAGGTTGCATGGCCTCCTGAAAAAAAAAAAAAAAAAAAAAAAAGCCAAGAAAAAGAAGCACCAATGCAGGGTAGTAAATTTCAGAATATGGAAGGCTGGTTCCATGATATATATGAGTGTCTCTCCAGCTGGAATGAGCAGTTTGTTTTAGTGATAGATATTGTAGTTTGAGCCGTGATAGAATCCTTCTCAAGTTTATATGTCATAGACTATCATTTATGAGGGACCATGTGTTTCTAAATAGTGAAGGTCATGGCTGATGGCAAAAGTAAAAGCAGTAGTGATTCATTAAAAATAGTTAATAGGGCCTGCTGTTGACAGGGATAAATAGCAACACCCTGCATTTTCAACCCACAAGCAACTAGTTCAGGCAATGTTTCTTCTGTGTTTCCACCACTCCCAATTGCCAGACAGCTGTGAACATACACAGAGACATAAGCAAGATTGCTTCCACCCTGTTAATAATAGATGCAGGATGGGTTTCCAATGTGAATGACTTCTCTGGATACAGATTTTCCAACCGGCAGCCTTGACAGATTGACTAAACATCCAGCTCGCAGTGATTTGTCAGCTAATAATCAAGTTTACACTGTGCACTGAATTCTTAGGGCCCAAAGACATTTGCTAACTCTGCTGTTGGGATCCCATCCTTCAGTGTGAACACCACCTCACTTCTGGGGAGAGCCCATGTGACAGAGAGGGAAGTTTTGCTTGGACTAAGGACACTAACATGGGACTTCAGGGCATTGGAATGGCTACAATACTAATGGTCTTTATTGTATCCTCACTCAGAAAAATGCAATTTCCTTAAGGTCCTTTTGTGCTATTCAGAAAATGTGCTCTTATAATTAAGTTAGAAATAAGAGATTTTTACTGGTCGTTGTGATGATGTTCCTTTTCTTTTGTTTTGATGTCTTTATTTTTAAAATGCAAACACACAACGATCATCATTAAAACAGAGGTTTAGTGCACTTGGAAAAGTTTGCAAATATAGGTTGCCAAACAGATTTGGGAGTGCATTTTCAAAAAGAGTTTGGTTAACATTCTGTCATGGACACAGCTCTATAGTCTATACCAATGATAGCCCATGGATTGCCTGTGGTTTTGTTTGGCTCGTTGTTAAACACAGAGGGAAACTACTAATATATAGGCATTGACTATATGTAACTACTAATCTATAGTCATTATTTCCAGGCTGGAAAACTGGAGAAAGAGGTGGTTCACATTTCATTTCTGATCCTCCTTTGCCATCTCAGTGTTTTCTTCTGGCTGTGCTGGTGCTTCCCTACCCAACACACAAATTAACATGAGCACAAGGGGGGATTGTTTTAGGAGAAAAATATGTTTATCATTCTGCTCAAGTGGTTTTCTCCATGAGCTTTGTCTTAGCTATTTAGAGTTCTATTTCTTAGTTGATCTTGAAGCACTATCAAAAGGAATACGATTAAGGACTTCTCCACGAGTTGATCGTGCTGTGCTTGAGTGGACACTGGAACAATAACAGCAGCAAAGAGAAAAAAAAAAAAGAAAAAGAAAGAAAAAAAATGAAATCTTCCGGTTAATTAAAAATAGTAACAAAGAAAGGAAATGAAAGTGAATCCATTAAGGCTTGGTTAATTCTGCCATTTCCAGTCCTTTCTTCTTCCTATGATACATATGCTTTGCAGCTGCCCAGATCAGAGCTGAAATCCTGTAATTACAGAAGCTCCCTCACTTTCTTTCCTCTTCCTCTACTGTGGAAAAAGAAGTTTAATTTTTCCTTACTTGCCAGCTGAATACAAATGCCTTTTTAGGCAAGCTGGGAGACAGGATGCTGTGTAGCTGATAACCCTTTGTAAATGTAGTTTTCTCTCAAATGTTTTTACTTTTTTAGGCACTGATTAAATGCTACTCTCCCATCTGCAGAAACAACAGCAGCCTTTAAATCAGAGAGGCAGACAGTGAAAAATAATTGATTATAAAGTAGAAAGGTAAATGAGATATCTGTTGTGATTATTTTAAAGCTTATCTTTTGATACTTCTATAAAAGGATCAGTTATTCTAATACAGTCATCTTGAGAAAGACAGTCTGCACTGGTTACAAATTGACTTTTTATGGAGAAAATAAGACTGTTCCTAACCTATTGCACTGATATTATATTTTGTTAATATTTTATGAAATAAAAGTCCTCCCATTAAGGGTGGCAAATTGCTTTATAATTATAGCACTTCGCACACTAGAATGACTACTTCATTTTATGGAGAAAAGCTCGAAATACAATTTCATTATCATCCAGTGTCTTTTCATCCTTCTAAAGGTTTCAGCTGAAAGCACTGTTATATGCATCTCAAATCTCTCCTTTTCCAAATATTAGTTCAATTTAAAGAAAAGAAAATTATGATTCCTGTTCCATGCTGTTCACTGCTAATGAAATAGTTGTGTACAATGACCATTTGTACCTAGATCTAAATGAATCAAATGAACAAAGTGAACAACTATAAAATATGGACCTTTCAACTTCAACACTCAAAGGTTGATTTATATCAGTATGAGCACTGAGTTAACTCAAGTGGTTTAGAAACAGATTTAGTTAAATCTGTGCAACTCCCCAGTGCAGTCTCTCTTAAATCAGTTTAAGAGAACCTTAAATCAATTTATCCTGATGTGGTTTATAGATCTGAATTGGTTTCTAGACCAATTTAGTTAAAATAGGTATCCAAGTTGTAATCAGACCATCTCCCAGTCAATCACTCTGATCTTAGTCCAAATCAGTACACTTCTGCACTTCTCAGATGAGAGCAAAATTGCAGCACCAAGGATTTTTTTTTTTCATCTTTCCTCTTTGAAGATTTTGCTATAACCATTAAAGTCTTCTACTGGAAATCATCAACAGTCTGGCATATGTGCAGTCTTTTCTCCTACCTGAATACTCCAGTGGCAGTTTTGGTGCCTAGGCCTGCAAACTCAGAGGTTATTTTATTTCCAGTGGGGTGCTGTGTTTGTCTGCTGGAAGATCATCCCTGCAGCGCTCTCAATATTGCACCACTGATATTGCAAATGAAAACTCAACTGATACATATTGCTGGGAAATGTTGGCTGTAAAATATTCTTATTCTGGAGGCACTAGTTCTAAAATACTCTAATCAGATATGATGCAGAAACAGCTATCAATCATAAAAACAAACAAACAAACCTCCCTCTCCCCCCTTCCTTCAATGGTAAGAACTTTGTGGAACGATCTCGAGAGACAATATTGACTCCACGCTCACAAGCAAAGCAACATTAAAACGGAAAATCCCCCAAAACTCAACGCCAAAGAGAGATGCTTCGCACATCAATAAGCCTGAACTGCAGCCTTTGGATGCTAAATATTTCGACCAGCTTAAATGTCAAAGTGGGAACGAACTGATTGTCCTGACACAAGCTGGAGACTTAATGACAGAAAAGGATCAAGAGACTCCAATTCTTCAGTACTGTGACCCTTTCCCATGCACTACATAATATATAAAGCTCTCCATAAATTAGATTTGGTTTGGGGGTTTTTTTGCCCTCTATGCATAGAGAGTAAACCTTTTACATTAACTCTTTTTTTTTTTATTCCCCTCCCCCCTTTTGATTAATGCCATGACATCTTGTCCCACAGTTTCTGATTTTACAGGTTTAATTGCTAACCAGTGAACTTCAGCGCTTGAGGAAGGTGCAGGATGCATCTTCTGCATCTGCAGGATAAATGCAATTTCCTCCATATGTGGAGCGTTGTTCCTGCACCCCACATGTTTAATAAAATCTGGTATTTATTTGCCAAGAAGATGCAAAAATAATTTGCCTTTAACCCTTTCACTTCAATTATGTTTTAGGAATTTCATCCCTTCGGAGCTTGTTCTCTGCACAGAAACACTTGGTTCATTTAAAAAGCTAAAAACCTCCCTGTGGCACAACTGGGAGGATCAGAGATAGAAGAAAAACATGTCATTATGTCTGCTATGAAAATCTGTCTACCTAATAGATTTTCATTTAAATATATTTCTGAGTTAAAAACATATTAAACCACAGAACTCTGAACACTGGACTAAGGACATTAAAAGCCAGAAATGCCTTTCTATTCCCTCTGTTTCTCCCTGTAGATAAAATTTATCTGGGACTTTCTTCTGAAATAAGCAATCAATATATTACTCAGCCAGGATTTTATGAGGTTATTCTTCTGTGATAAGAATTTTATTATCATATAGTCACCCAAAGGCATAAGTAAAAAACATTTAGGGTGAAAATATTAATGTCCTATTTTTTCCCCATAGCGTGACATGGTGTTGTCAGTGTCTCTTTTGGGGGACCTTACAGCAAAAGTGTGAGAGGTGTTGAATGGACATCCAAGACACTGAGTTGGCAGATGAAGCTGAGGCAGAATCCAGACGTGGGTATGAAACTTGCCTTTGTGAGTGCTTCAAGTGAGTTATGAAGGTCTCACTACTTTGAGTGGTTTGTTACTGTCAGGGACAGATTCAAGTGGGGGTTTGATACTTTTAGAAGGTGTTCAGGATCCCTGTGTAATGAGTGTGAAAGGGATATCAATGAAGGAAGATGTCCTTACCCATTTAGATTATTAGAATGCAAACCAGAGATCAATTACTATTTTGGTTTAAATATACTCCTACACAAGACACTTCCACATCTCATTCTTTGTTGCATTTAAAGACTGGAACACGAATGGTTTCAGATTTCAGTTACAGTGTGGAGGAAGAGAGGGGTTTGGGCCATCGTGGTGATAGCTGAAAAGAGAAAGAGAAGGGATCTTTCCAATCCTGCAGCCCCTCTTCTCATGGGGTATCTGAGCCCTGGGATGACACCACCGCAATGTGAACCCAGACCTTTCCCTCATTCCCAAATTGTATTACATACTACAATTTTTACACATAAGGACCCTTCAATTATTTCTGCATTGGCTCTGTACCAATATAAGCACTGGCAAAAATTCAAAACATTTTTCAAGGAATGATTAATTGTATAAGTGTTCTGAGATACACAAAAAATATTCGCTCATTTGAATTACCCTCTCAGGCTCTTACTAGCTGAGATGACTTTGCAAAAGTTTATAAAACATCTTGACTGATTTCAAACAAAAATTTCAGGCACATATACTCTAGCCAACAACGAGAAGCAGGTTAAACAGGCAGTTTCTCTTGCCTTCGCTTATACCACTTCAAGCTTTTCTTTTTCTGTAATCAAAAATATTTTTGCAGGCACTCATAAGGCCTCATCAGCTTTAACACAGAGCAATGCAACCTGTTGTGCAGCATGTGTGCCTCCTGCTGCTGCCCCGAGATGGTCCCAGAGCTGCTGCAACAGGAGGCACTGCCCTGCCCAGCCTGCCTGCCTTCCCACTTAGGTGGCCCTTTGTGAGCAACTTGTGCTGACCCCAGCTGTAAACTGGCACTAAGGATCTCGTGATTCATTCCTGAGTATGTCCTCACCACAAAACATAGGAATGAGTCTTTATTTTCAGCATTTTGGTGAAGGTGCTCATTCCACTGTGTAAACCCTGCATGACTTTACAGCACTTGTACCTTAGATAAAAACACACCTTGTAAAAATGGTTGGTGCATTAGGGGGAATGCATGGGCATCTTATCCAAACAGAAGTCTTAGTTTAGTCTTATTACTTGTCTAGCTGATGCTCCCCAACATTTTAAATAGGAATTGCTTTGGTACTGGTCAAATAAACCAAAGTATGGGCAAGCAAAACTGCTGTAGTTTTATAAGTGGATCCTCCTGGGAGAGGTCAGCTGGTGTCTGTTCCTTCCTGAAAAGATTTGTTTAATCTTTTTATTTTCATTCTAATGACACAGCTTTTGCTGCTATAAACAAAAAGGTGGTAGGAATGCATATTGAAATGCAGCACATAACATTTCCTAGCTTCTCTCAATCGTGTAATATTTCAAGAAAATGCCAAAATGCTACTAGTGAGAGTCTCCTGCTTCCAGTAGAACAAAGAACAGGAGCAGCTCATGTCGTTTAAGTCCATCTTACTTTACCTTTATGTTCGGTATTGCTTATATCCCATTACCAAAAAACCCTTCTGCACCTCTTTAAAGATTGTTTTGAAAAGGAATATATTTGTACTTTTTGGTAGCTAACAGTGCATCAGAGCCTACAGGGTTTTTCTCCCCCTTTTGTTGCCTATTCTCATTAAAATATTTTTTAATGAAAATGTCATTGGCATGTCACATCATTTCACTCACAGTCTACTCTCAGATGCTCATTACTCTTATTCTTGAGACAAATGTTAGTCTAAGAAAAAAACAACCTTTTTCCCTTTAGGAGAAGTAGGATAGTATGAAAAAATAAATATAAACTAACTCATCAGCAAACCCCACTCAAACCAGGATATTGTTTCAAGTATTCTAGTATTAATTAAATACCCTAAAATTGCAACATTCACTTCTAAGCATTATCTTCAATTTTCTTCAGTATACATTTGTATTTTGAAATAAACCTTTTTTCAATACACTGAACAAGACCATGTAATTCTAAAAGCAAAGGGTTGGAAATTAAAGAAAATTTGATTAGAGAGAGATGCAGAAAAATGTAGATTCATAGAACTAAAGCGCATGTAAGAAATCAAAGGCCTGGAAATCTCATGCTGCTAGCCAATGCTCTCAACCCAACTGGTTAATTAATGTTTTTCCAATCATCGTTATTCCTAAATGAATCTCCACAGCAATTATTAATCCCTAGATAAATTATTAGCACACACACACACATATGTATTCATCCTAATCAAAAGAGTCACACAGTTGAGAATTGAAAGCACAAAAGGACAAATACCAGAAGCAGGTCAAATTCCTGGAACGCCAAGGCTTTGAATCCAAACTTCATCAGCCAGAGAAAACCCAGCCAAGCCTGGAAATACACATGAAACTTGATTCTGCCACCTGCAAGTAAGGGTGCCTAACTGCAAAATCTAAATGCAAAACGTTGGAGGTGTTCTAGAATGGCCCACACGATAGGAAGATTTAATCACAGCAATGAGCTGTGGGCTTTGTGTGTCATTTTTCAGGCAGTGAAAAGTACCATCAGTGGACAAATTTACCAGAGCAAAAAACTTGCACAATTTGAGACACAAGTTTTCCTAACTCACTTCTAAATTGCCTAAAGACTATTGACCTCAGAAAGCACAGTAAATACATCTATATCTTTGAGTTCAACCATCAAAGCCACAAACGTGGGTCCTATCCTGACACGCGCACTTTGGGGAAACAATCCTCTTTTTCATTTTGGTCCGGAACTCATTTCTGACATGTGCCTGTTGGGAAAGAAAGGGCAAGGAAATAATCTCTTTTCTGACAGTAATATTCCCAGGAAGAAAAACACTCAAATGCTGCTTTAAAATTGGCAGGTTATTTAAATCATTGCCTCTTGTAAGTTTATCAGTTGGAAAACAGAAAGTCAGTTACCGCTTTTGAAGTCTGTAAATTGAAACCTTTATTTTCAGAAGCTTTTGGGTCATGGCATGGCCCAAACCAAAATAAAGGTGTAGGTAATTATGAAACAGAAACTTCAATTCAGATTCCATCTTTCTGATCCACAAAGTCCATTTTTCCCCTAGTGCTTTCCTTTAAGCCAAGTAATTAGTGCTTTATGAGAGATCCTAATAGTGAAACTGCAGCTCCATCTGTGACTGTTTATACAAATTACGTACCTCATCATGTATTACTAGTGGTGCAAAAGAGAAAGATGTGCATTGCATATTTCTGTATTTTCTTGAACTCATGCTTCTAAGAGCTATATTTTGTTTACAGAAGAAAGAAGCATTGGCAAAACTGTGATTCCAGAAGTAGCTATAAATTACTACCAAAATTAAAGTAACAAGAATCTTTTGTTTCAATACATATCTAAATACCGGTTTCTCAGGCTCTCCCTTACAACCTTTTTAAGAGAGGAAAATAACATTTTTTGTGCTAAGAAGGAGGTAGAGTGCCTAGAAAAATAAATACAAAAAAGAAAGGAAACCTTCTCTAACAGCTTTCTGAAGCTTGTTTTTGAAACATTGGGAAAAAAACCAAAAAGAAACCGTTAGCTGAAATACTGCTGTTTTGTAACAAATAAAACATTTTTATAAGCCTTGAATTCAATGGCAAACATGCATGCCAGGGCAGAAGCGGAGCAGGAAGCTTCCCAAGCCTCAGGCTGTGCTGGCAGGGCTTGCACAAGCAGTGTGCCGCCCCTCCACCCCAAAGAGCAAGGTCTTTGTCTTCTCAGCTGCCCGCCAGGCCGTGTGTCACCAGTGCCAGTGCTCCCTGCAAGGGCAGCACCACAGAAAGCTCTGTGAGCACCAGGGGATGCAAACGATCAGCCCAGCCTGGAAGCCTCTCAAGCCAACTGAACCACCAGCAGCAGGGAACTGTAAAACTGCATCCCTGAGGTTCACAGATTTTAGTTACAGAATTTATAATGAAGAGCTTCAATGGTGCTATCATGCTTCTCAGGCTGTGTATGCAAGCTAACTTTTAAAAGCAGTGATAGACTTATAACCAGGCAAGCTCCAAACACTTCGGTGTTAATACAGGAACACAGCGAGAGCTTCTTAAAACACAGAGTTTAGCTGATCATTTAAAGTTTGGAAGGAAAGCCAAAGTGCTTTAATTCACACTATTTAATTAATGACAGATTGGCAGATATCTTCATACCCCCAGAACTTGCTTTGTATCCACATGAGCATGTCTATGAGTGTCTTGCTGCCAAGCCTTGTAGCTTCAGAAGCAAACCCGTGCCCATCCCACAAACACACTCTCACACCAAGGATGCTTTCCATTAGCTACACTTCCTCCTACGTAGGGGGGTATTTTTACTTGGAGCCTGCTTTTTTAGGCACCAAGTAAAAATACCCCCCTACGTAGGAGGAAGTGCAGTTTGGTTTTAAATCCAGGCCATGTTTGTCACAGTTAAGTAAATAATGTATAGTTTCTAAAATATATGCCTAGCCATATTCTCTAAAGGGTTTTACATGAGTAAACAGAAATCAAATTGTAGCATGAAAAAGGCCGCTGTAAGCACTTCCCCATGGCTCCCATCTCCATTTTGGCCCCCACAGGGCCTTTGCCCTTCCCAGAACATTCCCTGCCCAGAAGAAAGCTAATGACTCTAGCACAGCATCACAGAGAAACTAACACCATTTTTCACAGAGATCAGACTTGAAGTTCAAATAATTTTTAACAAAAGGCATCTAAAAAAAGCAAAGTATTTCCCTCGTCCCTCCACAAGTGTGCTAAGCCAGCGAGGAGTGATGGGGATGTGGGGACTGCCTGGTGCTCTGATGGCAGGATGGGACCTGCACCCTGGCCCTGAAAAAGGTGAGTTCCCTCAATTCCCACAGAGCCTTGGAAAGTTGTGATGCCCCCCCATACAGGCAAAAAATCTGCTGACTGAAAACGGGGGCAGAGTCAACTTCACTGTGCAAACCAAGAGGGAGGTGGAAGTTGTGGCATGTTACCATGATTCTTCCTCACCCAACTGTGCCAATGCCCCCACAGGCACCCAGAGCCTGTGCCTCTTCCACAGGAGTCATCAGACAGCACAGACTCCACTGCAGTTACAGATCTTGGTAAGGCACAGCTGGTCTACTCTTATATTTGGGTTTTAGTCATTGCAGCATCCCTGGCCCCGGGACGTTTCGTCCCTGCCATGACAGGATCTGATTTCCACTCTCATAGCAAGTCTCCATGGCATCTACAAGGCAGCTGCTGTGTAGGAACTTCCCTGTGCCCCAGAGAGGCTCCCCAGGTCCAGACTGCAGCTTTGGAGGTGTGAGAAGTCCCAAAATGTTGCAATACGCTCCAACAATGCCATCCTTCTGATGTGCCCAACCTCCACTATTGAATGGATCGCATGAATGGTTATTTTTCAGCATCGTAGTCCACACTCCTCGATCTCAAAAGGCTGCTCATACATCATGCAGTATAAAAGCTAATACAATTTCAGGAGGTGTAGTACATGGCCAAGGTCAGGGACATTTTCTTTCCACTCTCACTTTCTAAGCACTTAACAAAAGCTTGTCTTAAACAATAGGTTTGTTATGATAAAGACAAAACAGCCCACATTCCTGATGAGCAATGGTATTGTATTTGTTGTTTTAACCTTTGCAGGCAATGATAGTTAAGAATTGAGAAATCCAAGGTGATGCACAATTAAGGGGCTAATTTGCATGATTATTTATCACTATTTCTCACATATATCAAGTGCTACTTACAAAAGGTCTGCTAAAGACCCATTTGTAAATACAGATATGGGATTTTTACACAGCAGATACCCTGCCTAGTTTGACTGTATGTCTACAATCCCAGAGCACTAGGAAATAATGAATGTGTGGAAACCAGAATGCAAGTATTTAAATAATTCAGAACTGCAATATTCAAATCCTAAGTTTTGCTTTATTTATTCTGAAAAAATACACCCAATACAAAGATCTTCTATTAAAAAGAAGCTCTAGAAAGAAAATCCCTGTAATTACAAATCTTCTATTCTTGAATAATACTATCTTTTTCTAAGGAAATGTTCACAAATCAAGCAAAATGTTACTTTAATATTGATAATGACTATTAGCAACACATTTACAAATTCTACTTGAGAAACTGTGAACACAATTAAGTGCAATATTACCAAATAAAACCAACATGTTTTGGGGGCTTCTGAATGTTGTCCTTCCCCACGAAATAAATTAGAAATAAATAAATAAAACATACAGTACTTTGCTCACACTGTAATTTGTCAACTGTTGAGGAAATTGGCATGTCTTTTCTGCTGATTTATTAGTTAATCCCAACAATTCATTGCAGAAAAGGCCAACAATGAATTACAATGTGTGGAAAAATTAAGCAGTACATTTAAAAAATGTCTAACTATACAGTCCTTAAAGCAAATTCCAAAGATCTCATATACCTCACTACAATATTTTGGCTACTATGATAGATAATAATTCAATAGTTTCAAATATTCTTCTCTTCTAAGTGTTATACTCTTTATAGCAGCTTTGTTAATATTTTTTCTTACATTTAATTTCAAATATGTGTGAAAAATATATAACCCCTGAGTTCCCAAAATATAAAATATAAAGGGGTGCTGGATCTATTATTCTGATTTCCTAAGAACCAGGTATTTCTATGCATCAACTAAACAAATTATTGCATTTAAGCCAATGACTAATCCTCCTTATTGTAATGGGACTACAAGCTTAGCATTAGGCGGGTTTTGAAATAATACCCCCTCAGTATATGACTACACACTTCTAGAATTACCTTGTTTTCACATCAAATAACTTGCACACCTTTAAATTACAGTTCATTTACTGTAAGTTCTCAGAGAAGTGTTACAAAAGTCAGAGGTATAGAGTTTCTTGAACTCTAGAGGAGAATGAAGTAAGGCACAAGGGAAAAGGGGACCTCAGGTCCCTCTGTTCTTGGCACTCCCACACTCACACACAGCCTTCACCAGGACTGAACTGTCAAGTCAAAGTTGATATTGGTTTTCACATTGTATTCCTATTCCTCTTTTCTTTCCCTTTTCAAAAAAATGCCAGCTGCAGCTGGTATGTGTGAAATATTGGTAATCAGACTTTTCTTAAGCTTTAGATGCAAGAAATAAAAAATACCTTCAGCTGAGGTACAAGAAGCCATGCAAATGAAACTCCACTTGCTGCTTTGGGACATAATTCAAAGCCTAAATATAGTCAAAGGGAGTCTTGAAAATGTACAGCAGGTTTGTAGCAAACACATTTTGAGGTAAACCCACACTGCACAATACAGCATCGTACAGCAAAATACCAGCGGGTTCCTTTCTGATTCACTCCCTCAGCTCACACCCTCTTTTTGGGTGAGACTTTTAAACATTGAGCTGCACTCCAA
Organism: Anabacerthia variegaticeps; assembly: GCA_035583185.1. NCBI lineage: Eukaryota > Metazoa > Chordata > Aves > Passeriformes > Furnariidae > Anabacerthia > Anabacerthia variegaticeps. Next base: position 1,617,345 of record JAWWEW010000165.1, read on the forward strand.
CTCCAGTTAGGTCTTCTGGTGCTTCTTTTTGAGATCAGGGCCAGATTCTCAATAGCTAGTTTGCAACCTGACTTTACTAAAAGCAAAATTATGCACATTTGTTCTCCCACCAGATCCACATTAGCTTAATTATAGTTTCGGGGTACGCAACAAACGTGATTGTTTATGGGTTGCATCCCTTAATTTTAGCCCTAAATTATCTCTGTTGTAATTCTACCCAATGCTCTGTAATTAGGTCCGTGATTGCAAATTTAATCAGAATTTCTTTAAATTGAAGTTCCAGAGCACCTTTTTTCCCTAAACTCTTCAGTGCAGTTCCCTTTAATTGATGGACCCTTAACTGATACATTTCTTAAATTCTTCCCTTCTGACATTACTTTGATCTTTATGTACCTCCTTCCATGTAATTTAAACTGGATCACTTGTGATCACTTCTTTCAAAATCATCATTCTCACATTTCTCATAACTCACTAAAATTAAATCTAAACTATCATCATAATATGGTTGGCTTGACACATAACATGCAAAAGTGAATTTTGCCACCTCCAGAATACACGTAAAAGGCTTTCCAAACCAGAATTCTGTGTTCGTGTGTCTCTTCAGGCACAAAGCATCACCTTTGTCCTGCTACCAGGAGTAAGCAAGCAAATCTTGTCTTTGCCATGACCACCTAGTCTGTAAGGAGTGAACTCATCAGGAATTTAGCCCAGAGCAGTAACCTGCTTAGCAGAGCGATGTGAGCTCCAGGTGACCTTGCTCGGCAGCGCTGCCTTGTCATCCCATTTGGCACTCCCACGCTTTGCTCAGCTGTAGTAAGGAGAACAAATAGCAACGTGGAGCCAAGCACAGGCTGAGCTCCTGGATTACAGCAGTGCTAAGGAAAAGCCAGCCCTGCCTGTTGATCTGGGCACCGTGAGCCAAAGGGAACAGTGTGGGGCAGAGAGGAGCAGCTTAGAAAACACATTGGGAATGCCAGTTCCCTTGATAAACTAGCACTTCATCCACATTTGACATTCAGCCAGATGATTCTTTTAATTGGATAATAATGCTATACTGTGTATTCATTTGGGAGAACAGACATGCTCATTTTAAAAATAACAGTAACAAAAATAAATCAACAAAACTCAAACCAAATCCGGAAAACAAATTCTACAGATCCAGAAATTGGTTTTATTATTCTAGCTATTATTTCAGTAAATTTCAAAGTATTTGCCTTGCAATCAGCCAGCAGGCTATAACTAAACCAGGGAATCTGGGAAAGAACAAATCTCTAAAAAAAAAAAGACATTATTTAGAGCAAATGTTCTAAAATAACAAAGAGCTGTTCAGCTAGCCCTAAAAATTAATCCCACTTTTCACCCTTACAAGACAGGCTAACATGCCTAGAAATATCACAGCAATCAATACAAGATAGAAATCTTCAAAACAAGAGTTACTTTTAAAAAATGAGGAAATCTGGGCTTTAGTTTAGACTTTTTGGCTTGGTTTTGGTTTGGTTTTGGTGTTTTTCCTATTTTTTTCTTTTCCTTCACTAACTCAGGTACCAGTTTTGGGTCTCACCTAGCCCAAAATGCTTGACATGACCAGAAGTACCCACCACCTTTCCAGAAGAGAGAAACGTTGTCCCCTGTGAGCAGATTCCCCTTGGTGTACCAGCAAGGGCTGACAGGAAAAGCTGGTAAGACGCTTCCAATATTGCTGCTCCCAAACTTTGTATTCCACCAAGATACATAATGTTCACTGACCCATCATTGCCAGATTAACTCTGCCCCTCAGATGGTGTCACTGTGTGCACTTTACCACAAATCCCCTCAGTCAAAGGACTTCCACTATGTTTGTGCACTGAGGACAGGCTGCAGGCAGAGAGCAAACAGGTGGAGCTGCTCTGGTAAAAATACTGCCCACCTGGTAAAAATACACTGTAACAGCCTCCTCCCTCCTAGAAGAGTCTTTCCTGTGCAAAGAAAGCACGAATGGGCTCAGTTAGAGTCGTATCTGAATACTGGCAAGTGTTTAAATGGACAAAACTGATTCTGAGTAGAATTCTACCACTCCAACATTTTTACTCCTACCTGCGATCAGTAGGCTTGCAAAGGACCTTGGTGTGAGAGAAATTCTAGCAAGAGCAGCAGATCCTTTGCTTGATTTGCTGCACATACAGTTAGGCTGCAAAACTAAAAACACAATTTGGTGAGCTCTCATGCAAAAACATGCAATAGAAATACACCAGAGAGGTTTTCCTGCAAAGTCTTGGAGAGTTTTCGAGGTCCTTTAGAAGTGGTGAGACCAGTACACTGTGGTTATCCCAGCAAAACACGCTATGGAAACATTAGCAGATTTGGGTTTTTATTATAATGCACAAAACACATTCACCAGTTCCAGCGACTGTTGCAATTCTGAAAGCAAATACCTCTTGTACAATTAAAAAAATTTAATCTGTTGAGTCTTTAGTACACTCACAAATTGCAAAACTTGGCAAAACATCAATTTAACCCTGTATATTTGCCTGTTGCTGAAGAGGACTGCTGTGCAGACAATGCTCTTTAAAAAAAAAAAACAAAAAAAATCATCCTAATAAAACCCAAGCAAATACACACATGCAAAATGGAAATTATTATCCAAGTAATCACACACAGCCTCTGCCGATGTGCTCTCACTTTCTGCTGTTGATACTCCTTTAGCGAGTTCAAACCGCAGCAAAACCAAATCAAACCAAACCCTCACCATCTGAAAAAAAAGGACTCTATTGCCAAGTCTTTCAGTCAATTTTCTGAGACATGTAAGTCCAAACTCATGTTGGAGAAGTAGTAAAGCAGCAGTCCTCTTTTTGATCTCATTTTAATTTGAATTATATGATTTGTTCATTTCCCCTCCCTTCATTAAGATGAGATAATACATAAAGATCTGCTCCAAATCAAAGGAAGGTTTTTACTAGATATTTTTCCTCTTGACAGACTCTAATAAAGCCCACCCCCCACCCCCAAACTTACCAACAATTATTGTCAGATGTTTTATTGTGATTGCAATCTGGAACCTCTAGGATTACCAAGTATAAGAGACACAAGTATGAGGTCCATCTGCTGGCTGATAGTTTGGAAACTAGATGGGAACTATTAAAACCCACCAACAAATTACATGCCAAGAAATCACACCAGAGCACACAGCATCTGACAGGTTATTATTGGCAAAGGTTATTATTCCGGACAGGTTATTATTGGGACAACTATTGACAGCTTGTCAGCAAGCAATACCAATACTGCCTGAGGGGAACTATGCTGCACTAAGTCAGGACACCCAGAGAGATCACTCTGTGAATGAACCAGATGACAGAGCACATGAGAAATACTGAACACAGTAAGAGCTGGTAGCATGATAACCTCACCAGGGCATGAATCTCACCACAGGATGAGCTGAAGAGAAGCACTCAGGAACTGTATGAATGGAAAAGCAGCATTCTCAAAGAGGTATTGGGCTGTACCAGCACCACCTCACAGAAAAACTGTTATCCAGCAATTTAAAATATACATTTTGTGACAGAATTATAACACTGCAGAGTTTTTGTGTGTGTAACACAATGATCTCACTTGCCAAACTGTGTATTCAATGTCCAGTGCCTCTGTCTTGTACGCAGGCACAGGCTCAGCTTTTAAAGGCTCAGTGATGTCATTTCTGTGCATTATATGCACCATGTAAGGCTGCCATTTCATAGAAATCCCATATTTGTGTGACATTATTAGTTCACATGTAAATGTATTTGATTTATCCAGTAAGAACAAAAGCTATCTTATGCAATTTCCACATTACTTGAACTCCTTGCCTACTCTTTTTTTTCTTTATTTTATCATCTTTCCAAACTTGAGATTGAACAATCTCTGTTCATTGAAATAGGGGGCAGAGAGGGAGAGCATGGTACTGCCAGCACAAACCATGACATGCAGCTCCCAGATGGAAAACAGTCCCTTGGCAATAGCTGGGAGCTGGCTGAGGACAGGCCAGCAACATTGTTCAAATACTGAGAGCCTCCCCAGAGTGGCCACAGGATCAAGGATGGCAGCAAAGGTGTTTGTAACCACATATAGGGCACAGTTTAAGAATAATCCCAAGGAATCTATGAGGTGCCCAAATTCATTCTGATTTCAATGCTTATTGATTTGACTATACTGCTCTTCCATGTTGTCTGGTAGCGCTTTATAAATGTTTTATGTAAAATGAATAATTCAAGAAAGACGCTGCTTTCTTCAGTAAAGTTTATGACATCATGAGAGCTATTTTTTGTGACTATACTGCCTGCAATGATAAAAGAAAAAGGAAAACTGGGATCTAGACAATTTAAACGTGACCATTTTCTCAAGCATAGCTGCTTTTTTTTGTTGTGGCAATGCTATGTTTAAAACTATATTAGATATATGTTAGATATATGTTAGATATAACATAGTTCTGACCCTTTCTGGCATAATTTTTAACATTTTTTCCTCCCCTCTGACCCCAAAGCCAAGTCCCTAAAAGAAGTAGACTGCAGTTTGTTGTATTTGAATAACATAGTTTCTTTACTTCCCCATCATTTATTGCCCTTTTGTTCTACTGCCTTCAGTGGCACTTCCATTATATCCAAAGGAGGACCTGGAAACTGAAAGAGCCACTTTTGACTTAATTGAAAAAACTGACATCTTTTTTAACATGTCTACTCTCATGATAACAACGAACCAATTGTAATGGTTAAAACGTGGTTAGCAAACTCTTTCTAGTAAGACCATAGCTGTCCTTGTATATACTCTCCCTGAAACATTTTTCTATCAGTTCTTGTGGACCACACTGTAAGATCTAGAATTTACCTATATGGTACCTTTAAGTGGTGTCTCAGTGTCATTGTGTTTTATGTCAGCACATTAACATATACAATCATTGCTGAAAGGGAATTAATAGCTTATAAAACATGGTTACCTATCTGTATTTCTTACAGCTGTAAACCTAGCTCTTAATCCCTCTGTTTGCAACGTTTTCTGACTTTACAGAAACATCACAGCATATTGAAAATCACATGAAATGAATAAATCCTGCCTGAGGCGCACACACACACACACACATATAGTGTGGTGTTAATCCTGCTGCAGGTCATCAAAAAGTCAGAATACTTCTCACCTCCCAGGAGTCTGTCCTGGAGGGAGAAACAGGGAAAGGGACCCAGAATGGGAAGCATTCTACTTCATTAATTTTGTCCAGAAGGATTTTCTTATGCATTTTTTTCAGTGGTCTTAAAATCTATTCAAGACACAGTAGAAACCAAAGAATAACTCCTCTTTCTTGAAATTTAATAAGCCTGTGGTCAAAACTCCCCCTTTCCTTCACTCCAAGAAATCATCACAGTGCTTTGTAACAGAAGCTTGCTGGGCTACAGACAAGCTCAAACCTCACAAAGAGCTAGTAAATAAAATGAGAGCTTCTTTTCACTTTTCAGTGAAAATACCAAGCCATTAAATATCAAATGCCATTCACCATCTTTCATTACCCTCACTAGATCCTACTACTTGCATGTTTCTTGCCTCTGACTCAGACAGCACTGTTTTAGAAACTTTAAAAGTGCTAAAAGTGCTAGGTGAATGAATAAAACAAGTAAAAAAAAAAAGCACTGTTTCAGAGATCAATGAAACTTATTAACATCATTTTCACTGTTATTGCTTAACAATCCAACAATTTTGGTCTTACACATCCATACATTATATTCTTGTCATATTTGTAAGAAGTGACACAGTCTGAGGGCAGCTAAAAACCAAACCCTGTCAAAGACTGAAGCGGGGTTAACAGTTGGAAAGCATAATGGATCTTTACTGCAGCTGATAGAGTCGCACACATCAGTGCTGAAACAGACATTTCCAAACCACAGCGCCGTGGGATAAGAATCTTCTCATCTGAGGTACAAGCACAGAGATTAGAGCTGGCAGCAGTGGGAGAGAGATCCTTCTGTCAGAGAGCAAGGTGTCTTTCTGAAGGGATGGGAACCCTATGCTAATGCCTGCAGAGATTATAGGACCAGGAGGAATAGTTATGATCATTGTTTAATCTCCTGAATATAATAAGCCTTTCCCTCTTGCAACTTGCTCTTACCCATTCAGACCTTGAACACAATTATCCAATGTGCAGGGGAAGATGATGGGCAAATGGTACCAACTGATACTGATGAGGCAGCACAAACCCAGTTCCATTAAGCACCAAACCTACCAAATATATCTCTAGTATTGTATCAAAGCTGCTATTATTTCTTCTGGTGGAATTCAAATGAAAATTTTAAAAAACCCCACCCCACATTATTCATCAGCTTTAATTCATGGCCTGCTGATGGAGGTTTTACTGAAGATTCACATTTGGGGTCTCTGATCTGCCTCTAGAAAAGATGTGCCTTATTTTTTTATTTATTTATTTTACACTGCCAGTATCATTTCAAGCTGTCATTAACACTTAGAAATCAAATAACTGAAGAGTAGAAATTTGTATAAACATCAGGAAATTGCTTGTCTGAAATGCTTCATCTTTACTGACTCCAAATGTGTGTGGCCCATGAGAAAGAGAAATGAAAATGCTGGCACACAAATGCACAAGAGGAAATCAGTACCCCCAGGTGGCTCAGCTCACCAGCCCATGCTGCCAATGGTCCCACCGTGGGCTGTGCCCTGCAGGTGGCCAGGTAACTGCTGAGCACACCCTGTGCCAACCCAAACACGTTCTCTTGCCTTCTACACTCAGCCTTGGTCAGTGATCAAGATTTTCAGCAAGCAAAACATCAATACCATCACCATGACACCAGGACACATGGCTGCTTCTTATTTCCACAGCCAAGCACAATGTTTATAGTGACTGTAAAATATTGTATGTAGCTTGTAAAGGAAAGTAAGTATTTAAAGCTAAAAAAATTTGCCTTTTTATTTTTCTTTAATTTTCCTGAGTCTAAGATGATGAACTAACTTAAAACTGAATACTGATATCATTTGCTTCCTTGGAACTGGTTGTCCTAAAGGTCTCCAGGATCACAAAGGCAGTGCAGGTAGACACAAGAATGAATAAAAAACGGGGCTTTGCTTGTTGAAAGAGAACTTCCAGCATTAATGTTTTGTGTAGGAATCAATAAAACTTGTCTTAAAAGTACAAGGTTTCTTGCTCAAACCCTACTGAAAACATTAGTCTTTAAATGCTAAAATAATATATATGCATTTTTACTTGTTTAAACAGTGGAGTTAAGTCCTACTGAAAGAAGATGTTTGCTATTAGTAATAAAACATAGCACACAAAATGTATTTTCTGAGAGAACACTTTGTGCCTTTCAGAGACATGAGCTTATGAAGGTTTCTAAACTAAACACGTAAAATATAAAAAAAGTTAAAAAGGTCTGTTGTTTAAGTTTTGAGTGAACAAGGAGTCTCCACACTTTTCATAACCATATATGTATATATCAGATAGGTAATACATAGAATAGCAATGCTCTGAGATAGTTCTGTGTTGGTATAGAATTTATCATGAGGAACAGGGCAGAGCTGGGTCCTCTATATTGTAAACTGTGCGACATAATGATACATTCAGATTTGTTTTACATCTTAAGTGGAAACATTTCTACACAACATGCATTCAGACAATTTGGCATGTTCAGTGAACTCCTAGATCCCATCTTCTTTCTCTGGATACTGAGGCAGTTTTGATTTGCCCTTGTGCTAAGAAAGGGTTAAAAACTTTTCTTATGTTCCTAGTGGGTTGTAAAAGAAACTGCTGAAGCTGATCAATGACCACTGTTAAGACCTGGAAACCAATTATAAACCTGAAATTTGTGATGAACAAAGCTCTGAAACACTAGGATGAAAACTACTGAATTAGTCTAGTTCATTAAAATCATTAATAGTCATGAAATGAAAACCACCAGAGTCCAAAAAGGCTTAATGCCCTATCCATATTAATTAGATGGGAGCAAATCTGAAGTGAAAAGCAGCACATGCTTTGTAGAATTAGCAATTGCTCTCTACAGACTACACAGATCTCTATTAAAATTCAGTTTAATTAAAATTGATCACGTTAAGAAACTGATGTGGTTAATTAACTGAATTCCTGAACTTCTTTTCATACATTTCACAAATGCATTGTACACTGCCTTCCTGGGTGACAGCTTATGTTGCAGTGAAAATCTTGATTTCACAGGTTAATGCCGCATGTTCCATGAGGCTTAAGTTCCCGTGTCCCCCCAGGAAATCCTGACAGCACAGGGAAAATGACAGGCCTTTGAAATTACCAAAAATCTACCACCAGAAAGCCTGGCTGGAGTCTAAACAGTTTCTCTTTTAGATAAGTGTGAAACTCTGGGCATGTGTGAGGAAATGTCCCAAGAGCGGTGACCGCATAAGGTCTATCATTAGAACTACACAAAATATACAGGAAAGATATAAATAGATGCATACACAGGCACATGTATCAGCACAGACTGACATAAACAGCCAAAGGCTCTGAGCCATGCAGTTAATGAATATAAACACACAGACAGCGACCATTTCAGTTTTTAAAACACATTGTCCCCATGTGTTTCACTGGGATGCAGGGAACAACAGGGCTTGGACAAGGGCTTAAGGCAAGAGCTGCCCAGGAACACAGCGCTGGCTCAAGCTTCAGTGGTTCCCTTCTGTGTGGTGATTCCCAGGGACCAGCAACTCAGCACCTCCAGGAGTTTGCAAGGTCATTCTCTAAACAATGAGGTAACCATTTCCAATTAACAGTGGACTTGGCAGTACTGGGTTAATGGTTGGACCCATAGATGATCTCAAGGGTCTTTTGGAACTTAAATGATTCTATGATAAACCAGTAATGCCTTACTAGCCTCAGGAGAAAGACTGGATTGCATGTAATGAAGATTCATTTTTATCATGTTGTTTCAAACGATAGGGCAGTGAGAATTGTGCCATTCTTTTTTTGTTATTGGGAAGATTTGAGGATTTTCTTTTCCATGCCCTATTCATTGGCATGGTTTAGTCTGTGGAAGCAGCTTGGTTATGAAGTACTGCTGCAAACAATTCACAGCTTTTCACGGAATCACCTCTTACAAAATATCAGCAAATGCTCCAATGCCTGTCCCACACCATGCTGAACAGGAGGAGCTTGTTCAATGCAGCCACTGTTTGAAAGCAAGTGCATGGATGAACATCTCACTGATGCAGCTTAGAGGATCATGCTGCAACATCTAGATTAACATTTGAACTGCCAGCCAAGTAAGTGGCTTCCCAAACTTTCAGGGAGCAGAATGACACATGGATTCTCAAAGGCTGATAAACAATGGGCACAGCTCAGGGGAGACTTCAAAGATAAAAACCAACATTTTTCAAAATCAGGAAGGGTGTGCCCAGACAACTGCTGAAGGAAAGTGGTCTGAAAATGGCACAAAGTCTTAACAGAGGTTAAAATAATTACCCATTAATTATAATACAATAAATATATAATAAAGAACAGAGTTTTACATAAAAATTTTACATGCCTTTGATTTAAATTCAGATCTATATGAATAACAGCACTGAACTTGGTATAACCACATCTTATTCTTCACTACTTCTGACCACAACGTAAATGCTAAAATGGTATTTTCTTCTCTGAATTAATTCTGCTAAAATAAAGCGCATCTGACTAGGATATAAGATACAGGACTGAATCTTAATTCCCTCATGGCCAAACCCTTGTTAATGTCTTGGCCTGTTTCAGTAAAACGATCATGGTTCAAGTAATGTAAAACACATGCATTCAATCATTTTCCTTTTCCCTAAAGGCAAATACTTTCTTATCATGGTAAAACAGGAGTCGTGTGCTGATGCATTGGAAAGCCAAAGTTCTTTTAAGCCTCATCAGGAAATTGAATACTTACTGCAACCTCTCCTTTGGAGCAGCAGAGTGAAACAAAAGCATAATGCAAACAAACACAGAAGGTTCAGTCAGCATTATCTAGTATTGCATAAGCCTAAACAGCTGCCTTACAAAATGAGAATACACAAGCAAAGACCCAAAATCAAATGGAAAAATTTAACTTCAGGAAAAAAAAAAGATACATCAATTCATATTTAAATCAGGATTTCATAGTTAATAGCTAAAATACAACCAATTGAAAGGAGATGCTCTTGATAGGCTTGCCTTGGAAGAAGGTTTATTTTAGGATAGCATTCTCCCAGCCAACCACAAAGAGGGCAAGGCCTTAACACAGCAGGTGTGCACTCTCTACTTGCACAGCACTTTTTTATAATGCTCTTTTTACAAAAAAAAAAAAGGAATATTTATATTTGGAAAAAAATAAATGACAGTACAACTGGATGAAATAGAATAAAAGAAACTACATGATAATAAAAGCAGGTTCTTCAGTGGTACAAAAAAATACAACTTAGAAAATTATATTGTAAGTCACCTTACTCAAGTTTCTTTAGGATTCCTATATTAGATCTTCCATTTCTCAAGGGGCTTCAGAATATCCTGTGCTACTGGGTAGAACCACATCTCTTTGCTCTGCAACAGAAGAATGAATGGGAATTGCCCTTTCCAAAATAAAAGTCAGGGGAGGTGCCAGGAATCATGAGAGCTGATGGAAAGGGAACAAGAAATGTATGAGGATTGAATCCATTCTTTAAAGAGCAGGGTCAGACCCCAAACCTGAATGACTTCCCAGGTGCTCACTGCCTGAGGTTCAGTGTCTTCTAGAGCCTCTCTCATACCCTGCTCCCTGGACTGGCAATTCCAAAAGCTCCCAGAATGCCATGGCTCCCAGGCACACACAGGTACCATATGCTGTTTTCCAGAGAAGTATAGGAAGCCCTTCCCCATCCATCTAAGCATCCATCTTTTTCCAATAACCTCTTTCCTAAGAAAGGTGATCTCCAAGAAAGAAGATCCAGGTATATTAAGTGTCAGCTCTCCACTACTCTACTACTAACTCCCTTTTCTTGCTGCTATCATTGGTCTAAATAGAAGCATTAAATCCATCTCAGCAGTGGATGACACAACCTGTCAGTGGTCTAAAATGAAAGGGCATTAAACAAAAACATGAAGCCATCTTTCTTAGTAATTAAAACAAGCTTCAAAAATCAGATCATACTTTCCAGTACCTCAAGTCCCATAAATGAACACTTACAGTTTATTCGACCCTTTCTAGCACAACCTTAGCTTACAAGTACTTTTCTGGCAGAGAAATTATTTCCACAGTGCATGAGGAACAGGGTTCATGAAACAATTCCATGCCATGAACAGGCACATCACTTCAAGCAAGTCAGACTTCAAAATAAATACTTATAAAGAAAATTACACTCAACAAAACTGAATTATTCTTAACACAGAGCCCAAATCTTCATAATTTTATAACTATGCAAAGCTACTATAAATCTGTAAAATTAGTGGCTTACTCCTGATGAAACCAGCAAAAGGATAAAACAAAACTTAAACAGCCCCGTTTAAAGAAATCAGGACAGAAAACACAAACTAAAATCCACATAAGTTTCTTTCACAGTTAAAAGCCAGAAACTTCAGAAGTGAAGATGTGTTTACCAAAAGACTAGTTTAAAATCAGTAATAGAAAAGCATTATACTGCTTTATATTGTAAACATCAGTCAAGATTTTTTTATATGGCTTTTGCATGCCTCATATACAAAGTATGTAAATTCAATAACCTCTCCTCTGGGCTTCTAAATACATCTTGGGCCTATTACCTGCAGCAGTAGGCACAGAGTGCAGACCTTGGCTGGGCTCAGGGTAGAAGATAATGTAAATCATTTAAATGGACATGTGGAAAATGAAGACACTGCCAGAAAGTTACTGCAGGACCTCATTTCCAAAGTCTGACTGAGTGAATTAAAGGGCAACTGCAGAGAAATTCTCATAGCTGACTTTGAAAAAAACCCAGGCAGTATCAATTCTCTGTAAAGCAGCACTAAAGCTACACTAGGGTACAGTTTAGTCCAACATCCTGTCAACTTGTTAGCATGAAATCAATGAATGTATAGAACTTACGTGTTTCATGCCTTCCTATGCACAGAATTAAAAACTTCATGGAATATTAGAGATTGTTTAATTATTTCTTGATGAATTCCTAAGTAGGTAAGGTTAAGTAACAGCTGCAGTCAAAATGTGAAGCTGATAGGTACTTTTCCCTAGATTCTATTTATTCATTTTATTTCCATAATGATTATATAATTTACATAATTATTGTAATTCACATAATGATTATTTGTATTCATGGGTACCTGAAAGAAGTGCTGTGTTCACACACTGAGCATTAACTACTTTCTGAAAGTTCAGGCTTGTCAGGATATTTCAAGGGAATGTTTATCTTGACTGTCTTCTTTTAACTTGAGGAAATTCCCATCAGTGTCTGACAGACTTGTTAGTGTCTTGTCTTTTGTCATATTCCTAGGTGTGACCCTTCATCCTACAAAAATTGTCAAAAATTTAAAACATTTGAAGTGGAAATGGGCAAACTAAAATTTCAGGAAAAGGAAATAGTAACTGGATTTTATATATTAAATTCTCCCACCCTATGGAATTGCATTTGAATGAAAAACTCCTGTTCTTGCAGCTTGGGAAAGTAATGCAACTGTGATGTGTGAAGTACATAGATGTTTCATGCAAATTATGTACCTTGTCATGTTATTCCAAAAGTACAATTATTTAGCTAAACACATTAAAGATTGTTACTGGTAAAATATATGAGTTATTCCTATAGTCAGATTAAAACCTACATCTTGCTGCTGAATTGAAAGGAAAATATTTTAAAAACTACAACTTAAAGCATCTAGAATGACACGGACGATGCTGGCCAGGAAGGAAGATGATACACACAAAGTGCCCACCCTCAGTAACTTCAGTCCCAGTTTATCATATCATACCAGAGCCCCTGTTTCAATAATCTATTCTTCTGCTGGGCATGGAACAAGGAGCTTTGAAACAAACTCTTGCGCTAATTTTGCATGAAAACACCATCTGGTCCTAAACAACTATCTAGGCTATGGATCTGTTAGAGCCTAGACATGGTCAACATGATATTGAAAGGTCAAAGAAGGGTCTAATTATATTCCTTAGTACTTAGAGGCCATGGCCACTGGAGCATGAACATAATCACTCAGGCCAAACAAGACTCATTCATAATTTTAATTATCAGTGAATCAGACATCTCTTCAAGAGTTGTCCATGTAAAAGAATTATATGACTGTTGCTCAAAATAGCTGTCTTGTTTGTCTCTGAAATAACCCCTTGAGATACCCTCAATAATTCCCTGCTGATATATTTAGAATCCATCAATCTTCTCAACCACTGCATATTAACATATTTGGAGTATTGTATAATTGCACACATACAAAAAAAAAAAAAACAAACCAAAATAAACAGAATAACAACGACAAAAAAATGTCTTGTGTTACAACAATACATCTGTTACAAAAGGAGTTTTCAAAAATCCAGGATTCTGAGAAGTATCAAACCAGGGCAGTTCATACAATTCCATTCACTCCCTGGTGTGTAATGATGCAACATGTACAAAACAAACTGTAATGATACTTTAACAAGTCTCTTGCCTCTTTCATTGTACACAGTAGAGTTTTTCTGGGGAAGGAACTGACCTGTAACTAAAGGAACACCCACTCTGGCTGCTGGGGAAAAAAAAGCAAAATGTTTTGAAAGAGACCAGGATGATACAAAATGAAAGACGTGTCAGTGGATAAGCTGACCTGCAAAGTGTATACAACCTCTGCCATGGACGCTATATGACACCATATAAATCACTTGAATCACTTTTTTTGCCCTCAGATGGTCACTAATTCCTCAGTTTTCTTTTTCTCAGTCTTGACCTCAGGCATTGGGTTTGATTTACAGAAGTGTGAATACGTTTCTGCAAATAGAGCATGTTCAAAAGTGACCTCAATGCAAGCTGAGCTTTCAATATCTGAAGTGCTTCTTGACACCAAGTATTCCAAAGTGGATATCCTAAGCATCTTACATTCAGTATCCAAAAAGGAGTGCAGTGGTTCTGGAACAGCTCTTGTAAGCACTGTCTGCTGTTCTACTGCACCCAGCTTTCATCAGCTTCACTCTCCCACTGAACATTCTCTGTGCTCCCCACCTTGCCTCTCCCATCAACACTTGACCAGCTGGAAGGACCACAGGTCACTGAGGCTGAGGAGCATAAACAGCACTATTAGGCAGCTGAGGAGGACCACTGGAACCACAGGGTCTGTTGGATAATGGAGCTCAAATCAGCAATAAAAAGCTTGTGAGAGAGTAGCTAATTCAGGGTGAGACAGAAGCAGTAGGCACCAAGAGAAACACTTTGCACTAGAAGATAAAGTTCCAAGCACAAACATATTTATACAACCTGTAAGGGTCGTGAATTTATAGTGTTAAAAATGGTGTACCATCTTCCTTAAAGAACAACAAAAATCCACTGCTGCTCCTCCAGAAAGCAAGGTACCCTTAGTTTCCTTCTCTTTTGAATACAGTCATCTCTCAGATCATTGGTAAAAGTCTTGAGACTGTTTTGGTCTTCGTCTAAGATTAGTTTCCCTATACCTATCAATGTGTTCTGTGTAATAAAGAGTCCAGAAAGTGTTTCTCTGCACTTTCTTTACATAGTATTTATGCATTGCTGCCTTAATTACACAATGAGCATAATAATACTCACCCACTTGTCTGCTGGACATTTGAAGATCTGTGAAGAGACACCTCTCTCAACCACTGTGACAGTGATGGCTGGACCCTCATCCTTACAAATAACTGCAGCTGGGTCTCAACGGGGAATGAAGCCTTTCCAGAGGCTTTTTCTAGATAGCCTCCAGCTGTACTGCCAGTCCAGCTGCTCTCTCTAAGGCCAACCACCCTCCTCACCCATCTTCTGCCAGGCTTCTGATTTAGCCTGGTTACCTTCAGACAGTGTGTCATGCACATGGTGCACCTTCTCCTGCTTGATGCCTTGGTCACTGGCTGTTTAGAAGACTTCCATTTCCCAAAGTATCTCAAGTGCCCTCTTTCAGCCTTAACCAGAAAAGAAAACAGTCTCCAGCTCAGCAATTTACATACACTCACATTTAACTGGCCTGCACTTGGAGGGGAGCACTCACACACTTAACAGATCAGAGTACCCGGTGTTTTGCACTAACAGAGAGAACACCCTCTACTACACATCTAAAATGGCTTGATTTTCCACTTCTTTACACCTATTAAACATTCCACCCCCACTGAATCCAGCCCTTACAGCCCCACCACCAAACTACTTACCCTGGATGAGACTATGCTCAGACAGAAGACTCCCCAGTCCCAGCCACCCCATGACCAGATTTGCTGACCTGCTGTACTTGGGGCTTCTTCTTGTTCAAACATGTAACAGGGGAAACACTGCTGTTCTGGGCATTCTGCATACAAAGCCTGCTTGCAAAATAGGCCATTAATAGTAATAAATGTTGAGCATTACAATTTAAGTCTCAGGGAAAAGATCTTTCACACACACAGAGTTTAAGTACTGCATTGAATTTGCAAATTTTAAAAAAGGAATGCTTGCATATTTAACTGAATATGTAGCACCCTGTTTTTGTTACCAGCCTTTGTTCTACCCTTTCATAGGTTGAAACAGATTTCTCCCATGTTTTTAAATGGCTGGAGAGAAAAGGAACAGACACTTGTATAGCCAAAGCAATTGGAGTAAAACATAGAACTAGAATCAAAGACACTTATCAAACAGAAAAAGGTAATAAATTGGATCATTTGCTTCCATATTTCCTTTCAATCATTAATCAAATCCATTTCCATTTCTAATTTTACAATTTTTCTTTTCTTTTGACCTTTAATAAAATGTTTCAATTGATCAGGGTAATAAAAATGTGAATTATATGAGCTGGCACAGACAAAGAAAGACCATTGAGTAATCTGTGTTCCAGATATAACAAGGAAAATGCAGGTGATTAAGTATGGGCTAAAAGGTAACTTAAAAAAAAATCCAAGTTTTATATTTTTAACTTATGAATTCAATAAAGTACAAATTTTAAGGAAAAGCCCAAACATGAACAACCGAACTCAAGGGTTTGTGGGACTGCAGCTGTCACTGAGTTGACATACAAAATTTTCTTAGCCCAAATAAGAACATATTTTCATCTCCTTTTGAGGTTTATTTCAATTATATCCCAAACACTAAATGGCTTAAATTGTTTCATAGCATAAGCACTTAAAGTTGTTTTTTGGATTTTCTAAACACCAGTGCAGTACTGTCAGCAAGAATGTAATCAAAGCAAAAAGCCTGCTGAGCCTGCCAACCAGTAATATTATTTGTTTCAATAGCTTTTCTTTTTGTATTGATTTTCTACATCAGAACTCTTATACGAAGAGCATTAAAAGAGAAATTAGACTTCCTATTTTTAATCTGTATTATTAAGGACCATTGTTGAACACCAGCAATACAGTCACCAGGGACTGAAAAGTTTCAGCTAAATAGATCAGCCATTTAGGAATTCTAGGAAATTTTTCTTCTTTTTAAGAGTTCCTACTATGGGCCAATGCTACTTCTGCCAGAAAGGATAGATTTTTCATCCTTGGATAGAGGCAATTAGCTAAATTGCATTATTCCATGACCATCTGGCCCCTGTTACCTGTGTTCCTGACACAGAGTTCAGGTAAGCGAAGGCATCATGAAGGGAGGGAAGAACAGAAGCACAGAGTGAAGGGTACCAGTGGAATGGTGGGAAAAAAAGGCTGAACTCTGGAAAAAGAGATCAAGGTCAGGGGTGTGTTTCAGAGGCAAAGGAAGGAGCAGAGCATGTATAGGAAGACTGGGGAAGCAACAAAAAAGATGCAGAAACATTTGGAAAAAGGTAACAAAGGGAATTATGGCTACCAGGAAACAAAGTTTAAATGAATTCAGCACTT
The DNA here is from genome assembly GCA_035583185.1 of Anabacerthia variegaticeps. Taxonomy (NCBI): domain Eukaryota; kingdom Metazoa; phylum Chordata; class Aves; order Passeriformes; family Furnariidae; genus Anabacerthia; species Anabacerthia variegaticeps. Next base: position 1,634,240 of record JAWWEW010000165.1, read on the forward strand.
CAGAAGACTTCTTAGTTCACAAAAAATATCTACATGCCAGGAGAAATTCCTAATGACATGTGGTTCAACAGGGTTTCTTACTCCTTCAGCAACATCCCCAGCCTGCCATACTTACTGACAGTCACAACAGTCTATGAGGGCCTCACTTAGCAATGCCCTTTAGCATCTCTCAAGTAACAGCAGCACGTTTTGTCTTCTAAACTGTGGTATCTATTTTTAAAAGAGCTTGAGAGCTACTACTGAGTCAAATTTAGTGGGATTAATCTTGTACAATGAAGAACAAAGACTGGCCCCTGCTTTAAATTTTCCCTTAGAAAGTTCAATTTTCAGTGGTTACATTTCCATCATGCTACGATAATTTTGGTGCACTGTTACCTTCACATCAGCATATTTAAATTAGAGTTAACAGAGCTACAAAGCAAAGACTCGGCCCCACTGTCATTACAGTGTTGTTGCCAACATTTAGTTGAGCAAGGGTCACCCTGGAGTACCCCAGTGACAATTACTGCAACAGGATCACTAAAGAGATGTGAGGCAACATATTGCCTTCGCACTCTGACTACACACTTGGGATTAGGGATGTCCAGTAAAAGACACGGGGCTCCATAAAGAACAAGAAATGACATTTAACTTCTAGGCTTCTGATCCCAAGGAGGGAATTCAGATTTCAGAGTCTGATGCCTGTGATGAATGGAGGAACTCGGCATTACAGAGTGGGATTCAAAGCAACTGGTGCACTTAAGGTCCAGAGGAAAATCTGAGCACACAGAGCATTTTAAATGCCAGAGTGGAAACATTTATTCAGAACTGCAGACAAGTGCTAGCACACAGAGTACTGGACCTTGTTCTGAGGGCAGGCTTATACTTCACTTCTTTGTGAGATTTGATCAGGGTTTCCTCAGTATGACTGATACAGTGGTGATTACACTGTTCACCTTCATATACTATCACAGCACTCATACATTTTCTTAGGGTCTAAGAGGTCATGTTCAATGCCATCCTACCTAACAGGGTTCAAGTCCATGTTTTCCAGCTCCAAGGAAACCCTTTCCCCCAGGGCATGTATCAAACAACAAAGCATTTCCTGTGACTCTTCCTGCCAGCCCTGTGCTATTATGCAGAAAGAAATACTAACCTGAGGGTGAAAAAACCCAACCCAAACATGAGGAAGAATGAGCATAGCTGGTTTTAAAGACAGGGTCTTTGCCTCTAGGTTCCCAGATGTCGATTTCATCTCCTGAGCCTATTTTGGGGTAGCTTCTACCCTCCCAGCAGTTACCTGTACATGCATAGATGTCCCAAGAACAGAGAACTGAGGCTCTTTTCTAACACTGTATGGCACACCACACACTCTACACCACTACACCAATCGTTCAGCTGTTCCACCAGCTGCACTGTAACATCACACATGCCCTGCACATTCCTGGTTTTCCTTTATAACTACTCTCATTTTTCTACATTTTAATCCAATCTTTTAAGCACTAACATATTTGAAGTTATAAGTTTCAGGTTTGAAGCTCAGTAGGGCACTATTTCCCCAGAGAAAGACTCCTACATTTGTGTTGAGAAGCAAACAAGGGACTAGAAGAGTCACCTAAGGATAAAATATTGGGATTAGAAGTCTCCAAAAGAGAGAAATGGGGTGGGAGAATTCAATTAAGGGAGAACAACTAAGGAGAAAACTTCATCCCAAAATCTAAGAAGTTGTGATTGCTACAGTGTATTGGAGTATCAGCACCAGTTCTGGACTAATAAAAGAATTTTCAGACAAAAAGCATATTAACTCAAAGTGCACATTTTTATTTAATTAGAGGTAAAACAGAAAGAACAGTAATAGGTCAATAATAATGACTTATTACTTCCTTTATGTGGCACATTTACAATAAATGGTAATTTACCATTAGAGAGACTTATTAAATTTTTTTCTGCTAAAGAAATTAACATCAGTCATGTGGAGAAAGAGAAGGCTCTCCATTTCCAGCTCCAGGATTTGCATTCAACAAGGCAGTCAGAGGATATTACAGACCCCGTTCCCCCTTTAGCAATGCAGGAAGAATTAAAGCATAACCGTGTATGACATCATTCCAGCTGTACGCTGATGGGCTACAGATCGTTTCATTCATGCTATTTGAAAAACATTCCACTTTCCAGTCATTAGACTTGCTAAATGGATTCACCTGCCATACCCTTGGAATCATTAAAAAAAAAAAAAAAAAGAAAAAAAAATCTTTGGCACAGGGAGTTGTGCTTTAGTTTTATTCTTATGGCTGATGTACTATTACATTTATGTTTTAAAAATAACTTAAAATAATTTTTTCACATTCTCCATTGGAAAAAAAAATCTACATCTATATTTCCTGCTTTTATTCTTTAGGTTTCTTTCAAAGTTCTATTAACTATCTTAGCAAACAGATACAACATGACTTCAGAGACAAAATTTGTCATTAACAGGTGCCTTAGTATTTTTAAATAACTGCATGTTAGCCTGTTCCAAAGAACATAGAATCAGATTACTCATCTGAAGTCTACTTCTGTTAACTTCCTTCATTATTTGACATGAAGATAGAGAGCTGCTATTTAACACTTCTTCCAGTCACAGGAAAATATCACACCATTTGTGCACTCATTATGGCTCTTAACTTCAGACTCATTTAAAAGCTTCAGCTCTACAGGTGGGATTTTCAAAGCTGCCTCTAAGTCATTAATTTCTAATTGGACACCCCAACCCTCTAGGCAAGCGTTAAAAATCTCATCCTAAATAATCAATATTCTACTTCTTAATAACATGATCTGCAAAAGAGTCAACAGGACAAAACATTTAGCTACTGAAGGGAGACTGCTGTGATCTTGGCAGGAGAAAAATAGATTGTATATCCCCATCTTAATGGTAGGATTATTTCCTCCTCCCCACAAGGTGTGAAAAAGACCAGACTGACCAAGGGAGGAGGAAAGGGAATCCTCACAAAAACCCCCAAACAAATAAGCAAAGCAGGAATCAAACCTTCATATATCTCATGAAAACAGAACAGATTCAACAGTGCTATGCACTGCTTGGGTGTATGTTCAGAGTAAGTTTAAAACAATATGATCCAGACGGCAAAAAAAACCTCCGACAACAGTTAAAGAGAATAATAAAAGGCTGTGTAATGCCACCAAAGAATGTATTTTACAAAAATAAAAACAAATAATTAAGATATCATTACAAATTTTACATCACATTTTAAAAATGTGTAAGAAGGGGATTTAAAACATCAAAATAAATATCAGATCTGATTGGGTTAACAAATAGTTAAATATGAAATAAGAAGATTTCATTCAGGATATACATCAGCCTGAGTGACTTAATGAAAACGAGAGATCTAATTATATTAAATCTAAGGCAACAGCAGGAAAAAAAGTCAGTGAAACATTTGGGAATATCTTACCAATTCAAGACTGTAAATAATTTGAAACATACTCTCCAAATACATCAGAAAGTGGGAGGAGAGAAGGTAATCTAATATAGACCATCCCTACTCTAATTAGCAGGCATTCAACTAACTGAATTTTCTTGGAGGGAAGAAAAATAACCCTCCCAAAACCCACACATTTAAAATTTTAATTATTATTTTCTCTGAGTTTCCTACATTCTGTAACAGTTAAAGAACTGGGTAATAATTACTTTGTGGAGTCCATCCAAAATAAAATACCCTTAACCACCTTGAAACAGAAAAAGGATTCCATGTGTTTTAACACACTGTATTTAACTCCCCCCCAAATCTGTAAGTTTTGAAACTCAGGTAATTCGGTGTGACCAGAGGGATGCAGCTCTTTCCCTCATGGTTCAGCCTATTTGTTCTACCTGCCACTCTGAGACCTGACAGAGCTTAGAGCACCACGGTTCTCTCACAAAAGACTTGATCCTTAAGACACTAATTACACCCTGGCATTTACAGGCTACATAGCACACCACGTTTGATGTTACACTGGGCAACAGAGCATGACAAACGGCAGGAGAGGCAAAGCAAAATCTGGCACAGCCCCTGTTTGAGAACACAACCCAGAGAGCTGCATGTGGAAATACATGTGTGTGTGTGTGTGTGTGTGTAAATCCATGGACAACCACTGGAGGTTTGCAGTCGAAGGATAGTCAGGGCAGTAGTCACAATTTTTATGTTTTCACACACGTAACCTGCAGATTATTTGAAATGAGAAAACAAAATGCTTCATCACAGGATCTCGTAACAAGCATCAGCACAGGTAATGCAGAATTTTAATCAGATGTACTTCTTCAATGGTTCCAGGGTGTAAATTTTCTAACATCCTCTTTGACCCTGCCTTGATTTTGGCACAAGTTACCTGACGATGTGGATTATGCAAGGAAAAAACACAAAAATAGTTTCTTATCTTCAGTGATTTTTCTTTTTAATTAGTCTTCTTTTTTAGATATTAGGTGTATGAAAAACAATCAGGAATTTAGTATAGTATCTGTCAAGGAAATTCAAGTTCCCTGACTTTTGTAACTTCACAGCTGACTCCTTTTATAATCTTGTAAATTAGTTATTTTACATTTAGTCTGACTGGAATTGGTAATCTGAAATGTTTAAAAATATTATGCTACTAATGCTGCTCAGTAGCTGCAGCAGATGATGTCTGGAGAGATGCAGTGTTGAAAATTCCAGGTATTTTGAAATATTTTTTTTAATTATTATTTTTTATTTTGAGCATAACTAGGGGATGTACTTCTCACTAGTTTGATTTATAAAATCACTGTGTATGCATTAAAGGAAATTTTGCATAATGAAGGAGCTGAGGTTTTCAGTGCAGAGTCAGGGTGGACTGAGCAGGTGGAGTTCCTGAATAAGGTCAGCATCAGGATTTTAATGTGCACAATTCTCTTTGTGGCTTTGTCCAAAGACTTAGTTCAGACTCAATTAATTCTACATTCTCCACATTTCTAGCTGTGGCAACGCAGTAATGGTGAGATTGATCATATTGGGACATTCTTTGAATTCCTCCTACTCATAAAACACATTAATGAAGCTTTTCTTTCCAGTATATCAATAGCTAGTGTCTCTCTTGCCTTTCTTTAGAGAGATATTGCTGCCATAATGCACGTAAAACTCTAGATCTGCATCTAAGAACAGCAAGTGTTTTTTAATTGCAGACTAGTTGCACACGTAGCTGGGATCCCAAACTTCATTCAAAGGGACTTCCAGTGGGGCTATCAAAAGGTGGCATGGTCTCTGCAATGATCCTGACCATCAGCCTACCCCACATCAAAGGGTTAGTGACCCACCTGTGAGCTAACCTGTGCAGTCTGGGGCTTGTGCTGTGCTGCCTGTACAGCCTGTCCTTCAGGCCTCTGATGTGATGTCCTGTGCATGCCCTCTGGCCACAGATAAACTCAGCCCTAACTGGGACCAAGGAGCCTGTGGGCAGCTCCCCCTTGGTACCAGTGATTATGTCACTTGTCTGGCCTTGCCTTCATTTAAGTGCAGCAACAAGCTCTCTTGTGAACACCCCTTCTGTTTGACAGCAGGAATGATGAATAGAGTTGTTTTCTTCTAAGAAAGTGCTATAATAGCTTGAGTGACCAAAATGGGGTAATGCTTTCCATTGACAGGTCTGTATGGTGTGCAAAGTATTTTAGGTTAATTCACTCCAGTGTGAAATATTATGTATGGCTCTTCCCATGTAGTATAACTCATCCACAAACTGAGCATCCAAACAGACTAGATCACAACTCTAAAATGAAGCTGATCATGGCCTGTTCTAAGTTATGCCAACACACTGTGTATGCACACCTGTACCAGTGCTGACACACACAAAGGTGCTCTGTGTGCTGGGCATTCCCAAACTGCACAGGAAATTGCTTTACTCAGTTATTCGTAAAACGTGCTATGCTAGAGGTAACTAACCCACCACTTGATTCCTTGTATGAAAGCGGGTGTAGCCACTGGACAGACAATGTCACCGTCCTGAGCTAGGACAGTAGAAATCCTTCACGACTGCACACATTGCATTTTGGATTAGCAAATCCTTCGTGTTTTACACATCATCCTTAGCATCTGAGACACGAGAGGTAGGACAGAAGAGACACCATGTTGCACATCAGTGATAACACAGGCAAAGCCTTGACGCCTTTTCTGCTGTCACTGATGTTCATGCACAAAGGTACTCCTGAAGAACAGAATCCGCAGAACAGCATGTATCTGCTTCTTTGTCCCAACTCATTTCCCCCCACATTGTGCTGAATCACCCCAAGCAGTTCCTCTGTGAATATATACAATTTTCCACAGAGATAAATAGGCAATTGAAATGTAAAAGCCCATGACCGTTCACTTTTTATACACAAAATGCCGTAATCTTGTAATCAATATGCTATTTAACACAAAGCCGGCGCAGCCCCTGGGGGAGGGGAGCTCTGCTGTGAATATTTAGTTTGGGTGATAAGGTTTGATGCTGTCTTTCTGCTTCATGGCAATAAACAGGACCTTGACACTACAGCTCAACAATGCTATCTGATGGTCACAGTGCCTCGGATTCATCAAAAACAACTGAAGAACAGAGAGGTAGGGCAGCACTGGAAAACAGAGCATAGGCATTCCTGTTGGGTCAGGCCAACATCGGTCCACATCATAGAGCTCAGAGAGAATTCACTGCCACTTAGCACAGCACAGATAGGATTTTAGAAAACTCGTAACCAGCTGGGAGAGGCTGAAAAACTAAATAATAACAACATCCACCCCACCCCTCTCCAGCACTGCTTGGCAGAACTAGAAAGACAGGCATGCTCGTAATAATTTCTATTATGAAAGTGTCATTCTGTAGGAACAACATTTACGGACTTTTAAGCTTTAAAAGAATTCAGAGAAGAGGCAGAATAGGATCTACTAAATACCATTGTTTTACAGAGACTGTTTCAAATACAGTGAAATTACCAATCTATTATTTTAATCAGATAATGTTCTACTAGCACATGTAACTTTTTTTTTTTAAGTGAAGCATCTAATACTACCAGTTCATTAGACAATAAGGAATTAAAAGGCAGCTAGATAAAACTAGAAACAGCCCAAATAACTTGAAATCATTAAACAAGCTGCTGCCTTGTCTTTTCTACTGATGACCACTGCTAGAGACAGAGCAGTCAATTATACAGATAAGAGCTGTATAATAACTGACTTGAAGCAGAGTATTAAACACAGAAATTGTCTTGTGTGGAATAGGAGGGTTGTTTTAGTTAGCATTTTCATGTATAATTAGGAAAGCAGTGGGAAAAAAATGTACTCATGATATTTACAGCTGATAGCAATTTAGGATAAATGGCAAAAATTAATGAGATTACAAATTTTGAAGAAACAAGGTAAATTAGAACTACATGCAAAATTAATATGTGGCAAATATAAAACAAAGCACAGAGAGAAGCAAACAAGCAACACAGATAGCAAACTAACTAAAAAAGAAGAGCATTTCCTTGTGAGCTCTTCCAAGTTCTATTAAGCAAAGGTCAAGTACTTTCTTGGTGTTTGCCACCTTACCCTCTGCTGAAAGCTGCAGAGGCAAACCTAGGTAATGTGTCCATTCTTCAGTTTCCAGTTCAGAGCCAGGCACATTATAATGTAAACCACTATTGATTTCAGTTCATTTTAATACCCTGGACTATGAACTGTGGTGGTGGAGGGCTCCAATTCATAATCCCTGTCAGATTTAGCCGCCACAGCTAAATCCACAGTGGTTGTGAGTAAGAGACCTTAGAAATCATTTCAAAGTGAAATATGATCCAACTAGGCAAGTACAGTTTGAGGATATATACAGTGAATCACAAGGTAAATTATCAACTAGTTCTTCTTCTAAGATGGACTGAGACAGTTTAATTAAATGGATGATGTGAAACAGGAATTCAGATACACCGTGTTATGAAACCACTGCCTGAGTGGCAGAGGCAAAATGAACCTGTGGCAGAGCTCCTCCTGTGTTGTGGGCACCTGCCCTGACCTCTGCATTACAACACAGCAGTCCTTCAGGGAGGTAATTCTTCCCATGTCTCTTCCCTCACCCTCAAAAGTATCTCTCCAAATGAAGTGAGCCCAACCACTTCATTAAAGCAGTCCTCCAAATGGCCTCCAGCAGATGTGCTGTGCTCCCTGGATGGGCAAGACTACCTGGAGTAGTGTTGCTAAAAAGTCTGTGACATGCAAGCATTGCACACACCACTTGGAGGTTCCTTGACATTTTGTGCTTTTGCTTTCCAATCCCACATCTCTTCAGACCATAACCTTCCATATAAACCCACCCTCCAAACTACAGTGATTCAGATCCTTGGCTGAGGCCAAGGATTTAAATCTGTAAAAGCTTTCTTATGGTTGAAATTAAAAAGGCACATTTTGTCTTTCCACTGAGAAAAACTCCACAGCCAAGATATCTAGCCCAGTGGTTGTGATTTATCTAACTAGTAATATTTTCAATATGGGATTAACTCGACCTCAAATCACTAGAAGAATAACTAGCAGTCAGGAAAAAAAGAATAAGAACATGAAATTAACTATAAAAAAGTTCTTTTTATACATGAACTAAAGGTGCCACATCTTTGATTTTTAAATTTTCTAAAGGATTAGACAGAACTCTCTAACAGATGGTCCATAGGTAAAGTTCTGCTAGACAGGAAAAGATGATGATTTAGTAGCAAGTTGATGATTTTCCAGCAGCAAGTCTTACTGTCATTACTACCTCAAACAGTAAGAGCAGTCAGTCTCTGCTGCCTATTGGCATCCAGAAATACTTCTCAGCATTACATGACTGGCTGGAAACAGAGTAAATTTCTCCCCCATACCTAGACTGCTTCTGTAATTTAACATAACGAATCAAGACCAAAAAAATTCGATTCCATCAAAATGAGACAGTAGACAACCACAACCCCATTTTTGTTTGCATTTACTTTTGCAACATTTTACAGTCTGAACTTAGGCAGGCAAGTACTCTTGTCATATACCCAGAAATACCTGTAACAAATAGATACATGCAAGCACTTTCTGCATGTCATTAGAACATGTATAAATTTTGAGAATGCAAGCTGTAGCTCACATATACATAGAGGAATCCCAGGGACCCGCCCCATTCATAGCCCTGGGGAACTTGGTGGTTCACAGGGGCAATATCAGAAGACGAGATATTTACAGTGACAAACTGGCACCACTGAGGCAAATACTAATGAAGCAATGTGAGAACAGAGCCCACAGGGCTCAAGATCTTCTACAGGTATTTTAAGAGACACCTATGATCTCTGGTATCAAAAGCCACAGGAAGATCAGTAAGAATTAAAATTGACAATGTGCCAGAATCCACCTACTATGAAACAGAAGGTCACTACAAATCCTCATTAAAGCTGTCTCTCTGCTTTGGCCTGATTGAAATTTTTCAAACAGTTTATTATTACCATGAAGGTAAGGGCTGCAGTTGCCCTGCCACAACCTTTTTCCAGGACCTTTGCTAGAAAGGTAGATTTGAAACAAGGTGGAAATCTGAGAAATTGCCTGCGGACAGCAAAAGGCTGCTTAATCAACTGCTCCAATCTCCAGCAAAGAAGAAATTCTTCAAGATGCCAAAGAGGTGTTAATGATAGATATTATAAAAGGGAACTGCTACAGTATATCTTCCAAGGACTGCTAAAAAAGCCTTGCTGGCAAAAGATCAAGAAAACAGCTTGCAAGTGCAAGACCGTATCTATAAAAAAAGTACAATGTGACAGGTTTAAAATCCATAAGCTATGCTGAAGTACATAGTTCAGAATCCCAATGACCCAGCTAGAACTGAAGTTATTGAATGCCTTGCTATTTAACCACCATAAAAAAAGAAAAGACCCCAAAGCCTTCTCTCATCTTCTCACCTCTCCCCACTAGACCTTGTGCCAGGAGGTGCAGCAGCCCAGATTCCTTCTCTGCAATCAGCTGGGTTCCACCACCATGCTTGGAAAACTTCAGCAGATGTTAATCGTGAAGAATACTCAACCATAACATAGCAGTAGCATTGAACACCACAAAATGAAGCCACCAAGCCCACCAGAGATGCTTGAAACAATGGGATAAGTTAAGCAGCTGCGTGTGTAGATGGCAATGGCAATCTCACATGAACTTCCCTGGAATTTGAGGCAGTGTTTCTATCAAGCAAAGTGGCCATCTTTCCACAGTAGAGTGAGGTCCTCCCAGGTTGGTTTCTCTATCTCTGCACTTACTGTGCTTTGGTCCCTTCTGTTCACCACATTCATTGCGGTTCTCCCTCTCTCATGCACAACTACTCCATCAAGCAGCCATCTTTCTAGGCCAGAAACCAGAAAGAAAATCTGGAAACGTCAGTTTGTTGCTCCTTCAGGACCACTAGAGTGCCACTGTATCCCCAAACCCCAGTCAAACCCCAAAATCTCCCAACAATCCAAACCTCTCTGCCCAGACCCCAAGGAGGACAAAGGAGCAGCGTTTCAGTACTACCCTTTAGGTCAAGTCTGAGAAGGATCAGCATTTGTTCATATTGTTGGCAATCTCACTTCTCTGGAATGATATTGTTATGAGAATTTTATGCTCAACAAGCATTTCAACTGGTGAGACCAAGGTTAGAGCAACTTTGATCCTCCTAAGCATGTTCTTTCAGAAATGGCCATCATACCATTATCAAAGATTTGCAATAACAGAAAGTGACTGTATGTAAACATAATCCTGCAGGGAAGCTATTGGGAAAGGAGCATGTGGTCACACCCAAGTCCTGAGGAATGAACTGGTATCAGTACTCTGAATTCTTGACAGGGGAAAGAGTAGTGGCTGTAAGGGGGGGTATGACAATAAACGTCATTAAAGGAACGAGCAGATGACAAAAGAGATGGAGTGAAGGGAAGGAATACTTCATGCACAGACAAAGTTCAGCAATCATAGAATTCACTAAGAAAAAAAGTTGAGTTCTTCATAACACCTCTTGTGAGATTATTAGTGAATGGACAAGAGACTCAAAAGTAGAACAGTCATCAGTGAAACATGAAGAGGAAATGTGGAGGAGCAAGTGACAGCTGAAAAAAACAGCCCACATCTCAGTTCTTGGATATCTCCAATATTAAAAGAAATAGATAAATTTGGGGTTTAATCTGTGACCTAACAAACCATTCTCTTTCAACAGCAACTGGTGGCAAAACTCTAGAGAGCATCTAAAAAAATCCCATAATAGAAAGTTGTGATTTCCACAAACACTTGCTTTTTATCTTCAGTTTATGCCCTTCTGTAACTCTGTATGCACATGCATCACCTCAGTCCCAACCCCAGATAATGGCATTGCTTGTACCAAACATTCACTCCTTTCTCCTGAACCATCCACCAAGCTTTGATTTACCTTTATAGCAGTGAAAAGAAGCAGTTGTTTGCCTGCTACATTAAAAAAATCTTTTCCTGTGAAAAATTTAAAGCACCCTGCATCTGCCTTACTTGTATCAATACTACAGCCATTTCAGCTAAAGAAAGAAAGGATAAAAATATCAGGTTATATTGCTGTGTATAAGTAGTGAGGTCAGAATTGGTATATATTTCATACCAATTCTGTCTTCGCTTTATACGGATGTAAAGATGCAGAGACTTCTCTATTTTGCCCAAAACAAAGGTCAGTATCATTTTTTATAATATCACCTGTTTGTCCTCCAATAGCTTATTTATTTCATCTTTACTATAAACAATGATCAGGGCTCTCCACTTGAGCTCCTTCATCTCTTGTTGTGAAACCAGTGTTGTACTACTTGGATGCCCCAAAACTGTTTGCACATCTGGGCTCCTGCAGGTGATAATCTAACACCACACTATCATAAATGCATTAATAAAAACTTTAAACACTTTCTTATTGCCTGGTTTCCCTCACATTTGAGCCAAGCAAAACAGAGAATTGCATTGCATGTGTGCTGAACACAGTGATGACTGGTGTGACTGGCACACAAATCACACAGTAGGCACGCTGTGAGCTCATTTTTTTCTGAAATGGAGATGTAGTTCCCTGGTCTGGCATCTAGAAATGTGAAACTTTGCAACAGAGTTATAAAATCCATCACAGCTTTCACACAGAGCCAGGTCTATATTTCAGTTCTGCTTGTCTGGACATGAGGAATATATGGATACCACAAATCTAGCTAAGGAAAAAAAAAAATCAAACAGATGGGTATCTTCAAATTCTCGCCATGAGAAGAATATAAAGTATGTAAAATGCACTTTCTCTGCTTGTGTTTTCAGTTCGATTACTCTATGCCTGACTACAGGTTATCGTGATAAATGATATTTTGTTTTGAATTCATTCATTCACTAGGAGTTTTTGGCAAAAGGATAGTCTGAAGTCTTTGTGTGATAATCCTCAAAATTCCTTAAACTTTCGGCTGCTTGCTGAAGCTCAGCACTTACATAATGAAAAACACAGGAGGACACAGAACTACCTAATTCCACAGCTTTGTCCCAAGGAATAAATCTCCTGGAACCCTGCAGTTTTGCAATACATGATGCTCTTAAAGCATGATCTATTGTTTAGATGTCCACATACAAATCAACTGCTAGCGCCTGATATTGTTTCACCTAAGAATTATGCCTGAAACTTTCCTAGGAATATGGTTCACATCATTACCCTTTTGCATGCATGCAGGAATTCTCACCAAAAAAAAAAAAAAAAAATCAGTAAATTAGCAGTACCTGTGGGCACAAAACATATTTCACATCACATTTTCAAGCAGTGAGAAAAGCTCATGGTTTCCACCTGTTTTCACAGCAATAGCATGCTGGGCCCTGGTCATCTGAAACATCATGTGGGGATGTGGGGCTCCAAATGCAAACCATCACCTCCTTACCCAACAGACTGGCATTCCCACACCCCCAGTTCAGCTTCCCACAGTGGCACACAGACAACTGGGCATGACATCAGTTCTGTGAGTGAATGGAGCAGGATGTGACCTGTCAACAGGAGCAGGATAAAGGGGTGGAGATCAACCCTCCAGTGCCTGGCTATGCCTTTGTGGTGAGGTTTAAACTCATTAACAATTTGAGGGCAGAGTTTTCTCCAATGGGCCAACAGCACCACAATCCCATTTTCTTTTTGCATAGACCAAACAAGAAAAAGAAACACTTACAAAAAAGCAGGACCTAAGAGTCATCATAAACCTCCTCAATTCTGACCCAAACAGAAAGCAAGCTATAACATTGTCCTTGCCAACAACATGTATTTACAAGCTGGTCTACAGAGGAAAATATTTCACCCTCCCCTTCAAAAAACACTTTGTTTGGAAGATCAGAAGCAGAGATGTTAAACATATAATTAATTACCCAAACAGAAGGCATTAGGAGACAATGCAAGAAAGCACCTGGATAGAATCATAGAATCATTAAGATTGGAAAAGAACTTTAAGAACATGAAGTCCAACCATCAAACCAGCACTACCATGTTCACCATTAAACCAAGTCCTCAGGTAACATATACACATGATTTTTTGACACCTCCAGGGATGGTGACTACACCACTTCCCTGGGAAATCTGTCACAGTGTTCTATGTCCCTTTCCATTAAACATTTTTCCTAATATCCAATCTAAACTTCTCCTTGTGCAACCTAAGGCCATTTCCTCTCATCCTGTCACTTTTTACCTGTGAGAAGAGACCAACTCCCACCTCACTACAACCTCCTTTCAGGTAGTTGTAGAGAATTATAAGGTCTCCCCTCAGCTTCCTTTTCACCAAGGCTAAACATCTCCCATTTTCATAAAACAAAATGGGTAACAATGAGGAAAAATCCATTCTGGTAGAAGTTGGGTCATTCTTGCATGAATATATGTATGTTCTGATAAACAAGATAAAGAAGATTTAGTGACATTGTTCAAAGGCAGAATATATTTTCATTTGCCCATAAACCACAAGCCAAACTAGAGCAAAGACACTGCTTGCCTGGAAGCTGACCAAAGACATTTTTCCTGAAGTAGCAAAGTACATCAATAATATTCCTCCAAGTCTTTTATTTCTCTCTTGGTAGTAATTACTTTACTTAGTCCACATCACTATTTCACCCTTGTAAAGATGCATGCAGACCCAAAATAAGCTCCTACTTTAGCACAGCATGTAAGCACACATAGAACTTCAGTGCCAGTAAGTTCAGTGGTTCAGTGGGGCTGGTCACATGCTCCAATCACCCTTCTGATTTCTGAATTCAGACTAACAGCAGCATCACTGAGAACACATACCTCACTTGTTCATCAAAACCAAGATTTGTACCTCAGTCTGGTCCTGCCACCAGTAGCACAGGGCAAATACCAGAACACCCTCACTAGGGAAGGAAAAGACACTCCTCCTCCAACAGAAACTACTGCAGCACTGATGTTATACAACAAACAGCAGGACCATTTTGTTATAACATTAAAGAAAGCTATTAGAAATGCCCAGGGCTGTGTGAAAGAAATGCTTAAGCATAAATCCTCTAAATGAAAAAAGGCGCAAAGGAACTGCCATAATGAACAAAAACAATTCCATACTTTCCCGCCAACACACAGTATCAGGTACCACAAATGAACATGTAAAACACCCTGGCCTGGGAAATTAAATGGCAGCCTAATTATAGTGAAAGCCCCACCATAATTTCAGTGTTAAAAGGCTTCCATTTCAAGGACAGGAGTTTCTCTCTCATTTACTTTTAAAACTCTGAGACATGCCTGGCCAGGTTCTTCTTTGTTCCACAAATGAAAACGAAGACCTACATTTGTTATAAAAATAAAGCTCTGAGAGAAAACTAGCACATGCATTAGAATAAAAGAGATGATAAAAAATATTTTTCCTCAAAGTTCATGCAAAGCAGGAGCAAGAACCACATGATGTTGACAACAGGTACTTTCAACCTCAGGTCAAGGATAGTTGCTATATGCTCTGTCAATACACTGTTAACCATGATTGATTTGGTCCAGTGACAGATAATCTATTATGCACTCATACTTCAACCCCACTAAATCAAAGATAGTTTGTCTAGCAGAACAAAATGACACTATATAGGAGAAAGCACAAAGACAAAGTAGTAGTTTTCACCCAACATCCTTCTATGACAGAAGGAAACCAACATACAGCAAAAGTCTTAGCAAAATGCAAATATATATCTTTCTGGAGGATGTGGGTGGAAGAAAAGGAGAATTAAAAACATATACTGATGAAAGAGAAGCCATAGAAGTTCTAATGAAACGTCAGAGAGAGTTGCAAATAGCCCAAACATAAAGAACAAAGCAGGGAAAGTAAACTTGCCCTCGGACTCAAGCTGTGTGGATATATTTATATAAACCCTTGGGATGTGGGAACAGAACCTGGCCAACAGTTTGTCATTACCTTCAGTAGAGGGGGGGGGAAAATAAATTTGGTTCTCTCCAAGTATCAATTAGCATAGTTTTTTTTCTATTATTGCCTGACATAGACTTGCAATTTCTGTCTTATTCTCCCTCCTGCTCTTTCCTCATTTGCTGTGGGTATCTGCCCATAGACAAGATGTCTGGAGACAACATCTTCCTACGTGTATTCCAACATTGATATCCTAAAGCTAAAGACTGCTGAGTGCCTAATGCCAGCACAATCCACCAGTCTATATGTAAATGGAGTGCATTCATCCTCTTTCATTATTCACTCTTAATATCCTGATGTTTGCAGTATCAGTAGCCTGTATTAGCAATAGAAAACACATTTCTGTGGAACAAATGATCTCCATTACTCTGTCACCGAGACATCCTTTGCTGGTCACAGTGACTAAAAGGAAACGTATAAAATATATAAAATATAAAGAATTAGAAGAGTAGGCCAGTAAACTATAAAGCAGAAGACGGGTGCTCTGTGTATGTATAGAGCTTGAAGTCAACATGAAATTCTCTGCTGATTGCCATCCCTCCTCTACAGCCATCCATTTTCATACGGATTATGAAATAGCAACAGGTTGCCCTGAGTTGGATAAAAGTGTGACAGGCAAAACCCTAAAGGACTGTAAAGCCCCACTATGGTCCCAGACCAGAATGTGTGGTATAAACTCTCTGT
This sequence comes from Anabacerthia variegaticeps, assembly GCA_035583185.1. Taxonomy (NCBI): domain Eukaryota; kingdom Metazoa; phylum Chordata; class Aves; order Passeriformes; family Furnariidae; genus Anabacerthia; species Anabacerthia variegaticeps. The sequence continues at coordinate 1,650,267 of JAWWEW010000165.1, forward strand.
CCAGTTCTGCCAGACCAGGACTAGAGGGATGTTCTGCTGTTGGACAACCTCTGAGCCAAACTATCCTTTGCACACCAACCAATGCCTTTCACAGCTGCACAAAGCCATTGCTGCTGTGCTGAAGCACTGGATTGTTATGCAGGGGTGTAAAGGGTTATTAAATAAAATCTCCCCCTCAGGCCTTTTCTTTTAGAGGTCTACATGGCATGGGCCAAAACTAATTTTCTCACCTAACGACATCTAGTGAAAATAGCTCAGCCATATACAGAAGTTGTGGAATATTTGATAAGGATAAAAAACCTTGGAGAACAGTGACATATTCACCTGGAAATAGTGTTCATGCCCCTCACCATTTAATATGGGACAGAAATAAGTGGGTCATCCAGCATCACAGAGTAAATAAATATTTCACATTCTGTTAGGCAAGTACAGTATATATTTTCAACACAGAGTCATTTTACCAAAGCCGAGTAGCCTGCAGATACTTTGGTTTTCCCTCAGCTTTATTATTTCCTTCCTTTAGATTATACAGGCATAGATTTTTTTTTTTTTTAAATTAAAGTAAGTATACTGCAGCTGGGTATAGTTTCTCTCCTCCAGATTTGCAAAGTGTTGGCAAAGCAAAGGAGGAAAAAAGCCCACCATGGTAGTGATGGTGACCTATTTCACTTCTGTGCAGCCACCAGAATCAAATTTACTTCAGCTTTAAATGCATTGCCAATTTGAAAAATTTAACACAACCTTTTTCCCTTCTATTAATAGAGACCATTAATAAGTAACATTTACAGATTCCTTCCAGCCTTTACAGCATCTCCAATATGCAAACCCTGATATTCTTGTAAAGGCTGAACTACAGAAGACCTCTCAAGAAATGCATATGGATCAGACCTTCAGCTTCTATGAACCTACATACCTCCAGGGGTTTAAGGAAACCATTTCAACTTAACCTGGCTGAGGAACTGGCCCACAGTTCTACAGTGTATTTATTTTCATACTATGACTGACACTGCATACCAAATAATCTCAGTATTTATTCCATTTTATGCATCACTGAATTAATAATACCCACGTGAGAGAGAAAAGAATTATTCTCAATTTATAGACAAAGTGAAAGGGAACTATGTGCTTGCTCCAGGTTACACACAAAGTCAGGATCAGGGCAGAAATAAAAGCTTGCATTTCCTGACAATGAATCCTACATCTGACCAAGAAGCCATGCTGTCCTCTACTTAAAGATAAATCACATCCAAGTTTTGACTGTAGTGGGGACACACGTTCAGCTGGTACAAATGAGCATGGCTATTTTGTTGTCAGCACAGTTATACTCCATTTCAGTAGCTGACCCAATCCACAGTTCATGTACATGAAAACTGACTATATATATGAGAAATAGAAAGCTTAAACAAATGCAAGATATATTCATACAGTCAATCTCAAATTTATCTCATTACCAGTGAAGCTCCCCCCTAAAAAGAAAAATGCTTAAATTCAAACGATTTAATGGCACAAGCTAATTAAAATAGTTGTTCTTAAATCAGCCCATCTCCCCTCAAGCAGTTAAATTAGGCTTATGAAGAGAACATCAGGTGATTTACTTGTTTCTTATTACCATAAGAAGAGTGACTTCCTTGGCTGGATGATTTTTAAAGAAATCACGTGGTGGTGATACAATTTCCCCACGGTTAATAACTTTGGTGTGCCCAAGAGGCAAAGAGAGAGAGGAAAGGTCTCATCACACAGAATAAAGAGCAATTTGAGAATGATACTTACTGTCAACTTTAGCAATGCAAAACAATTTAGCCATATATATTCACATATGTTCACTTCACTAGGAATTTTAAGTAGAAGCCCAGATCATGCTTGACTCAATGGAGAGCACTCATAGGACACAAATTGCAGACTATTTCCTGTAACAGGCAGAGAAAAGAGAAAACACATTAAGAAAACGGAGTGCCAGAATATCATGTACATAGAGAATGTCTGCCTAAGCTCTCTGCCTTGTCATCAGTCCTTCAGCCCCAAATGCATAATTTGTTCTGTGTTTGCTAGCCATGGTAGAGCCATATCCTACCCCAAATGCATTATTTTAAGGGAAGATTCACATCACAAGCAGGTGGTTTTTTTTTTTTTCCAAAAAAAACCCCAAAGCATCACACCGAAATGCAGAGTCACTTGGAAGGAGGCCAGTTCTTCTGAAAATGAGTATTTCAGTAGTATTTGATGCATGAGTAGGTGTGGTTTAGGAATGGTATTCCCCAGTTTAGTGCTCCCACCAAAAGCACACCAGCACTCACTTCACTTTCCCCTCCAGCTGGAAGCACAAAAGGCAAAGATCAGAGACAGAAAAGAAGAATTTACTGGGAACAGCAATGAAATAAGGAAACAAACAGTAGCAGGAACAATACTAATAACAGGAGTGTACAAAGAGAGGGTGATTTACATGCCAAAGGCTCACCAAGCCTGGGACAGTGAAAAGCAATGACAGACAGACCCTCTACCCCAGCCAGAAAAGATCACCTTTCCTTCTCCAAGGGAAGGAGTCCCTTTCCCCGGGAATGATGTAAGATGGCCCTAAATAACACCATGGTCCCGGCCATGCCCCTTCCCACCGATCCAGGACAACACACCAACCCTCCTGCATTGCCTGTGCCCTCCAGAACAACACTCCGGCAAACAAACGCAGTTCCTGCACAATTCCCTCTGTGCAGAGGGGTCCTGGACTAACCCCTGAAATAATCGCGAGCCGGTGAAACTTCAGCACAACCATATATTGAGATACAAGTCTGTTTCGCTCTGTCCGAGAGGACTTTAGCGCAGGAGGCACTAAAGCACAGAACCCTTAGGAAGGGACCAGCATTGCGCTCTCCCAGCCCCTGCAAGCGCCCCCTCAGCCCCCAAGGGAAGGGAACACACATCATTTTAAGCAATTTTTAAGCAGACGGGCCGTGTCGGAGCCTGAGGGAGGCGCCCCCTGGCGGCGCGTCCCTCACGGAGCGGGGCGGGGGGAGCTGGGCTGGGGGTGACATAAACCCACCGTGAGCCCGAAATAAACCCACCGTGAGCCCGAAATAAACCCACCGTGAGGCTGAAATAAATAAACTCACCGTGAGGCTGAAAGAAACTCACCGTGAGGCTGAAATAAATAAACTCACAAGGCGGGCTGGAAGCTCCTGAGCAGTCTGAACTGTGGGGAGCCGGAGGAGAAGGCAATGGGTCTGGGGCAATGAGCGGCGTGGGGATGTCCTGGGCAGCGGAGACAAAAACATGGCTTAAAGGGAATAAAGTTGTGATCTGCCCCTTGGCTCTGGCAGGGAGGGTGTGGAGGGGGAGAGGATCCAGCTGGAACTGAGGGATGAGGAGAGGGAGAGCTCAGAGAGCGCATACCAGTACGCACCATTACACACCAAGGCACACCAGTACACACCAGTAAAGGGCAGAGCCACAGCTCCTTCAACTTAAAACTCCTAGCGGAGTGAACATACGTGAATATACATGGCTAAATTGTTTTGCGTTGCTAAAGCTGACAGCAGGTATCACTCAAATTGCTCTTTATTCTGTGCGATGAGACCTTTCCTCCCTCTCTTGGGCTCACCAAAGTTATTCATCGTGGGGAAAGCTTTAGTATAGTTAGGAATGTGCCTAAATTTCTGGGCTCCAAATTGCTGCTCTGCAGAGCTGTATGTGTTGTATGTTCCAGCACTTCATGCTCACTGCGATATTAGTTGGAACATGCTCCTATTACAGTAATAAAATAATTACTGATTAGGTCTGAAGGGCTTTTTCAGTGCTCCATCAGCCTTGTGCAGGGTGGAGTCAGACATGACACAGCCTCCCTATTCACCACAGGGCAATTAAAAACAATTACGTATATATATGTGTGTGTCTGTGTGTGTTTTGTCTTCCTTTTGGTTTTAAAAGCCTACTTCCTCTGTACCATCATTACAGGCCACTCTGGTGTATTTTCCATGTGAGTTTTAGGTGTCAGGTTAAGGCAGAAACCTATAATGATCATTCTTCTGTATTTTAAGGACCCTGAATAAAAAGGCTGCTGCCACACTGTTGGGCTTAGGGGCTCTAAGCATTCTTGGTGTTTTGTGTGTGCTGTTACAGAAATGAAATATTAGAGTAGCAAATACTATTTCCTGACACTTATATTTTAAAATATGTACATATAATATGCTAGTTTTGTGTTGTACTTTCCCTTGATACATGTGTTTCAGAAATGCAATAATGTATTTGCTGTCTGCCTAATAACAGTTGTAGCTTTTAATACACTATAGAGGATCTTACAAGTAATATAATCAATATAAAACCAGCTTCAATTCTAAAAGTTCCTTTTTTCTTCTTTTTTTCTTATTTTTCTTTTTTTTTTTTTTTTAAGGAAAAAGAGTTTTTGAACCTTTCATATCTTGGAGTCTTTCTCCTGAGCCCACTCCTGCAAGTTGTTGAATGACAAATCCTCCGAAGATTGCAATGGAAAAGAAAGGAAATAATCTCTATTTACTCAGTCATCATTACTATAAAAGAAGTAACAAAAATATCAGAAAGAATTGGTACACTTCATCTACTTCTTGTGGGTACCCAGGACCAAGAGTATGCTCTTCTTCCTGCAGAGAAAGCTATATTTATTATCAGAAACAACTTTTAGTATCACCTTTAAAGCAATAGCTCTAATTTAATGAAACCAATAAAATAGCTTTAGTTTAATAAAAGTTACTCTATGAACCAAATAACAGTAAGAATCTGTTACATACAGATGTTTTAAACATGACAATATTTTATGGTTTTGTATTTCTTTAAAGGGGTATGGGATGAGTCTCTAAATAAGAGCAGCTGGAACTCTGAAGGAGAGTTTGATTTCTGCTTGATCATGATAAATGAATCATTTTTATGATTTAATAAGAGAAAAAGCCATTGCATCTCATGTCACATGTTGTTTCTTTGCATTTGAGGTTTTGCATGAATTTAGTGTATCCAAAGGAGCCAAGTACTACAAATAAAAATCCTCTGGAGATTCTGCACCCATTGAAAGGCAGTGAGGTAGGAACTGGTACAAACCTGGGCAAGGCTCAGGCTCATGTCACCAGTGTGGCTGTGACTGGGCTCTTGGGTCTGTGACACCATCACTTTCCATCACTCTATCACATCTTTCTAGTTTTACTTTGCAAATATAATAAGCTTTGTTCACAAATAATTGGTAGTGCTTTATAAACCTTATAAGCTAATATTTAAGCCCCATCTCGAAAAAGAAAGTTTAAATAGTAAATAATACATATATAGCAAAAGTAGTACAAAAATACATGCCACATCCATGCCAAATAATCATGTAATCAAGGCTTAACAAGTAGAGAATTGAATTTTTTGCCAAAGACACCAACCACACTTAGGCTTTCTTGCTTAACACTTTTAAAAAGCTAGAAATTATGGTGTAGAGATCCTGCAGTAACTCTAGGTGGTATATGGCAAGTGTATATAAATGGCACCTATCAAGATATTAAAATTATTTCTCAATATTAAAAGCTTGCTGTTATTGATATCTTGATTTGAATACAGGTATTTCTGTATTTCTGTGAAGAAAATAAACTATGTAAAAAAATTTTTCAAAGGATAGATTTCATTGTATTTTGTCAATAAAAGCACCGTTATTTATGGTTATTGGGGGAAAAATATCACTAAACAATTTTATTGTTCAATTAGTACACCACAGGAAAATTAAAGTTAAAAGATTATGATTCAGTAAAACTTTTGAGTAGCGTTGTAGTTTAACTCCACTGACAACAAGTCATATACTCACATTTTCTTTCTTTTAACCATTTTTGTTGGCTGAGGTAAATAAAATGGAGAATACTCTCAAATGACCCTATGAGTGTGCAAGGGTCTTCACTGCCCACGCTGCAGGGTAGACAGTAGCTGGCTGTCAAAATTGACACATACTTTAATTTAGAAATTGTTTGATATGTATTGGTGACTCCTGTTTTCTGTAGAGAAACGTGTAATGTGCTTTTATATCAGGCTGATATAAATGTTTATGTTCAATAAAGCTGTGCTGTAATGTGTACATCATAATTGCCTTGAAATCACGTGTTTTAAAAAGATTACAAGACTACCAGTTCTCCAAGAAGAGAAGCCACATTTCCTCCTGTTACATCTATATAATGTTTCCAGTTTTAGGCCTGGGAAATTTCAGTAAATCTTTTGTCTGTCAGGCAGTCCAGGCTTCTGGAATAATCAAAATTATCTGTCATTACAGAAACTTCTCTTATTAAAACTATTCTCATGATTTTTAAATAGATATTTCAAAAGTCTGGGCCTCACTCTCAGTTACATTAGAATAACCCCATCAACTTCAATTATCTTATAATAATATGAAGATCAGAGACTTATCATTGTCCACTTGCTGCTATCTCTGTAATAGAACACTGTGGGCATCAAATCTGGCTTTTTTTCATGTAGAAAATGATTTCTCTTTCATATTTTTAATAATGAGATCTAACATAGAATCAAGGTGACTTTTAAGAATTTATTTGTTCCTTTTTGATTAATTTTTTTTCTAATATACCCTAAGAACTGTCACCAAAATCTAGAATAATGAGATCAAAATTATTTGAATTAAAATACATGTCTAGACTATTGAGTTATGTCTCCTTAAATTATACTAGTTAATATAAGCTGAAGAACAATAACTTCCAGCCAAGTCCTTTGTGTATTTGGAAAAACTTCACCAAAGCTATGTTAAAAATTACATTAAGCTACATTAAAATTTTATTCCTAATGTGTATAAACAATCATGCCACTGCCTTACTTCATTTCAGTTGTGGTTTGAATCTCTGTGTATGTTATCCACAGTAATGAATTTTGGAATCTAAGTATGTCTTACTTCTTCAGTCTTCAGTGTAAGGTTCTATCATTTCCCATGTTGGAAACTGTTTTCTCGTGATAATAAGTGATTTTGAGAAGACTCATAATCAAAGAAAAAAGTGCAAGAGTAGCTAATTCTGCCAAAATTAATTAATAAATAAAAAGTACATGGAAATAGGCTGTGATCTGAAACCAATTACAGGCAGGTGAATCCGGACCTCTGCAGTTGTTAGGAACATGTGTCTTGGGTTTCCAAATTCTAGTGCTTAGTCTTATCTTTGGATATGTTCTTCCTCAGTATGTATTTTCACACAGTAGGGGTAGAGAATTTTCACCCTTATCCTTTATTTCTCCTTTTTAAAATTACACTTCCTTTCTCTCTCTCTCTTTTTTTGGTCTGTTTCTGCATTTTGCCTCCAGAAACTTGTAATGGGTGAGCTTGGCACAGCTGTGACTTTGAATTTTAAATTTCTGGTTAAAATAGGAGAGCAAGTTACTTCAGCTATGGTTTCTGGAGATAAATATCAGTCTATTCCCCTGTGGATAACCAGTTTTGTGCAGCCTTACTTAACAGAACTCACAAATGAACTGCAGAGAGGGGAATTTTCAGAATGATGTTGTTAATGGATCCTGGCATCTGTGCAATACAGAAACCCCATTTCAGAAAAACAGCCCAAAAGAAACAGATTTCTTTTCAATTGCAAGGTTTAAAGCCATAATGTGGTTGACTTAACTAGAATATTTCTAATTTACCTCTGGTGAGGATCTTGACTAGTATCTCTAACTTAAAAATAAGTTTAGATATTAATGCAGATGATGGTATGACATTTCTTAATCTTCTGAAGAAGTCTATGTTTAATGAGTAAAGTTTTTAATTTCAGATAAATGAAATTAATTCAAAAATTCATGCTAATTTTTAAACTGGAACTACACTAAGCCTTTGCATTTTCAGAAAACATGTTTTGGAATACACAATTTAAGTCTTCATACTCCTTCAGAATAAGGAAGACGGGATTTGTGAAAGACTCTCCAAAAATTCCTTGTGAGGAGATATTTTACCACCTAGGTTTAGGTATCTGCTTGGATAAAATCTACCTTATGCAGCTGATTTCTTTCAGTTGTATGTACAATAAATAGCAGCAGGATCTCCCAGAGGCTGGTTTGGAGACTCTGGATGAGGCTCCAAACTCTGAATATTCCTCTGGAGGAACCTCTGTTAATTGTACCTCCGGCAGATACATCTCTTTCAGTACTGGGAATACCTCCTTCCTAGCGTTCTTGTCACTTACTGCTGTTTAATTTTGACATCTCTAGAGTTAATTAGATAAATGTAATTTAGAAAATGTACAATTCACAGCTACATATCGAGACAGACTGTGCAAATACTTGTTTGCAGTTATTCTGTACACATTTACTAGCTTCCTAAAACATGCTCATTGCATAGGGAAGTTCAGGTGATGTCAGCTATACAGTAATTTACCTTAATTTTTTACTCCCTCAAAAGAATATGCCTGTAAATTCCAACTAACTTATAACATCAACTCATTATAGGATCTTTAAAAAATAAAATAACTTTTTAAATTTATTGCCAAGGACAATCTCACCTGTCCAAGGAAAGAAATAATATGGTTAGTCTTCAGAGAAATTAGAAGAAAAACACATCTTATCAGAACAGATGCACAGACGCATTAAGTTTAATAATTATTTTAAAGCTTACAGATGCCAGTCCCTCAAGATCTCATGTGAGTTATGAAATCTAATATTATTCTCATAACTCTGTAATAAAGTTTTATAAATGTTATAAAAAAAGGTTTTTACTGAGAGTGAACAGAAATCTGAACTATCTGGCCAAGTAATAAAATTGCATTTTTTTCTTTTCTTTCTTTTCCTGCTAACTGTCAGACAAGAAGTTTTCCCTGGAAATTTATTGGTAAGTCTTCCTTTTCCACTGGACTACATCCCTTTTTGTTTTCACAGACTAGTAGCTTTTTTTAATGCGTTTTCCATTAATATCTAACTTAGCTGCTACAAAAGAAAAGGCAAACATAAAGAAAAGTGAGGGAAATAGTCAAGAAAAAGCTTCTTAATAATTCACTATATCACTTTCCAACTTGTATTTTGCTGTGCTCATTTCTTGCTCCTTACAATGGGCAATGTAACTCTGGGCTTCTTCCAGCAGCACAACAAGGTTTACAAAAGTGGATTCACCATCATTATGGTGGGATAATCCCAAGCAAAAGATCTGAAATCACCTGCGATACAAACTTGGAAAGGATCCTGTGATTCTAAGAAAGTAGACACATGCAGTCTTCGGGGCATGAGCACTCAGAGTGATGCCTGGACACCTCTGTCCTGAAAAGATTATGATACACTGCTTGAAGATGGATAATTAGTCATATTTTCAGCTGCTGATTATTTTGGGCAGGCAAACCTGATTTTTAAAATGTTTTTAATACTATATGCATGTTAGAGAAAAATTAGAGAAAAATTTTTTGCTTCATTTGTTAGCCTTTGCTGCTGAATGTCTCAAAAATCCTTTTTTTCACACTGAATATTGCTTTAGCAGCTGAAGATCAATAATAGCTTTCTCACCATCATTGAAAAATAATGACATGTCCATGTATTTGATCAGCTGCAAATTAGGCCTCCAGCTAAATGGCACCCCTTGGACAGTGAGCCAGGATGGAACAGGCAGGTGATTTTGCTGTCAGAGATGCCTGCACAGCGATGCAGATGGGAGGCAAAACATACTTTGTTGGTCTTTATGAATATAAAGAACATAACTGAGGAGATTGCTGGAGCACTCAGAGTAATAATTGTGTTTACCTGTTCTGCTGGTAGCCTGGTTTCTTCATGCTTAACTACCCAACACAGATCTGTAGCCATTTGCATATTGTCCCAGTCACACCATGTGAATATTAAATATAGCCTGTAACAGTTAAAAGGCATCATTATTTTACTTCTTTAATTAAGAATTAAGAATGTTATTGCACTAATACTTACAATTTCATTCATATGATGAGATTTAAAGAATGACTACATTCCTTTTTCACTCCCCCCTCCACCCCCATTATCTTATACTTCTATTTACACATGACTGATATGTGTATTATAGTGAAATTATTTCATACCTTTAAAGTCTGTCATGATGCTCTTGGAAATATACTTTGCCCTGTTCCTTCTTTTATTGCATAGGAAGCTGGAAAAACTCCAATGATCACTGGTACTACTGTCTTATAAATTACTGTAATGTATTTCTCTAAATTTCACACAGCACTGAATGGTTTTGGCAGTACTAAAGGGATAATGTGAATTAAGTTTAGTCTATAAACTAATTTTCCATACGTATGGAAAATCTGAAGAACTTCAGTTTTCAACCAGAAGGCTCTTCTCATGCCTAATTCCTTACTTATTAATTATTATGAAAGGAACAACACAGTGGGGGAAAAAAAATAGAGGAGGAGAGAAAAAGGAAATGGAAAAAAAACCAGAATTACATTTTGTAGCACTTTGGTGAATAAAATACACATTTCAACTAAATCAATTAGATCCAACTCCATGTAATTATCCTGAATGCAAACCCAACTGGAATTTAACTTGCTACAGGAACTATGCAGTTCGCTGGTTTAAAAAGACAGATTTTATCACCAGCTAAAGGCAGTTCAATTAAAATTGGAAGCTTAACCACCCAGAAGCCTGCTGGCACTGCCTTGATGAGCTGTAGTTCTAACTGGAAACTCTTTGCAGTCAGTGCACAGCAAAGAACTGTGGTTGCTTTCCCAGGGATGCCCAAGTTCTCTGCAGATGTTACCTCGTAGCGTGTCTGCGAGGGGGTTACATGAGGTGCTCTGTAGAGGAGGGGGTATGAAGAACAAGTCTGGATCCACCCCAGCCACAAAGCTTGTTCATTCTTTGTCCAAGAGAAGTCTTTATTTTCATTTTGCTGTATCCTCCAAAATATTTCTCCTTCAGATATTTTTATTTCATTGTTTTGTTGAGAGTCAAAATCTATTCTGTACATCCAAGCAAAGGCCAGAGGGAATTATTATATGCTAAAAGGCTTTTTATGGGGAAGTGACAGGCTTGAAGCACCTGAAAATGAAAGCTGTAGTAGTGGTGACTTAAGCAATTATATTTGAATGTATTTGTATATTTTAGAGCTTATGATAACTGATTCAATCCAGTTGTAGCTGACAGTCTACAAGAAATATCATCACTGCAATTAGTATTTGATTATTGTTGAATAACCTCTTTGTTAATCTGTGGTTTCCTCATTCTATGTTCCTAAGTTCAGTAGTTATGTAGATCAGATACATTTGCTTTTCTTAGCATATTCCAGCTACTGCTTCAGTGTAAAAAGCCCTTATGCCTTTGTACTGGGAACTTCAAAAGGAAGGCTTTTTTTTTTTTCTTTTAAAGAATCCCCCAAAAAAGGTAGTAACAAACAATAGAGTTCCAATTTTAGCTGAAATGTCATCACAAAGCACTACTCTCAGCTCATTAACAGTGATACTTTAATAACTGGAATGAAAACAGATGACAGATTTATTTCCCTCTATATTATTATTTGAGGTTTTGAGCAGACTTTTATGATACCACTTGTAATTGTGGTAGCCTAATATGTTTACTACTTTTATGCAAATGTGAGGTCTAATATTCAGTAAAGCTGCTTACATTTTTTTTTTGAAATGTCAAATTCTTAATCAAAAATCACTTCCAAAGATCTTCAAAGAATTTCTCAATACTGCATTTTCAGTTTCAATATTTAATATCCATATCAGTAGCCACAATTGGTATAAAACCAGCCCATTTTTGCGTGTGGTGTTGACAGTGATTTACTTTCATCTTTTTCATATTTTCTTGCCTAATTTCCAAGACTGTAGCAGTAGGCTCACCCTCTGCTGACACAGCATTTCTGCAGGCAGAATTTCTGTTCACTGGTGGGACCTGCAGCTGAGAAAGGATTGACTCAGCTCCGAAGGAAACAAGTGATCTGTCAGGGCCATCGGGAATTGCGAAAGGTGGGAGAGATGGGAGAAATAACAGTGTTCAAGAGAAAGAATGGAACACCATAGAATGAAAGAGGAGGAATATGGAAATGCCCAGAGAAAGCTTTTCAAATAAAAGGGCTGTTTCAACTCTTAGCTGCAGATAAGGTGCTGCTGCTTTGAACTCATTTCACTGAATCACCTTGAACATTTTGAGTAGGTTTTGAGACATTCGGCAGAAGTCAAAAGGTTAAGTCTTCCACTATATTTTTTAAGTAATTTTGCTGTTTTTAAGTCTACATTCATCTCTCAAAAGATTTTTTTTATCATCAAAGGAAGAAAGACAAGTAAAAATTCTAACTGGTAACTTTTTAGTATTATAGCCATTTTTTCTTATGGGTATGATCAGGGTATGAACTTTTTCAATCTCATCTTTGAAGAAGAAGCTACTGATGTATTTTAGGTCCTTTAAAGTCACCCAGTGTAGTATCTTTACTCTTTTTTTCAGGATCTAATAATAATGAATAAGAGCAAAATTAATCCTTACAGGGAATACTGTCAAGTTTTCTTTTTTCCTTGCTGAATTTTGAATATAAAATGTACCTTGGAATCAATGTTTCCTTTAGAAAAGAATGTATTTGTGGGGTTTGGAATTCTAATTAAATGTGACTCTCAAACTAATTGTGCTCTAATTCTAATACTACAGTTTGGATGAAAATACATAGTGTTTTTGCTGATTTTCTAAGCCATGTGCCTTGGAAAGAGATGTTACAAATAACAAGAATTCTTAGAGGTGGATTGTTTACATGTTGATTCCCACAGTTGGTGCATATATGTTTTAGCTTTTTCCCTCATTCACAGTATGTCACCTGGACATATGCAAACCACACCCTTCTTAGATCACACCCCATGCCATCTCCTGTCTGTTACACAAGGAGTTGGAGACTCCAAGGAGTAAGGGAAGGAGGGAGAGAACACGACCTGCAGAACTCCTCTCATCACAGAACTGCTTTATCAAAGGAAACATCTGCCCTAGATTCTTTTGCAGTTCTGTTGCAGCTGGTAAAAATGTAGATTGACTGGCTTAACTTGTGCTCCACATATGTGAGCCCAAGTGCCTGAAAGGCTCTGCCTTAGCCATCTTCTAGCACACCTACCATCCTCTCTAACGGTCTGTGCCCAGAGACAACCATTTCCTGAGCCTGCTGTGTCAGGAGCAGCTGCAGGGAAGGACTACAGACATACTCCTGCCATCAGGTGGAACAGTACTCTGGAAAGATTCCTGCAACATACTTTCTCCCCTAAAATCACAGGGTACAGTGAGTCACACTTGTTGGGATCTGGTGTATTCTGGGGAAACAGGTGGCTGTTAATGGGAAGCTGCTTTCACCAGACAATACAATGATGAGCAGGATACTGATCTGTAAAAATGTACCTTTCCAAGAGCCCAGAAATGTCCCACTGGGATCTGAGTTGTTAATATAATAGTCTACCAGTGACAGGCAGAATCTCACTGTGAGAAGGTGGGTTTCTAACTGAATTATCAAGCCTCATGTAGTCAGTAATCTGTCTTGGGGCAACTGCTAACAACATTAACAACTCTGAGCTGCTTAACCATCATAGTACTGAAAAATCACATAAGCAGCTAAGATTAGGTTTTTGTTCTCCAACACTTACAGATTTCCTTAATTGTAAGCAGAAAAGAATTCCAGTGAGGACAATTGGTGCTTCAAGTTGTCTAAAGATGTTTGTAATGGTCCTGTTGCATCACACTTTGACCCTGAGCATGACGATTTGTTTTAGCTAGAGAAGACAGAATATTTCCTCAGAAATTGTAAGGGATTCTGCATTTGTGTGGTATTCACATTGACAACCAGTTTTTCTTCTAATGCAACACATTTTTCATCCTGTGGTAGTGTACAGGTACCTGCTCATCACCAGGAAAAAAAAGGGTTAAAGACTTACATGTCCCTCAATGCAAAATATTTCCTGAGGAAATCTTGTAGAATCATGAGCAGTTTCTGAGATGCATTCTACTGAGGACAGCAAAGTATTTAGCCAAAATCTGTTCTGTAAATTTTATATGAACATCTTTTTTTTTTTCTACAGCTACTTAATAGTACTGATTTTACTATCTTTCTCTTTTCCTGTGTGTGATAATGTCCATTGTAGATGCCATTCTTTCTGCCATGTGGTTTTTTTCTTGCTCAGGTGCTGGTAACAGGTTTAGGCTTCAGTTTAGCCAAGTGTGGGACCTCGACTTCACTGTGGTGCAGAGTAGATATGTGACTTTGCTAGATAAGACACTCAGCACTGAGCAAATCCATTCTCAAGTCTGAACTTGCTCGATGGTTACAAAGTCCTCTAGCAATTTCATGAGAACAAAGTCCTTGAGAATAGAGGATCTTTCATGTTGCTATTGCTTACATGCTGTGGTCAGCTGTTAAATATGTGACAATGCTTCTGTCCAAACTTTTCTCAGAAATGTTGTTTCCAACCTGATCCTAAGCTTGGTAAAATGAGTGAAGACTTCATGCACAGAACCAGAAAGCTCTTGATTGCTTGGCTATTGCCATACTGTTCAATCTGACACAAAGTATCAGCCACACCTCCTGCTTACCTAGTTCTTCAAGCAGACATGGACACTGTTAGTAAGAGTTACAATTAAACCAGGACTTTTGGCATTAATAGAAAATGGCAATAATCATAGCTGTGCCATAATGTTAATATTTATTCTAGTCTTAAATTAGACATTGTTTAAAAAATTAAAAATCGGCAGTTTGGAACAACACTTTCTTATCCTCTTTCAGCATGCATCTAGATGCCAACATCTTATTGTTAGGTTAAAATCCCAAAAGACTCACGATCTATTAAGGAGACCAAACAGCCCCTGTCCCTTTGTAAGTAATCATTTATTCTTTATAAAACAATCCAAAGAAAGAAGGCCATGGCATAAGGCTATCCATAATGTATAATATGTATTTGTATGTATAAATATGAAGTTATTCTGTCAGTAGAGCTATAGGAATATAAATTCTATAGAGATAAGAGAAACAACACTCTCCTGAGCTGGATTTGCATATTTTGCAATCTTGCAGTGTGTATCTCAGCTTCTTCTGTAATTGATTTGAAGCTGCTACAGCAACATTAAAGTGTCAGAGACTTCAATTTATATACCACTCTGCCCAAACCTGTAGTCCAGTCACAGAAAAGGAGGCAGTCACAGCATGAGCTATTCTTTATTTTGCTTGAAAACACCTTGCAAATAACTGCTTTATGGTTCTCAAATCCTCACGTTAATTATGGATAAGAAAACTCTTTAGACAAGAGAAGCATGAGATATGCAGACAAACACAGCTCTCTGGAGGATGCTGAGTGTGCACTATGGTCACTGACCTGTCACTGCTGATTTACCTTTGGATCACCTTAATGTTTCAGGAGCAGCAGGAAATATATCTTCCATGGGATGCTGTCAAGCTCAGAGATGTTTGTACCTTTCAAGTTTAATAACAACATGGTTTCTCACTCACCTAAAAGTACTGCAATCTGATTTGTGGCTTTCAAGTAGCTGATGCAAATTTTCAAAAGCCTTTCAGAAATTACTGGGTTTGTTAAAAGGTTGTGGTACGTCATAGTCAGGTCCACAAGTCAAGGTTTAACCACAGAGAATGTTTCCACACACAGAAACTGAAGCATTTTTGAGGGAAAAAATACGTAACTTACTTGAAAAGCTTTCATTTAAGAGTGAAGACAAACCTGCCTTCAAATTTATTTCATTACAGAAATCTCATTAGTCAGACATAATTTAAAACACCTTTTTGGTTAAATATTGAACTATGATAACACTTGTTTCTCCATATAGTTGATACTGTACTAGAATTTTGGGCAGTTACACTTCTAATCAGGGGGTTACTGTAGGACTGGCACAACAAACATTTCTACACCTTTTTTGTTTGTTTGCTTCAGAGTATTAATAGGAAATGTAATGAAACTGGAGAAGTTCAATGAGGGAAGCTAAAAGATATTTCCTTGCAAGCTGTGATTTCATCCATACCATCCTATGAGAAAGGGAAGAATTATTTCATACAGCTGGGATGATTTTTATAACTTTAGTAATGAAAGATGCCATTCTGGAGGAATTATCACTGCTCATGCCGTGGGGAGTGAGAGACAATCTGGGGATTTCATTTACACTCAAAATGTAACTCCAGTTAACCCACACTGCAAAACAGCATTCTGGAAAAAATTGTCTGGAGAAAGAAAGTTGATGAGATTTGTAAGTGAGTGTTCTGGCACAATGAGGCTCATTCAGCAGGCCTGCAATTTACTTGCAGGTGAGATGGAAAAATGA
The DNA here is from genome assembly GCA_035583185.1 of Anabacerthia variegaticeps. Taxonomy (NCBI): domain Eukaryota; kingdom Metazoa; phylum Chordata; class Aves; order Passeriformes; family Furnariidae; genus Anabacerthia; species Anabacerthia variegaticeps. The sequence goes on from JAWWEW010000165.1 coordinate 1,666,464, forward strand.
GGGAAGGGAAGAGTAAAGAACTAGTAACAGTCAGGTTTTGATTATGGGTCCTAACTCAATATGACCTCTTATTTGCATGTTTTTAAATGAACTGGAGCATTAAATGCAAGCTTCCAATGCATTTTAAGTTCCTGAAAAACTAGATACTAGATTTCATTATTCACTTTTTTTGGAGAACTTCTTTGGTTCTTGTGCTCTGTTTTGACAGCTTTATTGCTTATGTTCTGCTGAAGAGAAAGCAGCCTACACCTCATAAAAATAAAAATATTATAAATGACATCAATCCCTTGAAGTTACAGCCCCAGATTAGATGACAAAGGACACGAACACAATTAATTTAATTCCAAATGAGTGTCAGTGAAATTACTTTTGGATTCACTTGTGTCTTGAAAAAATGAATGGACGTTACCATGCATGCACCAGCTTTAAAGCACCAGTTGCTTTTATAGAAGAGAAAACATATTTTTAATAAAGTGAAATAAAAATATTTGATTATCAGTACCATTGTGCTTATTCCAGTGTAATCTTGAAACATTTAAATTACTGTTTCTGAATTCCTGTAGGGATTAATTCTGTATAAATTTGAAGGAAGAAGATATAGAAATGAACTGTATAAAGCTTCTAGAGATGAGCCACAGCGATGGAATAAATAGTTTCTAATTTAAAAAAAAAAAAAATAGTAGCACATATCTTTTTCTAAATTGTGTGGTAAATACTTATATTGAAACACCTGGCTGTTACATTTCTCTGGAGGAGAAAGAACAGTATCTGTGGCAGCTGATCTTGCTGTTTTTGGATGCTGAAATAGCAATTAAAATTAGTACATAAATAGAAAGGTAAAAACAGTTACATTTATTATATGTGGTTTGTTTCTATTCAGTCCAAAACCATGCAGAACTATATAAATACAAAATCTAACTATATGAAGAAAATATCAAGTATATATATTAACATAAACTATCTAGGTTTAGCCTACAGTTTACAGAATAAAAGCTGCTATAGAATTTAAAGAAATAAATCAGAATTTGAGACTGGTAGTGGGTCTGTTGGCCATTTTACTATTAAAGAATTTTGTACTTTTTGAAAGCTTCACACAAACAGAAAAAAGCTGATACATAAGGAGAAATAAATCACAGTAGAAAAGAAGATTACAAAACCAGATCAGATTGGCTTTTTTAATTTCTAAGTTGTTTTGTTCTCACATGCAAGGGGCTTGAAAAAGAAGGCAAAGAGATATGGCTCTTAGTGCCAAATATCATTGGAAAGGACCCCCAGTCTAGGAGGGAAGGCATTCAGTGGTTTGGGCCCTACCCTGGCAGCTCAGGGGAGCATCTCTTTCCTAAGACATCACTCACACTTTTCCCAAGGACGAATCATTCCTGCCAAACAGCTACAACAGAAGGACCATGGCATCCACATAGCAAATGACTTGCTGTTCACTGCATGAACTCACTTTGGCATGTTTTCTTCTACTTTTTTTTTTTTTTCCCAAAAATCTTGGGGACCTCTGCCTGCACAGAGCTCCACTGGAATCCTAAAAAAGCTAGGATTATTGCTCCTTCATCACCTCTCAAAAGAGGATCATCATTTCATCCCTTGCAGAAGTGGAAGGGATAATCAGGTTTTAGAATTCAAGCATTATTGGGATATTAGGTAGATTTAAGTTAGCATAAGGGGGATTGTAATAGCATAAGCTATAGGGGTTGAAAAACCATGGAGATATAAAACTGTAAGCCTCCAGTTGAAGTACTGAACAGTAAACCCAGAAAAATGCGGACATCTGTAATGCACCTGGAATGTAAATGAATTCATCACAGCATAAATGATAATTGGGAACCTCACTGGTGATTTAAGATCACAGAATTCCAAAGAACAAATGTTGTAATATTAAATATAGGTTTAAGGCAATCTAGTTGATTGGCTCCCATTTTACTTATAATATCCCACATACTGTAAAGAACAAGTGAAAAGACATTCACAGTATACACACTACAACTGAAATGTTGGGTTACCAGTGGAATATTACTTTTTGGTCATCTTATTAAATCAATAATGTTTAGTAGCTGAACACCAAGCAGTTTATTTTCCCCTAAAGTAAAACCTCATGGTAGAACTCAGATTAAAAATGGCCTAAAGAAAGGACTTAATCTGATTAGGAGATGACAGCTCCATCCCATATCAATTTACAGAAGTCAGAAGTGGTTAGTTATATCAGTTTTCCTTGGTTATTACGTTCAATCTTGAATAAATGAGGGGGGAAGTCTGTCTGTGCTCCTCACATGCAGTCATTTAATTCACTATTCTTTTCTGGTAAATCTCATTCATAGTGTTCCTTTGAAATATGATCGGTGATGCCAATTACCACAGGCATATTGGCTGAGTGGAATATATTTCATTTTATTGGAAAAAAAAGACATCAGTGCAATCTGTTGTAATTTCTGTGTCCCTTACCATTTAATTTCTATACTGTTTATTTTTTATTTCAAAGGGTGAGCATTTCCTCCCATTCAGTTTCTCGTTATTTCTCCATTAAGTCAGATTACTTGAAGAATATCCAAGTTGGTGAATGATGGTATTGCCTTTTAAAAGCTAAAGAATCATAGAGTGAGCAGCTTTTGTCATCTATAATCTTAGTCTTATCAGATGTTCAACCCAGTTGAGGACAGCATAAATTTAGGAGTTTAGAAACCAGCAGCCAAACTGATAAATTGCTTGCATTAAGGATATTTTATCATGCAAATGTCAATAATCTCAGAAATAAGCATTAAAGGAGAACAGAAATATAAAGTTAGAACCAGGGAGTTCATTGACATAAGCCAAATTATGATTGAAAATTGAGTTTGTTAAAAGAAGAGAGTTTTAGAGAAAAGTGCATTTCTCCTGCTGATATTTTAAATGTAGCAGAAGTCCTGGCTTCGACAGGGTTTGGGGTTTACTCACAGTGTGCACTTACATCCATTCTTTCTCAATAACAGGCACTGACCATCTGGCAAGAGTTGGCACCTTGTTCAGTTTTTGAGGGATACATCTGATTAGTTACCTCCTCTGCTCAAAAACAGCTTCCTGGAAGAAACAAACAGAACCTCTGTCTCATGGCAGGCTTTGTGCACTTCACTCTGGTGCACAGAGAGCTTTAGCAGGTTGTTGCACTCTGAGCTGGAAGGTGCAGTTATCCAGCAGATAAAACAAAGAACACATGAAGTTAATCGTTATGTGTCCTGCCATAGCAACTTAAAACAAAGTCTTAACTTAAAATCTCTAAGTACTGTAACTAAAAGAAAACAATCTTGGTGTATAGAACAGAGCACAGCAGTGATTTCAGGAGCAGCTATATGTGACTCTTGACAATGTGAGTGACCCTGATGGCCCTGGCCTCGGATCTGTGCATTAAATACAGTAGTAACTCAGCCAGCATCAATGATGATACTTCATTCTGATGCACACACGAATAATTGACCTTTGCTGCTGCAGGTTTGTTATATTTTGAAACACTCACACCGCAAAGAGAGAGGTGAGGATTTCCCCTCAAAAATCCTCAAAAGAAATAAATATAAGAAGCTCACCAATACAGCAGTGCAAGAGACAGAGGTGGCCAAAATACCAGAAAAGATGACAAACATGCAAATTGCCTTGATTTACAAGGGAGGCCCAGGGCTACAAATACTGGGTTTTGTTTCACTTCATTAGACACAGCACAGCCTGCTGGCCCAGGACAGATTTATCTCACAGGCTCGTCCAGACAGGTCACACTCACTTGCTAACACAACTTATATGAACTCACCAGCACTTGAGAACTGTAACCAGATGTCATCTACCAGGTGGAAAAAGAACTGCAACTGGTTTGGGGTTTTTTATTTACTGGCAGCAGGCAATTTCTCACAGCCTTATTTTATGGATCATGCAGATGAATCTTGCCTGTAATATAAAATAATCACAAAATTTTAAAATGTTCTAAGTATTTTAAATAAGATCTTGCTACTTAAGGGTCTCCTTTAACTTCTAATATAATATATTTAACCAAATATATAAAATAAGATGCTTTAAAAGGATAAAAATGAATATGAATACAGGATTATGGTTTGACTTAAAACTCCCTGAAGCAGGAAAAGTACAAGCCCTGGCATATCTTTAAGGTAAATATAAAAAGCCATTAAGCTCCTTTGTAACATGAGATGACATAAGTGATAGAAAAGCCTCGCTTAACAAGCATGTCTTTGCAAATAGGGACAATTTCAGCTAAAAGGAGTTATTTTATTTGAGACACATTAATAAAAGGCTGAGAGAGAACAGAAATCTTGAAGGCTGCTGTAAAACTGACCAAGAAGCAAACGACACATAGAAATACACATAGAATGACCCTGAAAAAAGTGTACTGGCAAGAGAGTTTTGGAACACTGTCTAAACAAACTGAACCTCATAGTCTGTACCTTACAATCCTTACGGTTCACTTTACCCAGAGAACAGGACTGTATGGTTTGTCTTAGCAAACAAAAACATTTTTATTACATTTATTGCAAAATAAGTCTACATATGTGTCATTTAATAACTACAGTGCATTCTTCCTTCTTTTTCTGTATTGCATAGTCTACCACTTCAGCAAAGGTTTTCTAAAGTCATTTCTATGCAGCACTTGGAGCAGATTACCCAAACTTGCTGCAGTTGCCAGGACATGCCTGGGGTCAGCTACAAGCAAGAACAGAGTGCTGAGAACCAGATGAACCCAAGATAAGCAGACAACAATGAGAAAATCAGTTTTGACCATTTCTTCATTAATGATATGATAAATACATATACACTTAAATAGATATGATAATCTATAAACAATATAGAGAGTAGGTCTTTATAAACAGCACCATTAGACACTTGAGTTAAATCCTCAACAGCTTGACAGCACTATAGGAATCTGTGGAGGTAATCGAATAAAGAAATCAATCCTTGCATCTCCGTGGCTTTTTGCACTGGACTTTGAGTTGTGTAAGCTGCTCTGTCATACAGTGCACATCTTTTGACAGTCAGATCTCTTTTTTAGCACCCCTACCTCTGCAATTATTTTTCCTGAGGCATTGGTTGGGTTTATAAGCATTGAGATAAGGACAATTCTTTTGCCCCTGGTTGATCATACAGACATCTCTGTTTGGGGGATGGCAGTTTAAGTAATAATGAAACATTCCTTTCGAATTGCAACACTGAGCAGTATGTCAATGTGGCAAAAAATTCAGAGACTGAAATTATCACAAATTTCTCTCAGGATTTTAGGTTTGGTAAATAAAAATACAATTAATTTTAAATACCTGAGTAGTGTCTTTAAAAAAAAACAAGGTACATAGGCTTAACTGACTTCCTGAGTCTTCCTGAGTGATAATTGATTCAGTTGATACAGTAGTTTATTATGGCCAACAGATGATCCAAATATTGCTCACTTTTAATGAAGATATTTTATTTTTCATTTATATTTCACAGTTAGATCTTTACACTTATTATACTGCAGCAAACAGCTATTCCTGCCTTAATATTCATTTTAAAAACTGCTGGTTTTCCTTTACATTCCATGTTCAGACCAGAAATATGCATTGGCCACAGTTTATGCTGTATAACATATGTTTAGATAATCTCTCCAGTCTTGTTATTTTCTGTTGGACCTTATTTTATGATGGCAACACCATCAACAAACGGCATAACATGTCAACAAGCTACACAGTATTAAGGTCATTAACACCAGTTGTTGCTCTATTTTTTGTAATCCGTGTAATTTCAACACAGCTTGGAGGAAAATGTTTCCAAAGAAAAGATCCTCACCAGTTCTACTATCTATTTCCTAGGATCTGATCACATACCCTCTGCATGACCAGGAGCTGAAATATTGACTGCTTATCCATATGGATGAAAATCAGTTTTTAAATTCTGAATGCCTCTGAAGCAAACAGTACCTCACTCCTTGCTCTTTTCATGTTTTGACAGCCACCCTAAGGATTTATTAGCACTGAAAGCACCAGGCCTCTTTTACTGTCCTGTATGTGAATATTCATGCACATGCCCCTATGACTATTTTTTTAATCTCTGTAAAGATCATAACTCTTGACTTCTAATCAGTCAAAATATATTTACACCTAAATCACATGTATATTCAAGTCTCTTGTTAAGGCCTTCACCATGTAATAGCGCAGCTGGTGAATTCACCTGATCAGTATCTCATTGGGGGTCTTTAAAAATCAGTCTTTGCAAAAGATCTTGAATAACATGGAAAATACAGTGCGAATCTTCTGTGTAATCAAATGTGCATTAAAATGCCTCTGTAAACTGTATTTTTGCAATGAGTTTGATTTCTGAGTTTTTCAGCCCACTTGCCATAGGCTTTCAGTACCCCTGGGTAGGGCTCCTTGTGTCAGCCAGCGTAACTGGTTTAAAGGCTGATTCACCTCCCTAAGATGGAAAAAATGTATTTCAGGTTATTGAGCCCGAAAGACTAAAAAAGTGATTTGTAAAGCAAAACTAAAAAGAAGCATTCAGGAGTATAAAGCTCCAGCAAATTCCAAGATATCATTCTCTTCAGAACAAGTGAATGGAACGAATAATCTATTAATTCAATTTGTATCTGAATTAGTCCAAGGGTTCATATGTACAAAAATTCTGTTAGATGTTAAAGCAAACACAGCCTATGCAATTTTCTTTCCATAGTGCATTTAACGTGTTTAACAAGCCTTTTCCCACTATTCAAAGACGTATTTTTGGAGAAGGAATTACTTGAAAATAACCCAAATTTTCTTTCTTTATGTTGCCTGTACTTTCTATCTAATACTATTCTAGGAGAGCAGCTATTGCATGATGACTGTTCAGGTATGCAGTAATAAATAATAAATGTCAGTCAAAAAATATTATTTTCTAAATAAATCTCTTCATGTTTTTTACCATATGTGTCATAAGATACATACAGGACATCTAAGCTTCCATTTCATATAATGATTGCATTAATAGATTCATATAGGTTTGTACTAATCAGTATAATCAAAGCTATTATGGAAAACATCTTTCAAAAAGATGAAGATTGAAAATAATTAAGCGTCCTACAGAAGTTCCAGAAGTAACATGGATTAACAAAAATATTTTAAAGTGCAAAAAAAAATTGCATCCATTTTAAATACTTGTATAACATTTATTTTTCTAGTATTACACACTTGCACCAGGCAGAGAGGAGGGTATTACACCACCTTATTGACATGGGCCCACTGCCTAAAGCTTTTACTCTCACAAATGAAACCTCTCAGAAAAACAACCCCATTACCTACAGAAATAAGACTTATGCCAGAGCAGTAGGTCTGTCCTTCCCATAACATCTTTCAGATCTCATGGCTAATTTTGATCCAACCTTTGTTTTCAGAGACAAAGTTTCTAACGTGCTAGAGTGAAGAATTTATTCTGATCTTATCCCTTTACTTTAAACAACTTACACTATTTCATTCATCAGTTCATATAATGAACATTAATAAATCAAAATTTAAATAAAAGATGGAGTTGTAATAATTACATCACAAAGATGACAATGAAGAAAATTATAATAATAATTATTAATTAAAATAATAATCACCAATAGTACTAGGGGGAGGGGGAGATCACATTGCTGAATGGTCCATGATAAAAAACTAGTAAGATGTGCAAAATGCCATTCTCTCTCTCTGGATGGTTGTACTAAACCTGAGTTGTATATGGGGATGCAAATATTGTCAAGTCTGAGCCATTACTGCTGGAGGATAAAGGAGGTCCACCATTGATATCTTACAGGATTATAGAAGAAAACTGGGATAAATAACCTTTGTGAGATTTTTGCTGAGACCCATTTAAATTAAACTCAAAATCCAGAAAAGTGAATTTTTGTGTCAAGTATAGTGAAAATCTCATTTCCTCACTAGGGTTTTATTGTTGATTGGCTAATTACAGGAAAGAAGAAAATTACTACAATTCTTTGTAGAGAAAAAACTTTATAGTAGGAAAAAATAGTTATTTTTTTAAAGATCAAGACTAGAACACAAGACTGCCTTTTGATATATGCCTTCAGTAATGTTTTCTGAAACGACTGAGGGGCCTCAAGAATGGATTTTGCTTAGGTCATGAATCTTAGTTTTTTAGATGAAGATGATCTTTGACGAATCAGAAATTACTTTGTGAATGACTAGGAAACCCCAGAAATTATTAAACCTGCCTAGGAAACTGCTGAGGAACAGACACCAGTGAGGATCCTTAACAAAGGGAAAAATGTGACCTTTCCTTTTGTACTCTCCATAAAACCACTCAGCCATTTTGGTCTTTGCCTGCCTGGAGGGCTTAAAGGTGCTGCTTTTCTGATATGCATTAACCAAAACTGTTGTTTTGAAGAGAACTTTTGGATTCACCTCCCCCAAATCACTTTATTCTCTATCCATTTGGGTTATTCTGGTTTCTGTATAAAAACAAAGGCGAGAAGAGATGGAAAAGGCAAACTAAATAACATGAGCCTTATCTCTGCTTCCCTTCCACTGAGTGACAGCTCACTAATGGCCCTCCAGCCACTGTCACACATGTCCCCAACTTCTTTGGTTGCCTCACGTGAGGAGAACATCCAAGCAGTGCCCTTCCAAATGGCAGCATGTTGACTGTCAGCAAGGGAGCAGTGATGTCATCTGGGAGTCGGTCTGTTCTGGCACAAAATCAGGGATTTCACTAGGGCAAGTGGAATAATTGCATGCCTGTGACTTCTGTAGAGTATTTTCTCCACTCCGTTTGAGTTCCATGTTGGCTGTTTGTGTCTGTTTTAAAGGATAAGAAAACTGTCCTGCAACAAGTTCTTTAATTTCTGTGTTCGTTGGGTTTTTAAGATCCCTTGCATTTCAATGGGATCAAATTTCATCTCTGGTGTACGAAGCAACCTTAATTCAAACACAATGCAGGGATTTGGGGCATTAACAGTAACAACAAACTACTGAGACTCCTATTTTACCATTCTGTTAAACAGATAGAAGATGGAAACACACTGTGCAGTAATTCCCAATTGATCTTTTTTAACAGAATATTTGATATTACAATACCAAGTAAACATTGTTTCAAACCCTTGACTTTAACAGCAGGGAGATTAAAACACTCAGATTTATTCATCTACTGCTTTCAGTGACAGCAGTCAGTTATCTATAGCATGAAGATGGCAGCTTTTAGATCTGCACATTCTTTTTGGCATTAAAACTGAGTTAAGTTGTGGCTTAAACTGTATGACAGAATGATATGTCCACACGCAATTTGGAATCAATTATCATATTATTTCATACTTTCTTATGTCAATAAAAGTTTAAAACCATCACAAAAGCAGATTAAAAGGTGTAATTTCTCTGGACTTTGACAAGAGCTACGTTTTGGTAGTTTGTACTGAACCACAATACTTTTAGTCTAAAAATTCATAGAGTGATAATGTCATACAGGCAATAAAACAGAAGATTTAAAATGCATTACAGAGATTGGGAATTTATTTCCTAAGTCTGCTTTTTTTTTTTTTTTCCTCATTATGTTTATCACAAAGAAAAATTAAAGATATTTAATTACCCAGAATGGTAGATTCAAACAGGTAGCCACCATAATCATCCAAATTTGCATTACATACAGTCAGAAAAAAAATTTTGGATTTTTCTTTAGCACACAAATTCCAGGATTTGGTCAATTCTTGGATTTATATTCTTAAACCATAGCTTAGGCAGCTTGGATAAGATGTTTTAAGGGAAAATCAGAGATAAGCCAGCAAGTCCTTTTCTTGAGCTTGTATTTTTTATGCTATAACAAATATACAAAGAAGTCTTTCAAGTAACAGAGACTCACACCATTAATGCAAATACAATGAATGTAATCTGAAATGGTAAACAATGTTAATACAGGAACTTGTGTCTAATTGAAAAATTAATTTTTGAATTACCTAGAATTCAAAATTTCATACTGTGCAATATTAAGGAGCCTCCAAAGAGCTCTGTGGGAGTTAGAAAATTTACATTTGAAACACGAGCCAAAACATCTTCTCAACTACCAAAAGGGTGCAATTACACACTGCACATGTGCTTCTGTTTATGTGTAGTATCAGTCTGCCATCAATACACAGAATAACACTCAAAGCACACAAGATGTTAAATTCAGAGCTTGAAAATTGCAGTGCTGATTTTGTTTGTAGTAATTCCAAACAGGGTTTACATTCATCTTCTGTAGCACAGCAGTGCCAGACAAACTATTCGATATTGTAAAATTAAAAAGACATATATTCCCCTCAGTTTCTAAAGTGTTTCTATTCCTTTTTTATTTTTGCTTTCCAGCTTTCTAGATTTCCCTCTTTTTTGAATTTATTTTTGGTAGAGTGAATCACAATTCTTTCCAACATCATAGCTTTGCAAAAGACATATCTGTGTAACTTCCTTCCCATCTATTAATTCTCCAAGCAGCAGTTTATGCCACTCATTAAAGTTAGCTGGAGTGTATACATTCTTAGCCCATCGATTCAGTTGCGCTAGCGAAAGCACAAAAAAAGAAGTGACATTGGCACTTTTTGAAGAAAGGATGATATGTCAGGAATCCCTGCTGTTCCTGGTTATGCCTACAGAGTGATAACTACCACACAATCATCCCTTTATTATCACCTTTGATTGAACTTCATCATTTTTAGGAGTGAGGTAAATGGTGTTGATTTTCACAGGGTGAGAATACAGCTGCACCAAGGGAATGGCTGCCTAGGGGTGGACAAGGGAGGAAGGAATATTGGTTAGGAACTGGAAGAAATGAGGAAAAGGGAAAAAACCATCAGAGGTAGGCAGGTAGGCATGGATCTAATTGTTATGAATCAGATATAGGGTTAAAATATAACTTCTGCTGGGGATTTTAAAGGTGCAGGAGGAATTCAGGTGTGCAGCAGTCACTGCACTTCCACAGATATCACAGACAACAGCAAGATACTTGGTGCCTAAAATGGGATGGCAGATGGAAGGCACTGAAACCCAAGGAAGGCACTGAAACCCAAGGAAGTCACCCATAAAACAAGTGCTACACTTTTCACTGTACTTCACTCTTCAGGTCCACGATATAATATGTTTTGTCTCTTTTAAGGTGACTTTTTAATTCCTGAGTCCTTATAGTTAGCCCCAATATGTGCATGGAAGTAATTTCCCCTTCAGCTTTCCTCAGTCCTGAGCCCACTGTCGGGCGCCTGTTGTGACACCAACTGCAGCGCGGCTGGCCACAAACATCGTCACTCTCTGTGACAACACTCACTATACATTTAAACCTAACGAGGACAAAGAGACAAACCCCCAAAAGGGCTATTCTTCTTGTGCATAGCAGTTACGAACTTTTTGTTACGTGTATATGTATGCATTTGCTATATGTATATACATATACTTTGTATATGTATATAACAAAGATGGGAAAGTTTAATTTCTGGTCCTGAATTACAGGGCTGACATCCATCCAAAAATTAGTGATCTAAAAAAGATAACTGTGAATTTAACTTCAAATTCCATTCCATTTTTATATTTGTTGTATCTTTTGCCTAGTATCAAATATTTTTTTCTTACTCTTTCAATTGACTAACATATAAAATGGATTCATGATTCCAATAGTCTTCTTTTTATTTCAATTATTTTAAAGGTATTAAGAGCAATCAATCTTCACATAGTCACAGATGTATCAAGAAGCAATAAAAATGATTAACAGTAATATCATAAAAATTTTTCAGAAGCCTATTCTGAAACGTATATCATCTTGCATTCAATACTGATCAATTAATAATTTTTAAGTAGTCTGATATTTATTTAATATAACCTTTCCATCAAATCTGATTTTCAATAGCATTTAATTAACCAGTGCCATGACAGCAGTTGTGTACATAGATTAAAAATTTGCAAAAGCAATGGTCAGTTAGGCAGCAACTAGTACAATTTGTACATACAGTGACATTAATTATGCTTTCAAATTAGGCACATCATTGCTCTGCATGATGTAGAATTCTGCCTTATAAATGTATTGCTTTCAACTTTTCACAAACATTTCAAAGCAATATTTATATATAGTGCAACCTCACTGTAGTCCAAAAAGAGCCTATTAAAATACAAAAATAAACAGTGTTTTTGTTCAATGTTAATATTTTTTCTAGCAGTGTTACTATTTTTTTGTCTGTAAAAAAAGTGAAAATCAAAGTAAAGGGTTTCTTCAGGTAGTTTTAAGCATTTATTTGGAAAGAATCTTCTTTTAGCTCCTTAACAAAATACTATAGCTGTAAGAAAAACAAGCTATGTGCAATTTCATGCACAGAAAAAGAGTGAAGTGGAACTTTGAGTCTGTCTTTTTCACCTGCAATGTCCACTCTAGTCATCCCTTCAGCAGCCTCACGGATTTCAGGTCCTCCTTCACACTTGTCTGAATATTGCAATTATTCTTTTGCAGCCTGAGACACTTTCATGGACTGCACTGAAGAGGTAAACAACAAATCTGTGTAGCACAAATAACCATTCCTGCTATTTCCTACAGGAAAGAATTCTATTAATGAGAGGAAAATGTAAAGATGTCAGTATGTTGTAAGTTAAAATATTGGAAGAAGATACATTTTTTTTGATGGAATGAACAAATCTGAAAAGACTTTCTGGCCTAAAAAGTTTCTTGTTTGAGTCTCCCCAGAAGGTCACAGTTTTTCAGTGTCTGGCATTTCCACAATGACCAGGTAGTGGCTATCTTTACAGACTAGAAGGAAATATTTGTCATGAACTCTGTTCCCTATATTGTTGTGTTAGATTCATGTGATCACTGCCCTGCACCATATAATATTACTGCAGTAAAAAAAGGAAACACCACAAACATAACCCCTTGCTAATTTTTTTTTTTTTTTTTTGTATTCTCAGTTGTTATTTTTAAAGGCACAATATTTTGTACTGCAGTACAAGGGTCTGCTTCTGCCATGGAAAGCATTCTGTAAGTGCTATACAATAACAGAATTTAAGGAAAATACTAGTATATAGGATTATATAGTTCACGTTTCAAAATAACTTCAGAGCCTCAAGAGAAAAAAAAAAGCCATTTGAACACTACCTTCATCTTGCCTGGAAGCTTGTTATATGAAATATGGACAGGTAATCATATGGAATTTAGGACTTTGCAAAACACAACCTGCTGCTTTAGGACAAAACCAATAATAAAATAAAATAAAATAAAATAAAATAAAATAAAATAAAATAAAATAAAAATCACTAGGCCAAATTTGGAAGTAAATCTAGTCTGAAGGGACTTTAAGTTGGAGTGGCTTCTATTCTTCTGCTGTTCCACATCCAAAACATGTTGAATTTGGTAGAACCCAGCTGCTGATTCACACCCACTCAGTGGAACAGAGGAAAGAACAGCAAGGGCAAAAGTGAGGAAAACCACACAGGCTGAGACAAAGACACTACTAAGAAAACAAGCCCAATAAACACGGAAGTGGATGATGCAAAAACAGTCACTCCCCACCTATTCCCAGCATCGTGGTGCCCACCCTGTGCAAAAACATCATGAGGAGGTGGAATCATTTCCCATATTAACATGAGAAAAACTTTTACCAAGTTAGTTCTTATTCCATGTATCTTTTTAACATACCAGTTGCAGCTGCCTCTGCCTGTTGTAATAAAGAAAGCAGTTTTACATTTTTATTAATGTTATACGTTCCTGTATTTCTGTTAACATTCATTTTCACTCACATTACCTGTATGAGTAACCTTCTTCTCAAAGAGAGGCCACCAGAATAACTGGTTAAACAAGCTGAGATATATTGAAAAGCTGGTTTATCAGAAATGCACAGAAGAACTTGAAAATACAGTCCTGGACATATAAGTCTCCAGTATTGTGGGTTAGTTTTGATTTACAGGAGATGTAAAGGGAATGCTGCTGTTAGAGTCAGACACCTTTCTGTGTTCATGAACCCTCCTTTGAATTTTTGTTGGTACTGCACAAAGATGGAGTTTCTCTCTTTGTGGGTTCACTGATGGATGTAATGTGTCTTCTGTCATGCTGTGGCTGTGGATTTCATCTCTTAAGGGAAAAAAAGTAGAGAAAAAAGTATTAAACTGCACAGCAATCTATAAAACTATTGGCATTTTGAGCATGTTCAGTATGTCTCTGATTCAAGGCAAATGGTGCACACATGCTGATGTTTTCTCTGGACATAATGTCTTGGTTCATTATAATAATACTAATCCAAGCCTCTGTAACAGTATACTACTTTCATCTGATGATATTGTGGCCCTAAGATCATTCCTCATGTTGGGAAAGCTTTAAAGCAGAGAGCACTTCCCATATCTGTCCAACAGTCCACTATTGAATGGCGATGATTTATTTGCGAGACGGGAAGAAAGTTCCTTGAGATCAGTCTTGAAAGCAATCCGTCATTAGAGCAGCACATTAGCCTTCTCCAAATTCATTTGTGAGATTCTTTGCAGGAAATAGTGGCTAATAAAGACAGGAAATGACAGAAGAATATTGAGGACCTATTAAAGCATTAAACACAATTCTTTTCCAACACAATAAAGGACAGCCGGACAAACCCTCTGTAATGCTGCATTCATTTTCTAAGAAATATTAAAAAGAGTTTGTGTTCATGACACTGAGGCTTTAAAACACAAGCCAATTTAGAATGCCATTCCTTTTGCACAGCTGGTGTGGCTGCTAAAATCTTGTGACTTTTCCACTAATGTCACATCCAGGTCAGAATGCCACACTCCCAAAAACAGAGCCTGGGAAGGCACGGGTTGTGATGTTCTCTGAACTCAAACCACTGGCTTGCACTTTCTAAAATCTTGCAGGGAGCTGTGAGGTCTGAATAAAGAGCTGAATTTCAAGTTGATAAAATGCTCTGTGAATTTAAAATATTATATACAAACATTAGCTTTTGGGGTTTCTACTTTTTACCCCAATTTCCTTATGAATACTAAATCAGAAATGTAAGTCTAATGCATACTTGAGGACAAGGAGATAGATTAGGAAACCTGTATTTAAAGAGAAAACCAGGAAAAAACAAAGGAAGAGGAACTAGATGGGAAAATATTCCAGAGAAAATATAAAGTTATTGTTGTCTTGTGATTTTTAGTCGTTCATAATCTCAAATGGTTCTTCATTCTTGTCTTTTGGGAATTCATCCTATCATCAATTTCACCAACACTTTCTTGCTAGGACTGCTTCTGTAAGAACAACCAAGGATTTGCTTCATGGTTTGACTTGGCATGTAAATTGTTTAAAAAATAAACCAGAAGAGGTATAACTGTATCTTATGCAAAGAAAAATACATGTTCTGCAGTGAGTTCTTCATCTAAGGATTAATTTAAAAATATACATTTATATGTGTATGCGTGTATACATTTTTCCTCCAATAGCAGTACATTAATGCCAGAATACTCTTTTCTAGGAACTAGAGTGCAGTAGACTTTCTGATGTGGTAAGAATTTGGCTGTGGAGCAGTTACAGTCCCACATGGGATTTACTGTCCTGCGTGTCAGATACAGGAGAAGTTCACTTTTTATTAATCTTAAAAAATAGAGGAAAACTGGCTAAGAGGTTGATCTCTCAGTTGGTCTGCTTTATGGACAAGGCAGAAGAAACTCTCGCAACTCACATGGGCATCCCCCAGTGAATATTGGAGGAACTCACAGTGTCCCATTTTGCCCTCTGTTTCTGTGGACACTCCAAGGGCTTGGCCATCAGCACAAACACCTTTCATTTTGGTAAAAGCAACCCCCTCCACTCACATGCAAAGCCAAGTACATGTGCAGTTGCTGCACAGGGAATTTATGGAGTCTTTTTCAGCAAGTGGCTAAATTAGCCTCTTCACCTTTCACAGACCTGTGTGCTGCAGCTTTTCTAAACAGGTAAAATCCCTATTATTAACAATGTTCCTTGGGGAGCATCTTTTCCCTGGTACTCTTGCACATCATATCATCTTCTGGGCTGAAAGGCCATGCAGTAATTAAACTCAGATGGTGACCTTAGCAGGGAAAGGCTTTAGGATGTTTTTATATTTAAATTCTGGATATGTAAAAGAAGGGCTTTACAGTATAATCTGCTCCTAAAACTAACATTTATCCATAAGAGATACCTGCACTGAGTTTCTGAAAAACTATTTTTATACTGGGTTTTCAATAACTGTCAATATATGATATCCAATTGTTTTAGAGTGAGATGCCACATCTAACTGTCCTAACAGATAAGAAAATATCGCCATCTCTTGCTCCAGGCGGGAAGTGCGGCTTTCAGAAAAAGCTGGGCTACTTCTCTCTCACACTAGAGAAACTTAAATAGAAATAAATGAACTTACCTGGGAAAATGTTGAAACCAGCATAATGCTTTTATTTTGCAATAATAGGGTTTGCCAAATATTTATGGGAATTATGTCACTGAGCAAAGGGTGATTTCTGAAATTGTGAGATGTTAACTTGGGGTGGCTGCAGTGCATTTAGTGCTGTCACTGTTACTTAAAAATGCTTTACTTACCTTGATGACCTGAGGTGATTGTTGTGGAAACAAAAAAAACCACGAAAAACAAACAGAAAACAAACAAACAAACCAAGAAAAAAAACAACAAAAAAACCCAAACAAAACAAAACAAAACAAAACAAAACAAAAAAAAACCACAACCCTCCCACCAAAATAACCAAATCTAAAAAATTCCTTGCAAAACAAAAATCCTTTAACTCCAGACATGTTGGGTGGTGCCTACACTCTTCTGTTTTATTCCAAATTCATTCCTATCAGCTTGCAGACTTCTCATTTGTCAGGTCAAGTTGTATTCTTGTTTTACCAATGAAAGTCATATACAAGTAGTATATGGTGGCATAGAAGGCTAAAGAAATTTGGTTCATTTAGGAAGACTGTGGGTCTTTCAGACTCAACCATCTGTACTTGTAACTTGGCTTTTCAGTTGTTACAGACATCCATGTTATAGGAAGGAGATGGGGCAAACTAATATTCACAATAAGGAAGCAAAAAATCTGTGATCACTGCAAGTTTAACCTGTTCTCTCAGGGTACTTTTAACTTTTATTTTGGTTCTGACTTTCTGAACGAACATTTCCTGCTTTAGCTTCCCCATTCTTATCCTTACTCTTCCTGTTCTTTCTCAGTCTTCTGATAGTTCCCGATTCCAAATCATACCTTATTTCATTCTCTCTAGTTTTCATCTATAACTTCTTGAAAAACTTCTTGACATTACAAATAGTTCAACACTGATGCTCTGGTTACTTTTTGTCCAAAATATGTTATTTCCAAGAGGCAAAAGCAAAATTCTTAAATATTGTCATTTTTTGTCTTCTGTTTCCTCCTCCAGTTCCTTATTTAGTTTTTAATTCCTCAGAACTTGTGCTCACAGAAAGTTTGGCTGCAGCTTTGCTTGCCTTGTACTTTTGCAATGTTGTTTGAATGTTTGGTACCATTTGTTACCATTCAGTTTTGGCAAAAGTGAACTTGTATTATCATGTAAAAGTCACTACGAGTCTTACTCTTTGAACATTTATTCCAACTTTACATTCTGCAGAACTTTTAAGATGTGGTTATGACTGTACCTTTTTCACTCTGTCTCCATCCCAAACCTCAAACCTGAATGCTGATCCTGACACATATATTAGTAATACGACAGGATTATTCTAGGTGCACATTGTGAAATCTGTATCTGTTTTATCCGCCTCTCTGAAGTATTTTCATCCTATGTTTTTGCTGTGACTCTGCTCTGTTGATATCCCTGTCTTCTCTCTTATTGATGTTATGGTAGGTATACATACATTTAAAACAAGGTGACTTTTATACTGCCTGCTGTGCATGGCTTTCCACCACTGAACACTGGTCAGTTAATTTGCAGAAACATCTGTGAAATAAATTCTCATTTTACACTCAGGGTAAAAAGAAATGGGCATGAGGCATAAGATGGCACATCAGAGCCCTGATGGACATCAGAGACGAGTGATGCCCCTCAAGGATCTCTTTTGGGACCAGTGTTATTTTATATCTTCATTCACGGCATAGACAGAGGGATCCAGTGCACACTCAGTAAATTTGCAGATGACACCAAGCTGAGTGGTGCTGTTGACACACCTGAAGGATGAGATGCCATCCAGAGGGACCTGGACCAGCTCAAGAAGTGGGCCACGGGAATCTCATGAGGTTCAACAAGACCTGGTGCTGGAGTGGCCCAATTGCAGGCTCCCAGTACCTGAAAGGAGCCTACAAGAATGGCAGAGAGAGACTTTTTATGAGAGTGTGTAGTGACTGGACAAGGGAGAAGGAATTCAAACTGATAGAGAGTAGGTTTAGATTAGATATATGAGTCAGTCTTGTGGTTTTTCTCCTCTTATCAGTATATGAAAGGGTTTTCTCAGAATATATGAGTTTTCATGTTTCAAGAGCATTAAAAAATATTTTTAGTAATTATTTTGCTTGCTTAGATGTTACAAAATGAAGACTTTCCTTATTCATAAGCTGAATTTTAACATTTTCTTCAGTAGACTTATTTTTATACAGTGAAAAAGGCCATGTCCTTTGGGCTAAAATGTAAGTTACATACTCTTCAGCTCATCAGTAAAGTTGCCTCATTTATTTACAGTTTTGTCATCCTTGAATGTAATGATTTATTGTCTTAGAAGTAACACACAAAGAATATTATTATCTACTTGTTAATTTAATACAGACACTGTTTATCACTTAATCTTTCAGTTCCCAACATCTTGCAAAGTTTTAGCCTGGTAACTAGTCAGTAATTTCACTTTAGGTGGGAACTCATCCAAGTGCTGCTGTGGTCACCAAGTATATTGTTCAAGGAAAATGACCCAGGATAAAATATGTGAATGTCAAACAAAACCAAACCCATACACACAGGCAAAAAAAAAAAAAACAGCAAACAAACAAAAAAACCCAAACAAAACCAACAAAACTCCCATGACAGGAGAATTTCACTGTTCTACGTCAGGAAATAGTCCTACAACAATTGGATCACTAAAAATTAGTTGGAAGTGGGTGATGCCAGAGGAAAGGGTGGGACAACTTTGACTAAATCCTTATGTCTTGATCCTGCTGATATTCTGTGGAAAAATTTTTCCATGACATGTAGGTGGATCCTGTGCCTGAAGCAAATGTTAAAGTAGCATAAGGAGGACTATTTTAAGTAACCTCATAAGAAAGAAAATTCATCAACTTAACAAAGAGAATGACAACAAAACCTAATGACTCCAGAATCCTTCCAAGTGAGAGATGCAGAAGCTAGAACAATTCATTAATGCTCCAGGCAGGAAGATCTGAATTATTTTAAGAGCACTGTATTTGCATTTTAGATATAGCAGAATGAACTAATTATGAAATGTATGCATCAAAGATTTCAATTTCAGGCTTGACTTTACTTTGGAGATTAATTTTTTACTTTATCATTTTTGCAGGCTGTTCAAGGGACAGCCTTATTTGAATGTTACTCATTGTTCAGTGATGTATGAAGTGTATTTAATCAATGTGAAGAAAGTAATATTAAACTATTATCAGAAGCACCAAATGTTCCAAAAAATCTCAAAAGGAAGGTCAAAAGGTAACCTCTCTGCTAACAATATGAGAAACAATATATTTAACTTATTCAATACATACAAGTTTTTTATGGCATATACATTATCCTTTTTCACATAAAATTAAATCTTCTTGATTAAAAATATCACATAGAGTGGATAAAATAAGTTTTAGATATTTAGTAAAAAGATATTTAAGTAACTATTTCAGAGTTGATGGTTTGTTGCAAAAACCTTTGACAGAACAGTTTTTGTGCTCGTCATTAAATCACTTGTCAGTGTGTTAGTTCCTACAGAATAAGGTGATTGCCAAGAAGGAAAGTTATTTCAATAATTTCCACATTTCTGCAAGTATTACAAACACCTCTTCGTGAAGATGCAAAGCTGACCTCAGTAAAACCATCCCATGACCACCTAATTTATCATTTTCAATCTTTTCAGGGCCACCAACGCAGTGACAAGCTGTGACAAACGTCTTAGTTTTGGCCATGACAGCTAGATGTGAGTAACTGGTTTTCCAAAAGTCATAAATGAGAAGAACATTCCTTTTTTTTGTTCCAGCAGTTCCAACCCCATTGACCAGCGCTGCTCCATATGAAGGGCAGGTGGGATTTGAGTCCCTGTCCAACCAACCAAGAGCCACCTTCTCTGAGCATTTCCACTTTGGTTGCCATAGGCAAAATCTTGTAGAAATAAAGGCAGTGTCTCAGTGCCACGGCAGACTTACCCGCAGTGGGTTGGGTTAGTGTGGAAGGAACACCATGCTAGCTGCCCAAAGGAACCCGAGCTATGCCAACAGGCAACACTTCTGTAACAAACATGGACTGGAAAGATTTATTCTCCTTATTCACTGCCTCACACTCTTGGATCATAAAAACAATAGTAGAGTAGGAAATAGGAAAAAATAAATTCCCAAGTCTCCATGGCTTGCACTTTCAATGCCAAGGAAGGCATCAACTCTAGCTCAGAAGTCCAGAAGTTACTTCTGAAAGGAGCAGAAGGGATTGGAAGGAAGAGACTATGGACATGCAAACCACTGACAAGGTAAGATATGCTCAAAGGGTCATTTTCAAAGTCTGTTTGAATTAAGAATTGAATCCATCACATACTAAAAAAAGTGATGACTTCTCCACTGTGGTTTTTGGAGTAAGCTGCTGATTAAATTATGGAGA
Source organism: Anabacerthia variegaticeps (assembly GCA_035583185.1). Taxonomy (NCBI): domain Eukaryota; kingdom Metazoa; phylum Chordata; class Aves; order Passeriformes; family Furnariidae; genus Anabacerthia; species Anabacerthia variegaticeps. The sequence continues at coordinate 1,687,173 of JAWWEW010000165.1, forward strand.
ACTGATTTTTTTCCAGCTTAAGATGTACTCAGTTAACTGTGTTCAAAGAAATTAATGTTATACCACCACTAAAATAAATTACTGTCTCCTTGTTGTCTTTTTACCACATTTGGGATATCTCTTCCAGTAATAGCTGATAGCTTTGCTTTTGTCTCTTCCTTCATTACATCAAGCTTGCATTTTCACAGGCATAAAGCAATAAGACTTCTTGACTGGGGACTTCTGCAGGGAATGGGCTATTAAGAATGAGCAGTACTTCAAGTGGCTTGTAAAAATGCTTTCAGTGAGAGAGCAAAACATTACTTTAATTTGATAGATTTGCTTCAACAAACCTTCTCAATTTCAGCTTTGGCTTATTAGCATCTTGCAGAGAAGTGTATATTTAAAGTTAACCTCACACAAGTATGTTGTAAATGTTTATAGGGAGCAATGACATCCCATACAGAAGAACACATGGGCTGACAAAGGAAAACATTTCTAGCTTCTCAACCTTGGAAGCAATGAACGTGCAAGACCATCTGAAGTTTCAAAATGAGTGTTCCACAGGATCTGCTACATCTTATGTGTGACCTTCATTCTGCAAACACAGCAAACGCCTTTTAAACATCCCCACCATTATGATGGTTCCCTTGGCTTGCAGAAATCAAGCATAACTAAGTCTTTTCAGGATTAGGATTTTACTGTCTTGCAGAATACTTCACTTTCTAATTTTGTGATCAGAGGTGACTGTGCAACATCCCTGGTGGAAAGTACTACCCTTTCCTCCCTCTCGTGTGATTTTTTTATCTCTATTTCAATAGATGTATTAACATGTGAAGGCTACTAAAACTACACAGCCTGTCATTCACTTACTGAAGCAGGCAACTTTTGATTCAATTCCTGATTAATTATTTTATTGAACAAGGTTAATCTATCACGCTTAGGTTTAATACAGTTGTAAAATTTCATCATTTAAAGTTCAGTTACACTCCAAGTTGTCATTACTGATTGCCAATTGCAACCAATGTTACTAAGAATGGAGTTATATTCTTCAGGCAATAAAACTATTGTTGCTGCAATTTAATTACTGGGTATATTGCAAAAAAACCATACAAAGTTGTGGTATGAAAGGATGTCAGTGGGCTGAGTTCATCCTGTGCCAAAAAATGTGCTGCTTTTTGTGGTCTTTATCTGATTTAGAGGTGAGCATTGATGAAATAAAGAATGGAAAAAAGTTTCTCTTAAGAGCTAAACACTCAGTGCCATGATGCCATGGAAATAGCAGTCTCTGAGCTTCACTGTAACTCCTGTGATTTTTCAGAAAGAGAGAATACTTTAATTTATTCTTTTTTCAAATGGTAACCTTCACATGCTATGTCTAAACAGCATATTAAACCTATTCTGCTTTGTTAGTTTTAGCATAAATGAAACAAACTGCCATAAATTCTACTTCTTGTCATGCATTTATCACATTAAATTCTTCATTTGGAAGTATGGACAACATGTCTGTTACCTTGTTCTCTGCTTTGGAATGTGTCCACTGGCCAGATTTCATTGTCCCTTGGTGCTTCTCCCCTCAACCCCTCCTGAAAATATGGTTAAGTGTTAGAAAATTGCAATGGAATATGATTTTTAAGTAGATGGGAACACAACCTGAACTGTAACAACACCCTGATTCTACAGCTGATTGCATGAACTTGAATTTCCTTGCAAGATAACACTTGTCACAATTTGATCTGGGTCTACCCTTCAAGCTTTGGTCTTTGAGCTTCACTTTAAACAGCTGCTTGACTTTCCAGCCTGCTGAGATGGGAGAAAACACAACGTATTAAAATACACATTTTTGTGTTGCACAGCAAATGTTAAAGTAAGTGTTAAAATAGTAAATAATAAAATGTATAGTAGATAAAATGATAATTGGTACGTGTTATCAGCTAAACATACCTTAAAAATACACTTAAATACACTTAAAAATATACCACAATGTACTTGAATTACAGTACCTATTTAAAAGAGGCCCCCTTGTCTTTCTTAGATACACAAATATGGAACTGGTACCTTCATGGAAGTATACCAAGTATTTGCATACATTTATATTTATTACTTAAATGACTTAATAGATTGTTCTGCCAGTGTTGTCCTATAATGTCACTTAGAGACAGAATAATATTCAACAGAATAAATTTTGCTTTGGATTCTTTACTGTATAGATGTCTGGTTCATAAAAGTTTATTTAATGCTAGATGTACCTCAGTTAATCCTCCTGGATCACTTTGAAAGCCCTGGAATCAAAGCTGAAGTTGAGGCATATTTTTCTTTGAGATTTGTATTTCTTATCTTTGCAGAGGGTTCCTTGTCTTCCATAAATTTTTCTGAATTTCTACAGGTTTGAAGAGTCTCACTTTTCTTCACTGAAATATAATTTAGATATACAAGAGTTTCAGTTAAATCCTCAGAAATTAAAAGGTCTTCAAATCAGAATGTAATTTATCTGTAACACCAGACATTTTAAAATGAAGTATTAGAAAGAAGTTGAGGAATAAACAGTGACAATCAAATTATCGTGTTATTTTAACATCTCATGTTTAAAAAAACCCACCAAAACAAACCTGAATGAAGAGGCCTTAAGAAAACACCACTTCAAATACTTTCTGCTAATGAATATCAAGTTAAAACTGTTTGTTTTTAACTTCCCACTTGGCTATAGGTCAGAATAACAAACTAGGACTCCAGAGTAACAGGAGCTTCTAGAGAAATAAAAGAAATCTGTTGTGGAAGCAGAAGGAAATACTTGAAAAAATGTGAATTTTGTTTCATTGAATTTGATCAAATATTTTTGCAAAATTCAGAAGATAATTTGCTGCTTTGGCAAGAAATGAAAGTCAACAATTGAAATGAACCTGAAATACAATCATCAGAAAAAAATCACTTGAAGTAAATGAATTTGAAGGTGACTGTAGTTCAGTTCTCCCTAGCAGTTTGACCATTGCTTACATTAGAGCCAAATAAGCAGAAACTGACTCTGTGTAAAAATAAAATTTTGCAGCAACAAAAAAACTATCTGTCTGTGGAAGGACAACTGAGATACAGACCTTCAGGGTTTTTTGTGTACAGTGGATATATTCAAGCTTATATTAGATATCTGGTGGTTCTTGATATCAATATATACAGTGCTCATAGTCATACTGCAGGCTCTAGTCTGATGGACAAGAAACTGATCCATATGAGCTTATGAATACTTCATACCGACCTTTATTGTGTGCATTTGGTGCTGCAGTTAATTGATTTATAGCTTGACTCTTAAAGAATAACCCATTGAAATCATTGGGAATTAGACACAGAAACGTCTTTAAAAAACCCCAAAGCCAAAACAGTCCATGCAACATCCTGCTGAGCACCACAGTTTTGGTGCAGGTGGCTAAGGTGAGCACCCAGATCACCAGAATTAAATCATTTTTTATTTCTCTCTAGAGAAGAGTCTATTCATGAAAGTGTGATTTGGAAAACACTCATGGAAGTGTCCTTAGAAATTGTTCTTGCCTATGGTGTTGTCATGACTGAGGAAGTCTCTGGTATGAAAAACTTTTGACATATAACTGTGTATTAGAGTCTACAACTCTTGGTTTAGGAACAGCTGAGAACTTTGGTGACAGAGTGCAAAGGAAGAAGGTGTATATACAGGATATAGTTGGTTGGATAGATAAGCACTGACCCTCAGCATTGCCCAACTTCTGTGAGGGGATTTTAATGTATGTGCCTTTGGTTCCAAATATATGGAAAGGCAGAGAGAGGGGCTTTAAAGAGTGGGAATGCTGGAGACTGCCCAAACCTTGGGGTTCTAGATGTTTGCTACAGACAGCAGTGGTCACACACATGGTTAGAAAACAGTCCTGTGGTTATTATGTCAAACATACTGTGGAAAGTAAGTGGCATTTATCTTCACATCCCTGAAAGGGGAACATAAGGGTGCCTGACCTAGTTGTTTCATTTCAGGAGACAAGTAAAAATTGCAGTAGAATTAAACAGCTGCATCCTCAGCCCAGACAAAATGAAGACTAATCCATGTATTATTGCCTGACAGTGTTGGAGAAGTCCAAAGGTCCACATGGAAGCACAGTGAAACTCAGGGATTGAAACGAACTCTCCAAGTTATATGAATTATCTGAAGCTATTATGTCAATTTTTAGTTTGTGCCCATCTTGATAGCTAATTGTTTTTATGTATTTATCCTTGTGTGGAAGATGTAGGAAAGTACCTAAATACCTAATACAACACTTCATACATATTTTATATCATAGTCAGTAAAATTAGATTAAAGCAATGCTCAAAGTGTGAATTAAATGAGAAAAAAACAGTTAATCATTATTCTTATCATGACTTATTTAACCTATTATAACTCATAGCAAAAATTTATAATCTTAAATTTTTAATACATGAGTTTATGCAGTGTCCCACAAAACTGATGAGATGTGACTATTTTATTTGAGCAAGATTACATAAACTAGTTTCAGTTCATAATCAGCAAACAACATGGGTTTATGATTATCCAAAGAGATAAAAGTGGGTTAGATAAAAATTAGTTATGATGACTGTTATAACTTGCACAATTGAAGAAAAAAAATTACAATATACCCACCAAAAAAATAATGCAAAGTTTAGTCTGATGTTGAGCTTTTTAAAGCACTATAACATCATATAATAGTTCCCATCCTTATGCCAAAAAATAGAGTCTCTTGGTGCATGTGTCGATGCACAGAAATTCAGAGGAGTCCATCAGTCACAGTTCTGTTCATCTCTAATTCCTCAAAAAGGGGCAAGCTAATTACCTGTGATGGAACCAAGACTGAAATCTGCAGTAAGAATTCATAGCAAGTGTTTAAAAACCTAAAACATGTTGCAGATCAAAATCATTGCTCGTCCTCATATTTCTGTTGGTTCTGGAATTACTGCAAAATAATATCTCCTGAGCTAAGAAGAAGTTGTGCTTTGTAAATGCTTTATTCACAGGACTCAACAATATTTCACAGTCATTTTCTGTCAGATTTGAGGAGTTAATGTTAACAACACTGAATTTGCAATCAGTTTTTACCTGGTATTGGAGTAAAAGATGCAAAAAAAAGACTATTTCGCTGTTAGGAAGCTGTTGTAGTGTAATCCCTTCAGTCTGAATTCCTTAAACGACGTCATGTATTGCCCCCCTTCCTCCCCTCGGAGCTCTGCCTGTGATGGATCAGCCACTCACTGATTTCCATCCTTTGGCCCTGGGAAATTAGTCCCTGTCTTCATGTCTTTAAAAAGAGACCCTCGAACCAAATATTCACTAGCAATGATTGTACTCTGTGGTCCAGACAAGTTCCTGCCAAGTTTTCCGTGGCATTATAACGAACATATTAATTAATAATAGCTAACATATTAATGAGTGTCCACCAAAAAGTCTTTGCAGAAACCCCCATGAGGCTCGAGAGTTTCAACACCTGGTGAACCTTTGTAGCCAATTCATAAGCTTTGTGTGTTACAAATGAAACGCTGACATATTTTAAACTATAGAGAATTATTGACTGAAATAGCGACTCAAAACAATTTTGTATCTTTGCAGAATCCTGTTTGTCCCCCAGCACCGAGGGCTGGGAGCCAATTCCTGGCAGGCAGCACTAGATGGAGACAGTGATTCACACAAAGCTTCCCGACAGAGACTTTTCTCGCTGCTCGACCAGTTACTGCCAGCGAACAAGATTTCATTTGGTGTATTCCCTTTATTACAGATCGCGGGTTTACAATTGTTTGGGGGTTTGTTGTTGCTGTGGGAGTTTTCTTTTGGTTTTTAGTATACATTTCCAAAAAGAAAAAAAAAAATGAAAGAAAATTACTCATGCTTTGAGTAGCTGGCAGGTCACCCTGATTCTCTTTCACACACATGTATGGATGTGTAAATCACAAAAATCAATGCAAACTATAAACAAAGTATCAGAATTTTATTTCCAGGCTCAGTATACGTGAAATTTATCTAGCAACAGTAACTGATCATATTTTTGAACACGCGAGAAATCCTTACTCGTGCTTTGAAATTGAGAGTTCTTTTGAAATGCCCAGAAACAAACAAATAAACAAAAATAATCCATATGTGTTAGTTCACTTTCCCCACAGGGAGTCAATCTATTGATCCTACCATGGTGTATTGAATTGTCCTTACCCAGAACAGTTTCCCAATGAGCAGCTAGAGAAAGCTCTCACACGCCAGTCCAGAACAGTGATGGGTATCACACATCCCATCCCTTCTTTTTGACTTCCCATGAACTAGTTTGGGAGAGTTAAAGGATGTTAAAAGAGGAAAGCCAACAAGGAGAGATAATTCCTGCAACTAAACTACTGCCAAGAGACCACTGTGCAGATATTTCAGGTTAAATTTTAAGAAGTGGCTAGTGAATTAAGAAGGTATATGGCAGCACGGTGAGACAACATGGAATTAGCAGAAAGCAACTCTGCAGCACAGTCTGCAAATGTGACATGTTTGAACTATAAAAAGTTAAAACTCAGGCATACAGTAAGTCCTTTTATTTAGGCTGCTGTTTAAGAGAAAAGCAGCTGGAGTTCTTGTGCTGGTGCACTATCTCCCAACTGTCTGAAAGATGGGACCTCCTGGCAGTGACGTTGTTTTGACTTCAAAATCATTGAAACACACTGAACTGGAGTGTGAGCTAATTTCCCAATGGCAATCAAACTTCAGATTCTGAATTTGGCTGAACCTGGCTGTAGCTGACTGCAGTCTTTGCAGCCATATTGGAACCACACATCCAAAATGATCCTCCTGCAAACATCTGCTCCAGTTAGCAGAGCCCTAGTAGGCTCTTGGCAAACTTCACCAGCAGGCTGCTGATGTTGGTCACGACATGGCTGGAATGAATACAGCCTGGGGTGATTTATTTGGGTTTGTTTGCACTATTGCATCTGTCAAAGCAAAAATGAAGAGAACTATTAATACTGTAGAATACTGTGCAGGGAGAAGTTCCTGACTATTGTTTAAGAGGAGAAAGTTCAACTGGCTTCACTTATCTGCCCAGTTGTCTCTAAGATTTAAATGTACTAAAACTTGCTGACTGATATGACAAGAGCATATCCAAACTAGGAAAACACAGGGTTGTTTTACAAGCAGTCAAGACAACAGTTCTCAGACAACATGGTGCTGTGGCCTGCAGCTGTCCTAGAGCTTTTTTGCCTACTGGGAGGGGGAAAGGAGTTGGACAGGCTGCCTGGGGATCAGAAAGTCAGTGACTGAGGTTAGTTAATATACTTGGCCTCCCTGATAATCACTTACCAAAATTAAAACAGCTTACTGCTGGAAGGAACTTCTGCAATTTATATGGTCTCCCATCTGGATCCATCTAAGTACTCGTGGTTCAATCAGGATTATGAGTTTTTCTGGAAATGAGAAGGCTCCTACCAGCTCGAATGTATTTTTGTTATTGTTGTCTTTAAGACAGATTATCACCACTGACAGCTAACCTGAAAAACAAATACCTTAACATAGCTGATTAAATAAAAGGGACCAAAGAAGACTTCTGGAGGTCTGAGTCAGGGCATGGAGAATTTGTATTAATAGTTTGTGATGCATACTGGTAAAAATCCAAAATATCCTTCCAGAGTATTTTACCATCAGTTTGTTTCAGTCTTCAGTTCCTGGCAAATGAACAAGAACAACAACAAAACAAAATCTAGCTCTTTCTCTTAGTTCCGTTTTTTCATTGGCTTATTCATGTATTTCATATTTCATGTAATTAGACTTATCACTAAAAAGCTTGCATACAGTGTTAGAGACTGAGTAGTTTGGAGAAACAAATAGATCTCTATATTCAGCAGCCCACCTACTCTGAGTGGTTTGTCATATTCAAACAACTACAGTGTATTTATAATTGTCAGTGATTTTGTTTTGCCAGAAGTCCCTGTTAGACCATGTAGTTTGTGTCTGTCCTTTTTTTTTAGTTTCTTTCTGAATTATGGCTATTCCTTTGAGTTTAAGCAGTCTGAATAAGACATAGATATGATTCTTTGGAAGGGTGAAATTTTAAAGCCAGCTATGAAGTAACTACTTAAAAAACCCACTTCTCTTCCATATTATCTAAGAAGGCTCCACTTACACAGAGAAAGTAACATGAATTGCTTCATATGTGGAAAGTCAGGAAATAAAGGTTTATAAAATAGGAGCTTTTTAGGTGTAAAGTCACCCTTCCATCTTCTATAAAGAAACAATTATATTCCTTTTAACACTGCAGTGATACAAGCTGCAGTGCGGTATATAATTTGAATATGAAACTGTAAATAATAATTACTTTGGTGAACCCAAAGTAGCCCAATCAGCATGTCTTTAATAAACACATATGAAAGATTTAACAGATTAGGGCTTTGTTATTGCCAAGGACATAATCTCTTCTGCAGTAATTCAGATTGCACACAGCAATATACATTTCTTCTTTTTCTGTCTTTAGTCCCTTTATGTTTAATACAGACAAAAGTTTTCAAACCTTGATATTAAAAGTTGCACTCTGAATTCTCTGAGAGAAATAATCAGATTTTCAAAGTCCCTTTAGAGAGGACCCTAAAAGTTAGCAGGAACTGTAGATGCTCTGGAAACCCTAACCCTTTTCATATTAGGCTTGAAAAAACAGACTTTTATCTTAGGAAATCCAAGCTAAATTAAACCCATTTATTGAAATTATAAATATTATGTTTATTATTTATACAAATAGTAATTTCATGAGGTCTGATGAAAAATAAGACTTCCACTTGCAAGCCATAGTATTTTCCACATACTATGCTGTTTATAAATATCTCTTCAAGTAAGGTATTCTGGACTCTACATACCAGGGTTGAGGGAGAAGGAAAATAAAAACACCCTTTACCTTTTACCAATAAAGAAAATCTTTTGGAAAGATCATGAGAGTTTCCTTTTCCTTCTTCCATAGTTAGGAGTTAACCTCCACTAGAGAAGTCAGGAGAGTTGAGGGAGAGACACCACAGTAGGTTGTAGATCTGCAAGTGGTACATGTGCTGTCCATGCATCACTTGGTGTGCTAATCCCGTCCTTCTCATACAGCCACCTTTTGGAGCCTCAACACACTTTCCTCCACACACACTTATTCCTTCATGCTGCAGAGTCTAAATTGTCTTTTCTTGCAGATTATTTCCAGATCACATATGCAAGCACTTGTTGCTATCAATCAGTATTTAAGAGTTCAATGGAGCAGGCATTCCAGTGTGGGGCAGAAATGTGCTCAGGCAATGCATAGGAATGAGATCAGAGGAAAAGGGGTCGTTATACAGAGGGGGATCGGCACGTCCAACAGACCAGCAGGGATAAAAACAGTCTAAAGGCTCAAATGACATATATGAGAAATAAGAACACAACAGTGCCAACAAAGTAAAGGGTTGTAATCTCAAAAATCCCACAGTCCTCCAGTAAGGGGTTAAATTCCCATCCATCCAACCCCTGCAAACCCCTCAAACCACAGCAAAAGGCATCAAGTCCACATTCTCATCTATGCTCATAGACACTCGACAAGCCTCCTTCATCAACCATATATTCTCTTCCCACCCAGTGTCCTTTACAGTATATAAATACAAGCACTCACACACAAAGCTACACCTACCTCACATTTTCAGAAAATAAATAGCATATACTGAAATTCTTGCTGAGCTGAAACCACTGACAAAACTCTCCTTGATTTCAGCACAGCCAGGATTTGAACTATGGGCTTCAACAACAAAAGATAAAAAATATAATGTATATTATTCTGTCTATAGGTAGAACAATTGCTCTGCATTTAATACATCTGCAAAAAGTCAGATGTAGTTCTGTGAAATGATGATAAGGTGGTTCTTTTAATGTGTACTATATATACATGTTTTTAACATACTGGCACAGTGGAGGGTATGAAAGGTAAGGTAAATGAGTTAAAGTCAGGCCATGTCCCTGATAAATCTCATATGCAACTACTGCCAGATCTCTCTAAATAAATAAATTTTAAAAAAAAAATTAAAGAGGAAAAAAATTGATCCTACACCATTTATTATACTAATACTCAAAGCTCTCCAATTCAGGCATAATAAACAGCTTTTAAAATTTCTCCGCTCGGTTCGGGCTCAGACTGCATTGCTGAAACACTGCGCTCCAGCCCCTAAATATCCAATGCACTGATCTAATGCACTATGGCCCACCTATTACAGATTATTATAAATTAGAGAAGTCCTTGTGTGGCTATGATTTTCTAGAGATTGCTTCTTAAGGCCAGAAGGTGCAAAAAAAATAAAAAAAAAAAAATAAAAAATGGGGTAGAAAAGTGTAAACTACTATTTCTTCTCTCTGTGCTGGAATTAGCTGAGTTAGAAAGAAGGATTTGGAACCATAACCTGTGTTATCTTTTTATTTACTCTCCTGTTTGAAGTTTACACCAAAAGGAAGCAGCAGCAAGTTTAGTTCTCTCATATAAAATTACAAGAGGGGTTGGTTTCCATGCAATGGATTCTTGGATGATTTGGCAATTTATTTTTTGACTGTGGCTATGCTCCAGTTACACATATATGAAATGGGGAAAATTATTTCCATCCTTTAAAAAGATGAAAAATTTATTAAGGATTATGAGACATTATAATATGACAGCAACATCTTGCAAATCTGCAGTTTAGAATAATAAAAAAATACTTTGCAGATGAAACTACAAAGTTTTTATTTTTAATTTTTACTTTATTTCGTTGGGTAGATTATTTGCAAGTTTAGAATGTATTTAAAAATTAATAGCAATGTTCTTTTGTTTCAGTTTATGCAGTTCTAGAGACCAGAGGAGCCTCGGGAATTAATTGTAGCCTTCTAATAAACACAATGATGTAATGACGTATTTAACATTACTGGTTTTTGTTTGATTCCAAATAAATTGCAGATTTTTTTCTGCTGTGATACTAAAACAATTACCATTTTGAAAAAAGGATAATTAATAGACAATTTTTTCACATTAGATCATATATCTCTAAAGAGTGCCCACAGATTTGATGGTCTTCAGCTGCTGTGTATTTATTTTTCATTTTTTTCTGGTGATGTACCGCCCCATCAGTGCTGACATTTAAATGAGTGAGTATTCAACACAAATGTGATCGTTTGTGTAGCATCCAACGCGGCACCATACTGAGATGATTGCTTCTGGGAGCCATCCATGGGTTCCCGAATAGGGGGGAAAAGCCAGGCAAAATTTTATCAATTTACATTTTTCTGTGATTAATTTTTATGCAAATAAGGGCCCGACCGTGCTCCCATCTCACCTGAATCATGCGGATCATCAAAGACAAATTGAGCATCACTTATTTAAAAAATAGGCTTTAAACTACTCTACAGCTGTGTTGGAAAATGCTAAGAGCAGGGCATGAACTTTTCTAATGTAACAGGAATAGATAAGAAAATGCTTCTTTTTGCATTTTTTGTCCACACTGTGATAAACATGAATCTTAACAAAATCCTAAAAATTGTCTTTGTTTTGTATTCCTTATGCCCTTGTAAACATTTGACTATGGGAATGCTACATAAGGGGATTTTTCCAATTTCAGAATACAAACAAATGGACTTGGAAAAACACATTAGTTAGTGATGAAAAAAAAGATAAATTGTATTGGTTAGCATACTTAAAGTATTGAGTTTATTTACATTTTTAGACAGAATTGAAGAAATCATCCACTGGTATACTACAGTGGTAAAGGCCTTACATAAACAGTCTTCTAATGTCAGAGTAAAAGCTGTTAAGACAGACAAATAGGTAAGTTCTGTTTACAAATAAGCACGTTCTGCCTTTTTGTATATATCTATTTATATGTATCTATATGGACACGTCTGCCTAACATAAAGTTGGACATTTAGACTTTGTTAAACAACAGGCTTTGAAATGAAATTTAGGATGAGCAGGTTACATTGATGGACATTTTATAATTATTGATACTAACACTGAAGAGCATAAGTGTGAAGAACTAATCTTGTTTATTTTAAAAAGAAATTATATTCCCCTTGCTTTAGAAAAGGAACAAAACTGTTTCCTTATGGCATTAAGGTATAAGGCAATATTATCAGCCACAATTGTAATTTCTACAGCTGTTAAATAAATAGCACTCAGGAATATGAACACTTGTCCCTCTAATTTGCACTTGAAATTTGTACCCAGGTGTAAGAAGATGCTCTCATTGAAAGCATTCTATTACAGAAGAGCTGAATTTTGAAAAGGCAGTTTTCTCTTCAGAACTGTGTTCTGAAAATTGTAATACCTAGTGTCAGTTCAGAGACTCATTTTACAAGTCTTTCCACAAATCCACGTCCCTAAAGCTAATCTCAGAGGAGTAAATGTGATGCGTAATAGAGAAAAGACAGTCTTTAGCAGCTAGAGTTCGACCAAAAGAGGCACATGCACCAGGTGATCTCATGGCATTACAGCAAAGGTGTCCCCTTATGTATTGCACATATGAAAGATGCAATTCTATAGGTTTGATTAACCCACAATTTAATGAGTTACTTCAGCCATACAGCTGAATGCATATATATGTTTGCACACATGCAGGCAGGATCAATTTTATGCTCAGATCTTCTCCTTAAATCCTGCAGGTCTCATGTCATTTATTGAAGCACTGACATAACAGGTGAGATCACGACTGCAGCAAAGCCAATAAGAATCCCGATGCTGCTCTTCATAAATCCAGACCCCTGCCCAGTCTCCAGCCTGCAGCCAAGAGCTGCTGCTCCTGAATGCCTCAGCTTTCGTTTTGATGTTTATGTGTTCATTCCTCATCTCCCCCAGTCAGGAGTTTTGAGAAGGACTGCACTGTGGCAAGTTTGATCATATCTAACAGCTTGAGTACATAAATGATACAATTCAGCTATTCAGGAAAAAAATAATTGTGAAACCCAAGGCATAAGGAGTGATGACAGTTATTATTAAAAATCCAAAAACCAAACAAAAAAAAACCAACTCCAAAACAAAACAAAAAACAAAAAAATGTTTCCCTGAAAAAACAGTGTCAAAGAAGATCAAGTTATAAAAACAGCAAAACCTGTTATAAATATTACAAGATAATTGACTTATTTAGAATCCTCATAAATGGAACCAGGGTTAAAATAGCTACCATTCCCTGCCTTTCAACAACCTTTAGCATCTTCTGTAGAAAATTTGCTCTGTTATTGCATTAATACGGAAGTACAGTAAGAGTTCTATCAAGGCTTCCTCCTCTATATGACAGGTTTTTATATATTCTTCTGTCACAGATAACCATATAATTTCTTATAAGATGTGGGCATGATGTCCTAGTGGAATAGTTCTGCTATTATAATAAGCAATATATAAAAAACTGCCATGTAAGAGCTTACATTGAAGATTCTGAATCAACTGAAAATGTTGAAAGTGATATCCTGGTGTTTAATTCCAAATACTTACCACAATAACCTTATGGGATACAAGAGGCATAAAAAGATTATTTTACCAGCCATGGGTACACATTTGAGGATGGAAAATAGCAGTTGTTTAATAGCACATGATCATACAACAATATTTTAGGGCAAGGAGTGAAAGGATTAGAAAACACAATGTGTGTATATCTGCCCTCCTCAAAGACCGTGAGCTCGTACTTCCCTTGCCATGTGAATGCAAACAGTGCTAAAACCAAACAAAAATAAGCATTTATATAACAGAAAAGCCTGTATTCCTGATTACAATAAGATGTGGAGAACAGAAAGAAGAAAAATCTTGTCAGCCTAATAATTTCAGCCTAAGAGAGGAGTCCATATGTATCCTTTAATCTAAACGAAGAGCAAAACACATGTAAACAGGATATATACATACACACACACATATATCCATACACAAACACACGTGGATTGCAGGGCCCCTTTTTTGGCAATCTAGGAAGTGGGGGATGCACTGCTGAAAGGCATCCTGTTGGCACCCCTGGGGCTGTCACCTGAGGGCATTTCAAAGTGTTTCAATCAGTTCCCACCCTAAGGTAGGGTGTCCCTCCCAGGAGAGCATTGGCATCCCTGGACTCAGAGCAATGCTCTCAGCCGCAGAATGGGCACGAGGGGGTCACTGGACTCCAAGCACAGGGACTAAGCTCTGTAAAATACACCAAAAAGAGTGCAAGACAGAGATATTATTAAAAGTAATTGAAAAGAATAAAAGAAATGGCAATGATCAAAGCAATACTGATGTTGTGGCACATCCCTCCTTCCAAAAGTCAGGTGGCAAGTGGCTCCATTTTTGCTGCTGAGGTACCAACCTTTGGCATTAGGCCCGTGTACTGAAACCACAATGCTCAGAGGGAAATGCTGCATGGAAGGCAACAGCAGACTTTGCTTTCTGGGGATGAGCGTAGTGACCCAGAAGCAGAGAACTGAATTTGAATGTCCTCAAAATATCTTTGACTGTGGCAGATGCTCAGAAAAGTATATTTTACTGAGGGGGTTATGTGCAGGAAAAGAAAAAAAAAAAAGGGTATCACAGAAAGATTTTGAAACTAAGGTGCAATATTTGTTGGAAAAAAACCCCCAGAAATAATTTGGGAATGGAACATTATGAATGGGGACAAAAATACATATATATTTTGTAGTCTGTGATAAATATTTGGTGACACTATTTCCTCTTTTACATATTTTCTTGAACTCTGGTTTTGTTACCTGGAATGTTAAGTGCTTATTTTCATGGAGTTACTAATATTTGTCAGATCTTGTATATACAGATATTACCACAGGCTCAACCAAGAAAAGGACAGGAAAATAATGAGGGATGGCTGCTGTTTCTAGAAGGACAAAGTAGTTGAAGTTCTTTTGTACTGTGCAACTGACTGTTTTCTCTGGTAATTTGCATAATTATGAAAAAACCCTATCATGCTTTTATTCACATTTTTCCAATTAACTGGAGGAAACTTTCCTTTGAAACATTCTATATGCCCATAGCTTACTTTTGTTTTCAGATTTCTTAATTCCCAAACCCTCCCCTCCCCATTTTTGACCTTTGAAAAACAGAATCAGGTCAATTCTAACAAAAATGCAATACTTTTTATAAGTTGTAAAACCCCCCTATATTCCAAATATATTCCTAATGAACTGATTTGATCTACCCACCCCTCCAAAGGCTCCCATGCTGCAGCAACCTGTCAAGCCTAACATGCATTCCAGAATGGGGCCAGAATTTGCAGAGCAGAACTGCTGGTTACCAAACACACCCCCCAGAGCTGCAGCCCCTGAGCATCCAAAGTCATCCTCTCACTGAGCAGGAGTCAGTCAAAGGCAACTCCAAACATCTATTCCTCAAGCAAAGCTGGAAGATCGAGGTATGAAACCCCAGCTGGTTTGGATGTCACAGATGAGAGACATTAAAGACCAGGGTGCTGGGCGAGGATTCAGACTCTGCTTGGCAGCTTTACATGGGTTTGTGAGGAAGACTCTTCTCAAACACCCTGTGAATGCTGATTTAGACAGGAATATATTTTATTGAGTACCAGAACCTGCAGGCAATTATGGATTAGATTTTGCATTCAGATCAATTTATACAATTACCCAGATCTCATCTGCTTTGTCACAGACCACATAAGAAACTATATATCATGGGTTATTTCAAGAATAACTACTAGGATTACTTTTCACATCTAGTAACTTCAGCTAATCCTTTTCTCTTTGGCTGTAGTCTATGGAAAATACGGAAGAGCTCAAGGATTGCTTTAGATGGCTCAGCTCTCTCAGTAATTACATGCACAGAAGATACAAACTGACACAGTGCTACTAGAGTTTTGTCATGGTCAGGAACAGCACAAAGTCAGGAGCAGGAGCAGGAGCAGGGGCATGTTGTTCCAAGACACCTGAAAATAATGCTCTGTAGCCAGAAACCCATGGGATACCTTCAGCCTATCTGGAACACTGGATTCCTACCTGTGTGCATTGTTATTCCTGCAGTGCCAGGGTGAAACAAAGAGACAAAACAAATCTGTTCCTCATTCTAACATGAGTCCTTACTTAGCTTACACTCTGCATCTTCTGTGTAACGATAGCAGTGGAAACACTACTGGGGAGCGAAGCCAAGAGAACATGAACACTGAAAGCAAAATTTATGTTGGTAGCCACTGTTTATGGAACAAGATAATTTACATGTTGTCTCTAATATTGTGTTCTGACAGTAACATATCCTGAACTCACTGAACTTCATGGGAGACCTGAAGGGTATCCAAATGGATGCAACAAGCATGTTACAAAGCCTAGTACACAACCTACCATAAGCTAAAAAAATGATTTTTAGTGGTAACTGGCACCCAGATATAGTTCAGATTCTTTAGTTAATAGCACTTGATCTGAACTGACCTTTGCACTCCCGATAGCAGTGCTCCCACCACCCCCTTCACGATGCTGTTTTGTCAAGTTCTCTGGATTCTCCAAATGTGTACTGTCAGTTCAAGCTCAAAGTGATATTATTTAACATTCCAGTATTCATCCATTTCCTTACATCCTACCAGGATAGGAATATTCTAAAAGACAATAAAGTATTCTTATGCCACCAAAGATGCATTCAGAGAAGGGCAACAAGGCTCGTGAAGGGTCAAGGAAACATGACATATGAGGAGCAGCTGAGGGAGTTGGGTTTGCTCAGTCTGGAGAAGAGGGGGCTCAGGGGGGACCCCATGGCTCTCCACAGTTACCTGAAGGGAGGTTGTAGTGAGGTGGGCACCAGTCTCTTCTACCATGCCTGCAGTGAGAGGACAAGAGGAAATGGACTCAAGATGAGACAGATTAGAAATCAGAAAAAACCTTTTCACTGTTGGGGTGGTCAGGCATTGAAATGGGTTGTCTAGGGCAGTGGTGGAGTCTCCATCCCTGGAGGTGTTCAAGAGTCATTTGGGTCTGGTGCAGGGTGATGTAGTTTAGTGGTTCAGGGGTTACGGTGGCAGTGCTGGGTGGGGGGTTGGACTGGATGATCTTAAAGGTCTCTTCCAACCTTGATGATTCTATGATTCTATGAAAGATATTACCTGAATAGGGAATAGACTCAAGAATAAAACAGAGAAGGGGGAAGATAAGGTGAAAAAAAGAAAGTGTTTAGTCATGAAAACATTTATTGGTAACTGAGGAAAAATATCTCGTTCTTCATTTCTTTACAGTTTTCTTTAATGAAATCACTGAACAATAAAAGTCTGGGACCTCTGGAAGTCATTTTGTTCAACTCCCCTGCTCAAGCAGGACCATCTAGAACCAGCTGCTCAGGACTGTGTGATGGCTTCCAAATGCACCCAAGGATGGAGACTCCGCAACCTCCCTGGGCAACCTGTGTCAGTGCTAAGTGATTCTCACAGCAGAAGAGGGTTTCCTTAAACCTGAGGTCCAGTTTTTGCCTGTTCCCTCCTGCCCTACCACTGAGTACAGCCCCAGCCCTCACAGTGTCTCCTCACAGAAGGGCTCCTCCAGTCCCATGACCAGCTGAAGTGATGAAATGTGTACTCTTGGACTCTGTGCTATAACCAAAATAGTCTTGGGAAAATAAATGCAAAATACAGATGACTGGGTATATTGGAAAGAGAAATTAAGCCTGATTTAAATGCAGACCTCTATGCAGACATCTGTACTCATTACAAGGCTCCAAGAATACGGAATTAAGAAATATGGATTTTTGTTTCTTGCTAGCCTTTGATGAATCATTTAATACATTTTTTACTTCAGGTTTCCTCTCTGTAAAAAATAAATTACTACCTTGATTTGGAAAGTCCTTTGCAGTTGTAGAAGGAAAAGTTCTATTGAAAGCTAAGTATTGCTGTCAAAATATCAGGAAGATAAAATTAATATTCATAATATGACAGAAATATTTTCTTTGAAATGAGGGGGACAGATGCTAATAGGTAGCAGAGAGCTCTGTGGCTATATTTAAAAGTGGAGTGATATTGAGAAAGTTGACATTTATATTTCCCTACATATTAACTTCTAACTATATACCACAGATAATAATTTTGCCTAGAAATTAATTAATCCAGAGCAAACCACACAAAACTGAATTTTATTTTTTTCTCCTTTTCTATTTAATAAAACAAAGGGATGTCCCTGCAACTGACACAACACCCTTGAAGACAGAGTGTTACAGGAATGATAGATGAATTGGTTTCATTTAGTGACGACTGCTCTTTTCCTTTCAAGTTTGTTGTGTTTGGGGTTTTTACAAATATTTTCTCCCTGCTTTGGTGGTAGATATGCTTTTTGCTCTCTTTGATTTTTTAATTCTGCTCTCTCTACCTTTTTACTCAGTTGTTGCTAACCAATTTAAGTTCAGGATGATCTTCTGAAACTTCTGAGTCCATCGTGGCTGAGCTTCCTAGAAACAAGCCATAGGACAAGTTCCACTAAATGCAAGATCCATAGGAACAAACATACTTATGGAAGTCTCTGGACTGCAGCTGCATGAGGTGGCACAGGGTGGGCAGTTCTGTGCAACAGATCAGCCCATGTGTCTCTTTAGGTCAGCAGACAGTAAAACAAAATTAATTTTCTCTGCATCTTCAATCATTTTCAGACTTTGAGCAGAGATGACAAAAGGGGCCAGAAATCTATCCAGCCAAGACTATAACCAACCACAAAGTATGGTCTGAATGCTATATGGGATAGCATGAACAACACCTAATGGAAATAGCGCACTCAAAAGTTCAGTACAAATATTTAAAAGGAAAAGGAAAAGGCTGGGTGATGAAATCTAATAAGTCTGTGTAGGAAACTCCCAAATAAAACCTGTGAGCTTCACAGAAAGAGGCCACAGAACCCAAAGTAGAAGACAGGTATTGCACAGAGAGATGGACAAACAAGATCCCTTCTCTGAGATGAGTGATCAGATGTTCAGGCAGCACTATTCCTGGTACGTTGCTGAGAGCTGTCTCTTCTACTTGCCCAGTGCAAGCCATCAAGATCATCAAGTCAATCTCATATAATTAGCAGAGTTGAATCAGAAGAATGAACATTCAGTCATTGCCAAAGTAAGCAGGATTAATCTACTTGGGTTTTATAAAAATTGTTATCTAATAACACAATCAAAAGACAGAAAAATACCCCACCGCTTTAGTAATCCTCAGGGTTTCATACACTGGGAACCAAACTCTGGGACATCAAACTTTTTCATTCTATTATTCTTATGCAATTAATTTAATCTGATACCTACACAGTGCCATCTAGAATTCTGTTGGTCTTCACTGTGGCACATCAAAAACCTAACCTAACTCACCATAAAATTTTAAGTGAAAAGTCTAGCTAAGCTCAGGTCTTATATTAAAAAAAAAAAAAAACAACAAAAAAACCAAAAACCAAACACTAAATGACAATCTCTAAATAAATTTAGGGATATCTTTAGGACATATTTTAAATTGGGGTACTGATTTTTAAATAATGCAGTTGTTTTGACATTACATATGCAAAGCCAATGGCATTGTGTTCATTCAAAGAGAAAAAGTACCCAAATGATGTCTTGTGTAGGATTACTCTGAAAAAGGGAAGCATCATAATATGGAAGAAATGTGATTTTCTTTTTCATGTCGTAAACTTCATTGCTGTTAATGATGAGGATAATGTCTTTGAAATTCTGGTATTTAGAGACTACCATAGCAACACTTACATACCTCAAATCCCACTGCTGATGGTGGTTGCTGCAGAAGGAATTCAGCCACAAGCAATGAGAGAATGATTTTCCTCTCCAGAAAGTTTGCTCCCATCTTTATTAGTTAGGGGTGGTTTACATCTTGGGTGATGATTTATGTGTATTGCACCAACCTTCTTTTTATAAATTTTAAGAATTATCACAATGCACATCTTTTTTTCTTGATAAATTTTTCATTAAAAAAATTGGTGCTGCAAGAAATCCAAATTGAACATATCTAATCCTTCTAACGATCCAGAGTATGTCTCCTGCTCTCACACCAAACTACCAAAAGCAACAGCTCTGTGAGAAATTAATTGTGACACTGTATGAAAAATCAAAGTGAATCCCAGGAACACACATAGATACTTTCTTTCTAGCTTTATACAATTGATGACCTAATATGTGGAACAGGCATTCAAATATTCAAAACGGTCTTTTCTTCTGGTAAGGTTTTTTCTTGAAGTTTTTTTTCAAGAAGGCCTCTCTGAGTAGCATTCAGTGATGAGAGCATGTGGTGGATGCCTAAAGTATGGAAATCATCAGAGTGTCAGTAGAGCATATTCTTACATGGGGCAACAAATTCACCTGAGCAGGAGGCTAAGGAAGCATAATCACCAATTCTCTCCCATGAACATGGGCTCCATCAGATGTAAGAGCAGAAATGTTGTCTATTCAGATTTGCAATTGAGGTCAGCTTTCCCAAAAATCTCTGTCCTTGGTGTAATTTGAAAAAAAAAATAAAAGGATGTCAACACTTTATTCTCAGTAGATAAAAAGCTATTTCCTCTTGAAAAAGAGGAATGACAAACACTAGCAAACTCTTTTGCTGTTTAAAAGCTCCTGTCTGTGCACATTACTCTTTCACAGAAAAAAAAAAATAATAAAATATATATATATAAAAAAAAAAATCTCTGTTTTGCTCTGTACACAAGGCTGCAACTAATTACAAGAAGAGACAGATGCTGAGTAGCCTTAAGGCTTTCCCTGCCACCACAGTGAGTCTGTGCGCTAGTCAACAAGCAGGTAGTGAGTGAACTCAAATGTTATCTGACAAGGCAGCAGATCCCATCACCTAGGGTTAGAGCACAGACAAGCAACTCCGTGCTCAAAAGTAAAGACAGAAAAATTTCAAGCAGATTGTTTCTGACAGAAATCATATCGCAGCCGCACTCTCTGACAAAGTCTACGCGAATGAAACTATACACTTTCTGTTTTCCATCTTCCCCTTTAAGAAACAGCCAGCGTTTCAAAGGTACATTGAAGGTGACAGCTCAATGCACAGTGGTTAGCAAGTGCTTCTGTGCTTGTTTTCTCTTTGCAAGTCTTGAGAAACCTCTACTGCTGGTCTAGGGGGGAGCAGAAGAGTGTCCCACTTTTTCCTATTCATTCTTGGTTTCCCAAACACTTCCAAGTTGCTCAGAGATGTCAAGAGTCAGTTTCACAACATCAAATTGTGGCATGAAGGAACTTCACATGGCTACCTAGCAGATTAAAGAAGTTGCACCACCCTAAAAAGGGAAGTTAGAAAAAAAGATAAAACCTGTCTATAAATGCAATCCTGTTTTCTCTGAAAGATAAACATTTCCTAGCTGAATCCTAGCAGAGAATTATTAGCTTTAAAACAGAATATTTGCCCTTCCTTCACATTAAACATGATCTCCATATGTTTTTTGAGTGTTACAAATCTCTGCAAAATAACAGATTTTAACAGTTTTCTTGCTTTCCACCCAGAAAGGATTGGATTCATCTAGATTGATTTGGCTGTTTCACTGTGACTAATGTCAAAACAAGACAGGAGAAATGCAGTGTTCAATGGAGCACACCAGATTTTATGTACATAGGTTCTAGCAGTGCTGTGGATTTTGACCTGCAAGCTGGGCATTTGCTCCCAATGGCCCGTGAAAACCCCTAGGGAAGTTTTTAGGCTTTACTGACTAGCATTACAAATACCACTTTCTTTTGCTGAAGACGAGTCTTTCCCAACCTTAAAAATTCAGCAGAGAATGTGAAGCGCTCTTGCTTACCCTGTGGTATCACTGAGCCCCAAAAGGTGAATGAGGCATTTATTTCTAACCACTCCTTTGAGCAGAATGGGATATACACTCTGCTAATTACCACAGGTGAAAGGCTGAGAACTGTGAGCAGAAGTGAGTAAAGAAGTACCAAACATTACAGACAGAGCATGGTCACCCTGTGTTAAAGTTATTTTGGACCCCAGAGTTCTTTTACATTTCCATTCATCCTGCTAACATTTATAGGAAAGACAATAAGGACTGTTTAATAGTATAGATTTGCAGCACTTTACCATTATTAAAAAACTAATGCAGCTTATTTCGCTTGAGATTATACTAGAAAACCAGGGGCATGGAATATAGAAAATATATTTGAGTATCCTCTTGTTGGACTCAGGTGATTTTGTTACATTGCCTGCTGTGCAGCACACTGATTCCTTTATAAAATATTGGCTTTAGTCATAATTAAATTTACTTGGTTTGGGAAAATGCAGTACCTTCCACAATGGAACAATGTATAGCTCACATAATTTTCTAAATTACTTAATTTCAAGTAGTGTCTGACAGATATTTCTAGGTATTAATGCTGACAGAACTATATTACCAGCAGTCGTTCCCAATTATATAGTACTACATTAAATTTGGTTTATTAAGCCTTCATACCCCTATCAGAGAATTTTTATTGTTGGAATGTTTTTCTTTTCTCAGGTAAAGTATTTTATGGAAAATCAAATTCTTGGTTAGCAGCAATAATCTGTCCCTTAAAGTCTAGTAGGCAAGACTGTGCTTGCTCTGTGGAGGTTTATCCTACTCCTAGTCAGCTCCTTCCAAGTTAACAGCTCTGCTCACCGGTACAGTAACTGTGCTGTCATACAGTTTATGAACAATTTAAAAGCAGTTATACTTTGGGGCCAGTCATGCACATCATATGTGGATTTGAGTGTCCTGCCTGAGGTTATGAAAGACCTACAGTCCACTTCTCTTTCTTTAAAAGAAGTCTGAAGAATTAGAAAACAGAAAAAGCACCATTTGCAACAGCAATATATTCTATCAAGTTATTTCCCTGTTTTTTCTAGCACACTCTTTATGTCTCTGCTAGGGAAAACAAGAAGCAATCTGAAAGGTAGGGATTGAGATGGCGTTAAAAGGGACTGAGAGAGTAAAAGTTGCACAGCTTTTTTAATAGTAGAAAGTGTCCAAGAAAAAACAGACCTAAAAAAAATTAACCAGAACCCCAATGAATCCAGAACTTTGGTACCTCAAACTTGATATACACCTTAATTCACCCAGGCAGACCCTGAACTTGAGAGCACTTAGGGTTTGGACCTTTCACAGTAAATGAATGGTTGGATGACTTAAATAATAACAATAAAAATAATAAGCTCTTTCTATAATCAAATGAGCTGCCTGGTCTCTGTGAAACCATTATATCATGAGCGCCTGAACATCATGAGTTCTTCTTGATTAATGTGAGCAGCCAGGAAGTCAATGTTCACAGAAGGATGAAAATTACAAGAAGTGAAAATTGCAATGAGATTACAAAAGAAAATTACTAATATAACCCAGTGACTCCGTAGCTCTGAGGTTGCTCCAGACTTAGAGCAGGATGAAAAAATTTACTTCAAACATCAGCTCTTTTTCCACTTTTTCACCCTGCTCTTTGAGATTCGTTCACGCCTCCTTAGGCACAGGACTAGGTGCTTTGAGAAGCATTGGGGAGCTGCGCACAGGCAGGTCCTGGTGTGTTTGAGAGGGTCTCTACAGCTTTGGGAACTGAGCAGACATGATACATATTTGGTAAGAGAACTACACAAGTGTCCTTTATCAAACATGGCAAAGGCTTAACTAGTTTATTAACAATACTATGCTCTTGTGACAAAAAAAAAAAAAAAGGAAGAAAAGTGTTTGCATCTGGTTGTTTCTTTGCTTTGGCTGCAAAAGGACAGATACAGTCCAAGGGTTACCCTTCCCTTGGAAGAGCCCTCCCTATTCTCATGTGCAACAGACAAAAGTTGTTAAGACTCTTGAGAAGAATTTTCATCTTAAAGTATGGTTTTTTAATTTTTTTAAGTATATTTAAAAACATGTGAGTGTATTTACCTTCCATGTACAAGTATACTACAAAAGATAGATATATATTTATTATATTGTGAATTTTAATAGAATCCACAGGGGGAGTTATATACTTTAGTAAGCACCTAGCTGTCTTTTTGCAAAACAGAAATTAAAAAGTGCCAAGAAATAAGTTAACGGCCCTATAACTTGTTTTTGCTAATAATTTAAGAAGGTTAGGCTTGGAAGAAGTTTCCTATTTACAGGATGAACATGCATGCATTTCTGATGTTTAATTGTTTTTAAAATACTTCAGGAACTGCAGCCTCGTCACCACTATATCTGTTTTGTGCCTGCATAAAATTCTAGCTACTTCAAGGATATTTTGAGAGTAATGTTATCTTCATTTTCTTGAACTTTTGTCTACTTTATTGACCCAAAAGTGTAAAAACCTAAGAGAAACTTTTTTGAATCCATTTTTACTAAATTAGGTAGATTTTTCAAAAGTAGTCACATATATTCTTTTCTTAATTAAAACAGTCAATGACACAGTTAGTGTTCAATCAATAGTATAGAATAGTAGATGCTTTCTATTACCAAAATATAACTACTTTATGAAAACAATGAAGAAAATTATTTAAAACCAATGCATAAGCATGCAGCAAAAGGTATGGTATAGATTTTGGAGTATGACCTAAATGTTCCAGGAGGACTCCTTCGAAATTGTCATTACTGCACCCATCAGGCAGGAATGCTTTGCTGGACCCATCTCACGGCTCCAGATGAAGAGGACACTGCACACCAAAGAGTGTTCTACTCAGAAGCCAACCTGCCTCAAATCCCCACGCTGCACTTTTAAAGTTAGAAATACTAAACTTAAGAATCTGAGTTCCTAAACAACTGATTGGGGAATTCTTAGGAAACAGACCCTGTTGACAGTGAATTAAGGATAAGCAGTTGCCTGAATTCTCTCTCTAGATTGCCTAAGGGCCCAGAAGTGATGTTGTCACACAAGCTATAAAGCAACACAAGCAGCACAGGTGCTCATGAGAGTCTAAAATAAAATTTAAAAGTGTGTTTGTACTCCAAGTGCATATCTGTGCACTGAGAACTTATTTAAGGATGGCTTGTGCCATCCTAAATGATTCTCTCAGGGTGTTGCCTCTGCAGATGAAAAGATACATGAATTGCCTCTTAGTTTGGTGGTAAAGCCTTGTTGCAAGAAATATAATGGCCAATTTAATGTGTAGCCTACACATGATTTTTTAAAATTATTCTAATTTGTGGAAAAAACAACCAAAGCAGTACAATGGCCAAAGGTCTATTTTTGTCCTGCTACAGATAACTAGCACAATGACATTATGTGTTATTTTTGTGTAGCTAATAAAAGAAAGTAAGGAGGGGGTTTTTTTGTGTCTCTTTGCTGCTTCCAAGTAGCTTTTGCTGGTTAGTCCATACAGTCAAAGGAATTTTTTTGTGTGCATCAGGTGCTTACAGGGGCAGGAACTTTGCTTTGGTATGCATTTGCAAAGTGCTATGTGTACTTCTGGTCCTTTAAAAAAAAATAAACAACACGAGTATGCTTCATTTAACATGTCTAAAAATATTTTCCCCTCAGGAACAGCATACAGGCACTCTGCAACTGGCCACAAGGCCAATAAAGTGTAATGCACAGAGACACTGAGGACTGTCTCCACATCTCCCTGTCCATGGCTGAGGTCTCTGGTTCCTGCTTAAAGCTCTTCCACATCAGGAACTGGTTCTTCCAGAAATTAATAATCAGTGTTAGGTTCTCTGACTATACACATCTTGGCAAAGCAGTAGTCATTTTGGCATAAAATAGATGTTGAACTTGCTTTCTTTTTCCTAAATGAGGCCCTCTGCTAAAACAAAACAAACCAAAAATTGCTCTTTAGCCCTCAAGCTGGTAAATGAAAGAAAAATACGTGCTTGTATAGAAAAGGCAAAAAATCGTATAGAAGCGTGTGTCGTGGATAAAGGCAAGTGCTTGTGCACTTTTCTGGCACAGAACATGCCAAATTTTCTTAATACACATTTTAGAAGAGTTCTCCCTATTTCAGCCACATGTTTTCTAGGACAAGTTTTCCAGCTAGTCAGACACCACCTAGTCAGCTATTTGGAACAACCCAGTTCCCCACATTTCTTCAGGAAACACTGAAAGAAAAATCCAACATAGTATGAACAGAACTGCATAAAGATGCTTCAATTATACAAGATACATTCCTCTCCCTCTGAGCCATACTTAGACCTCACAATTATTCATAAAGAAGGAAAAGTACTGAAAATTTTGGTTCAATTTTGTTGTGAGATTTTTGGGGAATTTTAGATCAAATAAGCAGAATCACCAGGAGGCTTCCCTGAGAGGTCTTCAAAATTGGACATGCGTTCTCCAGGAGGAGCCAGTCAACAGGAAATAGCAGGAAACACCTGCCTCAGATCTCCTAGAGTAGATCAGATCTGCTCTACCCTAGTGCTCAGTTTGTTCCAACTCCTTTCAAATAGAATGGCACTACTTTTCAGTCTTGCCTGTTCTCAGTCTCAGAATAACAACAGGTGATGTAGAGAAGAGAAGAGATAAGGGCAATATAAGAGTAATTTTCCCAGGCTTTAAGAAGCAGTCATAGTCAAACTACTAGATACACACACAGCAGCCCAAAGGAGACGTGGGTAACCCACAATCCTGTGATGCTTGTCCTGCAGGTTCAAACACAGATCTCCCCTGGCTTCCTCAGGATTCCCTGGGACAAGGTCAAAGTCACTCATTACAGATCCTTTGTCCAATTTCTTTTTTAGATAATCTTTCCTGAGCTCAATTATTAATTCTTAAATATATACCTAAACATATTAAAACATGTATTCACCAAATCAGTATCCAAGAATATGTTGGGGACACTCTGTCCCATATACTAAGATTATTTGTTCCATGTTGCTTATTTTCCATTACTACCAATACTGTACCCACCAAACAACAGATAAATATAAGCATTTGTTTGAAATAAATGTTATTTATATTTTATACAGCTTAACAGAAAAAACCCTACAGGATTAAAACTGTTTTCACTAACCTCCAAGAAGAGAAGTTCATGGCTTTTGGGTGTTTAATGAATTAAGCCTTGGATGTGTTGTTAAACATGGTTTTTAGCCACACTGAAAATTGTTTCTTGGTAATAACAGGTTTTGAACAAAATGTGCTTTTTTTTTTTCTCCTTTTCTTTCTCTCATCAACTGCTATTTTGTTTCTCTTTTGCTCTCCAGCTGCTCATGTTATTACTTGCTTAATTTTTCCTTTTTCTCTTTCGATCTTCCCTCCCTTCAGGTGTTTCAATGCCAGTTTTCAACTATTCTATTTGTGGCAGATTTTTCTAGCAGGGATTTTTTTTTTTCAATTGTATCACTCGGTTTTGTGTATTTACTGTTGTTTTAAATTAAAATAATCTTATCAAATCGTTGTCATTCCTGTTAGAATGATTTCTGGTTGGGTTTTTTTTGCATAAATATACAGGAGATCAAAGTGTAGCAGAGCACAGTTTCATTTCTCAGTATAATATCAGCTTTCTATTTATTGATTACCACCTCAAGAAGACATACCATCAGCTCATCAGAATCAATATATTGCTGGAATTCATATTCAAATAGATTTTCTCTCTCTCTGTACATGTAAGCTGCAGGATGACCTGCAGGCTGGAAACCATATGCAGGTTAAGTAGCAGGATGAAAACTGCACACAGTACATGACAAAGCTTCTTTCTATAAAACTCATTTCATTCCATAGAAATAGGAAAATCCATTCAGTAACCAGCTCTCATGGCATAGCAGAACTTCTGTCACTTGGGCAGTTCCACAAGTGAAGTCAGACATCGGCTAAAATGGAACAACCTGCCCACTAAAATGCAATTGCTCTCACAATTATGTGAATAATTATTTCCCATGCCAAATGAACTCTCTCAGATATGTCAATAGAAAACTGTTTATGCAGCAATAATCTGATTTACTGTTATGCTTCCATTTTGTTACATTCTTGTGATGGCACATTCACTAAACCGCCACTGGAACTTAATGTATTTCAGTGATTAAAATATCATCTTAGAGCATTTTGACATGAATGAGAAGGACAAAAATCTGTTTGTATAGATAGACTGGGGAGCTGTGGAGGGATGGAGAAAGAAACCAAAAAATTGCCTCCTTACACTGATTTTGTATTGTAGAAAATAAAAACTTCACAAAAGTAAAAATGTAACTGAGATTTAAGTTTCCCCTGCATCTGCTGCTTTTCTTGGCATTACAAAGAAAACTGCTAAACTTCCAGCACCATAAAGGTCTATCACCATCAGTCTGATTGTTTCTCCACAAGATTTTTCACCTCTTTTTATTGAGGAGCTCAAGTGTCAACACAGAGAAATAAGAGTCTGTGAAAAGTTGGTCCCAAAGTCACAGGAGCAACAACTCAAAAAAAACCCCCAAAAATGTAGTTTTTAGTTACATTCCCATATTTTGCCTAAGCATACAATATCTGCTGGAGTCAGACTCCATGAATTTTAAAACTGCATTAAATTCTATATGGCTACACACCTGTTCTCCCCACCATTTCCTGGTGGAGAGGGGTTCACATGGAATCACAGAGTAATAGAAACAGTAGGAAAAACTGTTTGCCTAAAAAGCTCAGCTTCAGTAGAGGAATCCCCTCGTGGTCTGCCATGGGGCTTCCTCCTCCAGGGAGACAAACTGCCATTATCCTACCTGGGATTCAAATCAAAATCAGATTACATGCTCACTGTATTCAATGCTCAATCTTTTCTCCTCTGCAAGCGTTTATAAGACACAGGGAATCCTTTACCAAAGAAGAGAACATGCAATGATAACATATTTATGAAACTTAAATGGTTCAATTATTTTCATCTTTATGAGAGAGGTAAAAGTATGAAACTCCATGAAATGATATAACTCAGAGGAATTATTACAATGCTTGTGCATTACTACTAATTCCACCCTATTAGATGATACTATATCTTTTCATAATGAAGATTAAATGCAGCAGAAACCATATAATGGCAGAACTGCTGCAGATCAAATTGAGTCTACCATAAGAAAAATGATCGCTGATCCCAAGACGTTATGGAATAGTAAACTTAAATTGTGCCGCTTTTCAAGTTTATGTGACTATGATTATTTAATTTTCCTTTGTGCGTGCTCAAGTATAGCTGATATGCGACTACACATGAGAGAACCTGAAATTAATTTGTCTGTATAAGATCAGTGACTGTACAAATTCTTATGAAAACTAACATGCCATGACAATAGTAATTTTGATAAAATTACAGCAAGAACTGCAATTCTCTGCCATCTGGCTGTCTCATCATAACTACTTTGATGTGCTTTTTATTACTTATTTACTTACTTCAACTACTTTAGCAGTTGTTTCAGAGCTTAGAAATGTTAACTGCAGAATATTAAAGACACAGCATTGCCAAAGCTTAATATTAATTCCTTACAGAAGTTTGAAATAATCTACAATCATCTTTAATTAAATCCCTAAGAATAACAGATCCACTCTGTAAGAGTTCTACTCTTCTTTATAAGAGGGCAGGCACATTTTGTATTCCCCATTTTAAAATGCAAACATGCATCAGTTTTCAGAGTAGTCTGATTAGTTTATTCAAAAGTCTGAATGAACTGTCATTCCCCTTTCATCTCCCTATATAAAACCTTTCAATTACTTTAGGAATTGAGTTACATATTTACTTAATATATGAACACAATTAACAGACTAGCAGAGAAGCATATCTAGGTACATTTTTATAAATAAGGACCCCATTTCCTTGAGGTCAGGGTATCAGTACTGTGCATTTCTAATTCAATCATATTTATTCCAAGGCAAATCATCTCTTTGGTGACTTCTTATGAATACTAACTAGCCACCATAATTTATTTCCTTTATAAGGGGTGGAGAATGGTGAAGAGGGTCGAACGCTGCCTTTATGTTACCAGTGCAAATTCGTTTGCTTGATAAAGGTCCTGATCTGAAAACAAAGAACTTCTGTAATTTTATACTGTAATCTTTCAGCTTCAGATTTCTGAGACATGACCAGAGCTCAAAGAATCATCCCTCTTTCCCAGGAAATATGGATATTTTTCCTATCCTTTAGAGAATTACCAGATCACAGTATGCAATATGGGTCAAAATGTGTGCACACTAGGTATCATCTAATACATGATAATTAAGAACATGTAGATTTTACAGAAATGTTAAACTACTGAAGCCCCAGACAAAGAAAAAAATATTACAGAAGGTAAGTACACAATTACCAACCTAGCAGCAATCTAGCTCTGATCACTTTTTTTCATGTACTCTGTAATACTTGGGAAATTGGATACTATCTGAGAAGAGTCAGTAAAGTACAAAGAATAGATTTGGTGAGATGAAGAGATTCAGTGCAATTTCTAGTTAAGACCTTTAACATGAATGCTGCCATGAGGACACTATTGCCATTCTTGTTATTGAGAATTATTCTGTAGGGAGGTTAGAATATCACAATAAGAGAATGTCCTGAGGGGGAAGGGACCCACAAGGCTCATCAAGTCCAATGCCTGGCCCTGCACAGGACAACTCCAGGAGTCACCCCATGTGCCTGAAAGTGTTGTCCAAGGGCCTCCTGAGCTCTCCAGGGCTGGGGCCATGACCACTGTCCTGGGCAGCCCGTTCTGGTTTGTGAGGAGTGAAATCCTTGTCCCTCAAAAGCCATGGCTAGTTAACTCACATTGGTCTTGGTCTTCACCCATGAACCCATGAACTTCCACTTTGGAGTGGTGGCCAAACCCTCACCTGGTGCAAACTGCCAGTTTATTGGATTAGTGGAATTCAATGAAACCATAGGAATCAATATCAGGTTAGAGTTTAAATCTGTATCTCTAGGTCAGGACAAAGACTTGGAACGGTGGAAACCCCACTAATGATGTTGTGTTTGTATTATGAGGCTGGAAGTCTACAAGGCAGTTGCTTCCACCTTCTGTGAGCTCTAAACTATCACAGAATTAAATTAAAATAAACAACAACAACAAAAACCACCAAACACCCCCAAACCCCCAAAAAAAAACACAAAACCAACACAAAGCAAAACAGATAAAGCTGACATCAGAAACTCCTTGCAGATGGCATAAAACAGCTTAACTACAATTCACTGGGAGCTAATTTCAGTCATTGTTAATACATGCTGGGTAGAAAATTAGTGTCAAACAACAAAATGGCATGATTTTTTAAAAGCATTTGGATTCAAGTTGCAAATACTCTCAATTAACCAGTATTCAAGTTTCCAGATTCATCTCCTATAGAATTACACACTACCAACTAGCCTTTCAGTTTTAAGAAGAAATATGTAGGATGTAGAAGGTTATTGTTAGATTGCAATTATTAGAGCAATGAAACATATGGCTATATAATACAGCCATATATTTATGTAATGACTGGACAGATTTAGCATTTTGCTAAAGGTTTGTTTATCTGAGTCATTTTTCTCTGCTGAACAGTGGAATGTTTCTACAGAGAGGTTTTCCTGTTGTTCTGTATTTGATCCCTCCATAGATTTATTAGCAGAGATCTGTCTGAACAGGCCGTGCTACTGAAATTATGGAGACAAAACATGTAATTCACATTTTTTTCCTGTGAAAAAAATGTGCTTAATCATTTGCTTAATTTTGTAAAAATTTTCTTTATTTTTTTTTTTTTTAATCTGAAGACCTAAAAATTAAAATACTATAAGTTGCACCATAAATGAGTGTCCTAGACAATCTGCAGACTTATCTTGGAGACAAAAAAAAATATATATTTACTGCAAAAATACTTCTCAAAAGCACCAGAGCTTCTGCTTTGCTAAGACCACATATGAAGGCTTAAGCAACATTCCTGGATTATATTTTTATTTTGTTTTCAAACTTAATAGGCTAATAACATATTGAAACCAGCAATAATGGATATACTCTGTACATCTGAGATGTTAAACCCCAGTTTGCATCTGTACAGAGTTAAGACTGCAATACTGTTTGTCCTACAGGGTTCCCACAAGTCAAGATGTGATTTGTCTATTTTTTATTTTTTTTAATTATTATTAGAAGGTGAACAGCTTTTTGTAAGAATAATGAGTTCATTTTTAAAAACCTGCACATACTTGTAAAAGCCAAGCAGTGGGTTACAAAAAACTGGAGGCAGGTAATGGACATTTAAAAAAAAAAAAAGAAACAACAAAACAACAAACAAATTTTGCTTTCTGCTCTTGTAAAATTAGAGAGCTTTCTGATTTGCTTTGCACTTTACACACATTCCAAAGCCTGACCTGCGTTTATATATACCAGCCAGAGCACATAGGACAGATGCACAGAAAAAATGCTAAATGCAGAGGCCAATTAAAGCTAAAGGAACTAACAACAATTTAATCTGGAACCTTCCAAGAGCTTCTGAATTCATCTGTAACACCAGTATTGTTATTCTATATTAAAACTCAGAGCATTCCCAACTCCAAGGTTTAAAGTGAAATCTCTACGGGGCTTTTTATTTCCCTTCAAGCAAATTGCAATGGGTTAGTTGTTAGTTAGAAAGCCAAAAGTGTTCAAATTCAAAATAAAATTAATTCTTTTTAGAATAAGGTTTTGTTATGAAAATAATAATTACATGGGGAAAACATCCAAACAATTATGCTGGGACAAAACTATGACTTAGGAGATAATGGATAGAGCCAGCAGGGATTAAAATGTGCAGCATTTCCTGGTCATTTACTCACTGGAAGATTTGAAAATCAGTTTATTCATGGGAGAAAAATAACCTATTGCCACCAGTCCTTGATCATAAAACACATAGAACTTTAAACTCTCAGTGCAATATTGAAGGAAATAAATGTGCATCTAATCAGCTTTGCCCTTCATAGCAGGTATCACTTTGGCAATCAGGAGCACACTGTGGATAGCAAAAATAATGGGAAGTCAATATTCTGAGTGGAAAAAAAGACCTACACACTTTGCAAAGCACACAGAAAGAAGGTAACCACAGGTGGCTATTTTTGCTGACCTAAAACAATTCCCTAAAACGGTGGCTGTGATGCAGTCAGAACACAAAGGGCATGTTTTCATTTTAACTTATGAATTCTTCTGGAATCCTGAGGTCTGAGTAAACTGCACCATCCCAAATAACCCTTCAAGATGCGAAGGAAAGCTCACACTGACAATCCACAAAGAGGGAGTATGAAATGACTGCCTCTTATACCACTGAAATCCCAAAGAACCATTTCTCTTTACACGTCCATATCAGGAATTTTATTCACTTCCACTTGAGAGAAACCTGACAAAATGAAGGAACCTTACTGAACAGGATGGTAATTTTCATAAAATGCACAGTCAAACTGGTAAAGACAAAATCGTCTAAATTCTCCAATTTTTACTTCAATTTGAAATAAAATAATGTGAAATACAGTCATTGTGGGCTTCTTATAATAAGGCACATTTTACAGGTACTAACACCAATAAGTAATGTATATGAATTTGCTGGCAATTCTGAACTGCTTGTCTTTCATAGGATTTCTTATGGCTATTTACATTTTCACTCAGTGAAAATCAATTACCTTCCTGCAATAAGCCTCATTTGCTACCTTTGAGTATAATAGAAACACCATTAGGATGATGACATTACCCAAAAGAAGGGCACCACACAGTTGGTAGACATAAATTAAGGACCCTTTCACATATGCATTAGAAATACTGCTGTGACTGAAATATGCATAAAATCTGTATCTATTAGAGC
The DNA here is from genome assembly GCA_035583185.1 of Anabacerthia variegaticeps. Classification (NCBI taxonomy): domain Eukaryota; kingdom Metazoa; phylum Chordata; class Aves; order Passeriformes; family Furnariidae; genus Anabacerthia; species Anabacerthia variegaticeps. Next base: position 1,720,682 of record JAWWEW010000165.1, read on the forward strand.
TATTAGCGTGCGCTGGTGATGATTTTGAAGGAGGAGGGGGAGACCGCGATCTACTCCTTCGACAAAATTATGTATTTCCCTTTTTTTTTCCCCTCCTTCCCCCCTCGGTATGTGCCACTGATGCAATAAGCAGAGGCCCCCAGCTGAGCTGCATTTGGAAATGCCACTGAGCATGGCATGCGCGCTTCACTTGCCTCTGCTGAAGGATGGCTGTGTGAGGAGCGCCGTGCGTGTGTGCCCGGCGCGCTCCTCCTTCCTCGCCCTGACCTCCGCCGCTCCGCGGATGTACGCCTGGCTGCGGGCGCCGCTCATGTGGAAAACAGCTCCTGCAGATCAATTCCGAGGATTTAGGGACATTTAAGTTCCATCAGGACCGCGCCGTCTTATTGATATGGGGGGGCTGACTTATTACCGGCCGCTAATGGGACTAACGTAAAGGGCCGTGGGCTTGCTTGGGGGGGAAGAAACTAATTTAGAGGGTCCCCCCTTGGAGGTTGTTAAGCAGAGGAAGCTACTTCTGAACGCAGTTATTTTTACCTGGGCTCTTATGAGCTTAAGCAAAACAAAATTATAACGCAGTATGATGATACATCGTGTATTAAAAGTGTAAAATGCAATGCCCTCCTTCCTGCTTCCCTACTCATTTGACATACCAATGAGCCCGGCGCGAACAAGGGAAATATTGGGATGCTGTTTCTCTTGCAAAAGGTTTACTGATTGTGTTTGTCATGTGTTAGTTAACAGAAAAGCTCTAGTTTGCTTCACTTCTAGACAAATCAAAACCTTTTTTGCTCTGCCAGTACTTAGGAAAAAGGCAGGTTTTAAGCCTGTTCTTACAAATCAAAAGTTAGGATAATCTCGGCCCTACAGCAAACATTCTGCTGGCAGTGCTATGAATAAAGAATTAAATCCATCAAGCACACAATGTAAATGTAGGAAAACTTGCTTAACTACCAAAGACAGAAATATTTAGTGTGCAAAAGGGTGATCCAAGACTCCTGACGTTCCATAATGAAAAGCCACATTAGCAATACAACCAAAGTAGTAACCTAGGGCTCCTCTGCCTTATAAATCAGGCAGGAAAAGGTGCATGAGCAAAGGCAGATGAAGGAGGCAGGAATCACACCCAGGCAGTTCTGTGCACTTAGAAGTTCCCCGTATTTTGAGTCTCCTTCCACACTGCAGTTCTGTACTCTGACAAATCAGAGATGGAATTTCCACACAGACTGCTCGATACTGAGCAAACAGCCGTCGGTAAGAGGAGTCTCCCTAAAAATTAAATATTAGTGCCAATTGGTTAACCAGACACACAGAGGTTTTACTGTACTTGAAAAAAATATGCTGAGAATCTTGCAAGGTAAAGCCCATAGATCAATAGTAGAGCCAGCAAGTCTACCTTGCTCATAGCAAAAATAAAAAGGGTTTTCCTAGAATCCAACCTATTTATGCAATTATTTTGATGAAGTTGCCATTAAAACCTGAACGGTCATTGTAATCTAAATATTCAACCACACTGGAGCAAATTGAACATGGAGAATTTCTTAGGTAATTTCCCTTTTAATCTATTTCATTTTTCTGTTATGCACAAAAATAATGTCTGTATGTGTTTGCTACACATTATTTCCAACTAAGCTTGAAAGGAATAAGGTGCTACTGAGTCCATAAGGAATATGCAGTAAGGAAGTAACCTTCTCTAATTTTTTTCCTAGACAAAAAAAAGACTAAATTCATTTTCAAAAGTAAATCTTACAGTGTGCATGTTATGTATTTATATTAAAAATTATATTTGGCAGAGGAACGTTCATCTCTCTTTGGGCATTCCTCTTGCTGCAACGTACAGTCAAAGACATGCAGAAGGGATGTGGCTTCAGATTAATCATTTAGACACTATACATTTCATAAGGATAAAGGTCATAACAGCTGAGCAAATAATTTCCATCAACATTTTAAATAAGATTATACGATACACAGAATTTTCATTCAAACTAACTGGATAGAACCAGTGGCAATACAGGAAATTAATTACCTGTCTGAATGAAGAAAACAGTACAGTGGAAAACAGGGAAGTTCTCTGAATATAAAGCAAACAAACAGAAAAGCAAAAACAAAAACATTTTAGCATTAGATGCTTTTTCCCTTGTCTTGAGTAGAAATAATGCTAAAAAACTGTTTCATTTTAAGGACACATAAAAGTGTAATAACTCTTCAAACCCTAAACTGAGGGGTTTTGAACATATTTGAACTTTTAAAAAACATATGTATAGAGTTCTTCAGAAGGAAAATGTGAAAGGAATGTCTTCTCAGAAGCAAATGTATGAAATTAATAAGAATTTGGAATTACAATAAAATTCACTATTTAATGCAAATTTATGTATCTAGGTACAAAACTACTGAGAGCACTAAATAAATTGCTTTTCTTCCTCAGGTAATTGCATTATTCTAATCATTACTATATAAATATATGTGAAGAGAAACATTTCCTGTTTTCTGGTTAAGGTATTCTTTTGCATTTAATTATTAGCAATGCTTAATAAAGGATTTGATGAATGTCTTAGTCAACTGACTGATGGATCTCGGCTTTGAAATTACATAATCTAGCAAGGAATCAATTTTTTTCTTGTGAAAATTTCCTCTCTATTGGAAACCACGACCTTGTGAAATTGATGCATTCCTTTCCTTGCTTCTTTTGCATCCCAGCCTCCCATTCCCTAAAGTGGTGTGATTAGAAGAAGAATGAGTAAAATTCTTGCAGGTTATGAAATAAGCATTCTAAGAGAACACTTGTTCTATCAAAATATATTTCAAAGTCCAAAATAAGTACACTTGATACCAAAATAAGGCAGGAAATGCCCCAGGAATTGAATATTCCCAAGGGATTTGGAAGAAGAAAATACGTCTCTACTACATTTACCCTAACTAACTTAAAGCTATAGGGAGTGTTTAAGCATCTGGTATTATTAGCTGTCTTACTGTCACTGCATGCCAAATGGGAGACAAAAAGAGCTGAAAAACAAAAGGGCCTCCTCCCTCTCCACCTCATTGCCACATTCCAGTTTTCATCGAGAGCCATGGCCAGTCCCTTGACCTCAGCCAAGAGAACAAAGGGAAATGCAAAAGCAGCCTTGGTGCGAGCACCCGGTGTTGCAGTAATGTTGGGATCCCCCAAGAACCAAAGCCAGCAGCTCCACCACTGCTCTTCAGGGCCAGGCTAGGTGAGAACACAAAGAAGAAGACTGAGGCATTGGAGCTTCATTTTATAAGGATAACACTGGATTCCTGTGATTTTCATATGTTGATGCAAAATGTCATCTATAATCTGTGAAAAATGAATGTTCTGGGAAATAACACCATGCAATTAAATTGAGGAAACTGAGGCTGGATCTGAATTCCAACTTTCAGCTCCCTTGTTTTATATAACTGGTTTTAACCTTTTTAATTTATACTAAGACAAATTCTTCCCAATGATTTAAAAGACACCAATGATAAGTTTAGTCTAGATACTTTGACAAATGTTGCTTCCTTAACTGACATATCTTATGATTTTTCTGGCACTTTAGATGTGCTGGAGGATTCAAATTCCAGGAAATTGCCCTGATAGTCTTGTAAATCTCCTTTTCCTCAGCCTGACTGAAGTATTTCCCAAATATAACACTGGAGCAGTGTCTTTGAGAGGCAGCAAACAAAAAGGAACACTTACCGCAGTGTCTTGTCCTACCCCTCTGCTGGCTTCCACTAGCACAGCTCTGCATGTCACAGTCACCAGTTTTAGTTCTGCTAGATCATGCAGAGATCCTTCCTCTGCAGTGTTTACCAAACTTTATCCTTGTTAGATCAAATCTTCATAAATAAAGGGGGGAAAAAATCCCAACTAAATAAGTTCTCTGTTGATGTTCATGTTTCTTTAGAATACTAACTTGCTGTGTTTTCTACAGCTTCTGTAATTATTTGACACAACAAGTGGTTTCTTTAGGACGGAACAGAGTAGAATACGACTCTTGAGTTTGGAAAGAGAAAGCAGGGAGTATGACAGAAAGGATGGAGTATGATGGCAGTCTAGTAGGCGAGCATGGAGAAGGGGCTAAGGGATAACTTATGGAATAAACATTGCTCACTGCATGTTTCAATGTAAGAAGTAGCAGGCCATGGGATGGAGCAAGCTGGTACAGGTTTCAGAATACAGAAAGGAACATTTCTTAACAAGTGCCAAATTAACCCAGGGAATAACATACAGTGCTGTAGCTACTAAACAAAGTCATAGTGGCTTTTAGAACTCCACGTTACCTTCCTGATGCTGATAAATCCTTGTAACCTTTCAACAAAATTTCGACAATACGAAGCAAATTGAAATAGATATGTTTTAACACATTATTCTTTTGAATTATTCCAACTGTGGCTTCATTATGTATTAAACAAAATATTTTTTAAAAATTCATTTTAATGATCTGGAATAACCCTAATTGTCACCACAAAGAGACACCACCCCTTTCAAAAAAAATCCAAACACATTATCTTCATCTGCCTCAAAACATATGTATACACTGTGGTTCAAGACACTGCCACGGTACGGTTATCTCACATTCAGGGTACTAATAGGATGATGGTACTTGTGCCTGGGTCAGTGAACAAGCCAAAGCTGCCTAAAGTCAGGCTCGGGCTTTGAGAGAAAAGAAAGAGGGGTCTGCCTTTTCTATTTTTTTTTTAGAAGGGGAAAATATAGAGAAATGGTTGGATTTTCCTGGTTCCACGCTGTGCTCTCTGCTCTCTGTTTCAGCATAGCTGTGCCAGGGATATTCTTGCCTCCAGGCCACGAGGTCAGGGGTTGAAGGACATGAAAACTTAGGCTGTAATTCAGGGATGACACAGAGGCACAGCGCTCGTAGGGGAAGAGCAACCACACTGTCAAAGGTGTCTTCTTTGGATGAAACACTGAACAGAGGTCCCTACTGGCAAAGTCAAATGAAAAAGAAATAAAAGCTCCAGAGTGAAAAATGTATTTTAAAAATGACTGCCAGAGAGTTCAAAAAGAAAGCCAAAGTTCTGAGTTTTCTTATTTAGCTAACAATTTTATTTTTTTTTACATCCATCTTGAAGATTGAGGGAGGTCTGGAAAAAGAAAAATATTTTTGGTTTCACTTTCATTATCAATTTATATTAGGATAATTAGAATATAAAATCTATATCTTATTTAAATTGATTTTTTGTTAACAAAAATCAAGGTGGATAAGGGAGTTAAAAGTAACTTTTTTGCTTTTTTTGGGAACAGATTAGAATGGACTCTTACTTGTCACATTTAAAATCTTTAACTTACCATCTTCATGTTGGCAGTGTTAGTGCCAAGTGTTTCCATTGGGAAGAAAATTAATGAGTTATTTTAAATGTGCAATGAAAGATGTCTAAAATTTGTGATCATTCAGAGAACTCTAAACTAAGAACAAAGCTTTATCTGAAGGCAAACAACTAGCATTCATAATATTAAGCTGAAAGAAGAAAAAAGATGGGTAAAATAAATTAAGTAGAATATGTACCAGTATTCATTCTTGCTGTATATTTTGGGAAAGAGAGGCAGTAGAAAGAGCAGCACATAATAGTTCAGGGGGAGCTTCAATAGTTGGATGCAGAAGATAAAATGTTGAAAAGGAAAAAAGTTTGAATCTGAATTTTCTATGTTTCTTGAGAATTTTACAGTCCTCTTCAGGTGCCAGAATGATATTTTGGAAACGCCCCACTGCTGTCTTTAATGAAGCATTTGAGGGAGGTTTTCAAGTGGAAAGTGTTTCAACAACATGAATAGAAGCTATACCTTGTGAAATGTGCAATTCCTCATATATACTGGAAAACCTTGGAAACGAGGGACCAGATTGAAGAATCTGGATTAGAAGGTTATAATTTCAATCATAAATCCTTGCTTGCTGATAAAAACCTGTCGGTCCACTGATGCACTTTCCCTTCATGTAGAATTGCAAAATCTGGTCTATTTTATTTCTACAAATACCACACTAAATTTTAAATACGATTCCATATACTAACAGTCAAATAAGAGTGCCTCTGAAAAGCACAGTTTAACCTTTAACACATTTATAAACACCTGTAATGGTGTCAGTCAACAACCAAATAAAAAAAAAAAAAAAAGTTGAAATCCCTAGATTTGTAATAGTTGTGCTTGTACTAGAAATACTGTTCTAGTAGATACAATACTCTCACATGAAGTATGTAGTGATAGAGAAACCAGATGTGCTTAGGACAAAAGTTATGTTAACAGGGAAAAAAAATCCAGTTAATCTAAAGATGTTATTAAATGGCATTAGAACAATAAAATATTGACTCAGTCCTATCAAAACACATACAGTGCTTTAAATAAGAGGTGGTACAATTATCTACCACTCCTTATCATTTACCATCCACTTTGAATATTATTTAAATATTTAAGACCCTGTATTTCCCTATTAAAAACTCATTAAAGATGTTCATAAGAATATTGAAGCCACTTCAGAGTAGTGAATTTTAGGTTCTAATGTTCCAAGCATGTTTGGAAACCTGAGCATAAGCTTAAAAAAAAAACCCACTTGCTCTCAAGGCTCTTAAATTCCACAATTGCCTCTCAAATGAGCTTATAGTGTAAAACAGTCCAAAGAAAGGCACGTGAGTTGGAGTGCAGAAAAAGAAGTGGTTGCAGCATTTCAGGAAACAAACTGTTTCCTGGTGAGCATCCTTCAGTGATGTGGAAGATCCTCCTGGAACTGAGGTGAATCAAGGTAATGCATGGAATTTAGAGAGAGGCATTTCTCATCACACAGGCTGGTGAAGTAACCACGTACGACTAAACTAAGCTTCACCATTGGGATAAATTCCTATAAAAATACGGGAAAGGTGCAAACCTGTGTAGTACAAAAGGAGTGATGGGAGTAAATTGAGCAGACAATATTTTTTGGCTGAATGTCAGAAAAAATATTCTTAACAGAGAGGATGACTATTATACTGCAGAAAAGACACCCCCAAGGGAAGTGATAGAAGTATCATTCCTTCAGTCCCTTAAAAAGGAATCAGATAATGCAGAAGAAGATCCTGTAGAGAAAAATCCTGTGCATTTTGGAAAGAGTTTTGATATGACTTATTACATCTTCCTTAGCTCTAATTTCTGTCATTTAAAGAATATGACTGGAGGAGCACAGACCACAGCATATCAAGGAGGGAAATCTCAGTGTGCCACTGGTTTTCCCTCCTTGCTACTTGCCATTCACAAGCATTTCCATCACCTACAGATGGCTAGAGGAGCAGGGGGCAACACACAATTACAAATTAATCTCTATTATTGCAGAAGCCTGGAGTTGTGCTCCAAGAGCACAGAGCTAATCGTCTCGTCCTTGGGAGTGGGGAGATTGCTTGTGCATTTGTCAGCTTTATCTTTGTTGTGGGGGTTGTATGCTCAGTACAACAAGATAAATGAGTAAAACTACATTGCTCAATTTTAATATACTAAGATTTTCACTGACATGAGGATTATGGGCACGAAGCCTTCATATAAAATTCTTTTGTCTCTTACTGCATTACAAATCTATCAGATTCTCTCCATTTCAGACTCACTGACACATGTTCTAAACTTTTTTTAAGTCTCAGGATTTTCACATACTACCAAAAAAAGAAAAGAAAACACCCATCAAAAAACCAAAACCCACCAATCATCCCATCTGTTGCATTTCAAAGTTTTGTCTCAGGAGAAATCCAGCCCAGTTCCTCAGATACACATTCACTGTCACTTCCACATACACCCACCTTTAGCTAGAAACAAGCATTATGTAACTATTATTCAAGATAATATCAACTGCTTTTCCCTGTAATTTAGGATAATTTTTCATATTTTATATTCATCAATTAAATTATATTTGAACTATGAGATATGATTACTTCAAAATAGAAGCTAAGAACAAACACACTTCTCTTTCTCTCATCACTCCTTTTTTCCTTTACCCAGAAATAAAATATTGTTGTATTGTGTATGTTCCATCCCTCTTCATAACTAAATCCTTCCATTATTTTCTATGCCATCTTTGGGTGAGGTTGGGTTGAGTTTTGGTTTTGGTTTTTTTGTTTTTTTTTTTTTTTAATTGAAGGGCAGGATTCCTTTAAATGCACCTAAACAACTTGATATCGCTCTTATTGGTTAATGAAGTGCCACAAATCCAAGAATAGGGTGAGGAAAGGAACCCGACCCACATGGGCTGAGAGGACTTAACTCACATAAAACAAGAGCAGGGTTTGATAGTTTGGGAACATAATTCTGTTCCACAATCACAAAAGCCAACATAGCACAGCCCTCTCAATTTTGACAAATCAGTGAGGGTTGCAGCAGTGGCTCCATTGGTACCTGACACACCTTGGCTGGCTGGGAAAACCCTTTTTTTTCTGCCTTCTGACTCCTATTCCAACACGTCAAGCATTAAAAAAGCAGCAAACTTTGCTAAGCATGGTTGTGTTGTCAGTGACTCAGTTCCTGCTGTGGTCGTGCTTATTCAAGTTCATTAACTCATTCTGTTTGTTTTTATTATCAGTTGATAAGTACTTGATAAATACATGAACCTGGGTGAAGGTAGTGTATGATTTCAAGTGTAATTTACCTATAAAATCTTTTTTTTTCTTTTTTTTGCCTATTTTAAGCTAATTTGAAAGAAGAGTTTCATATGATCAAAGGAAATTATCTCTGAACTAGTAAATGAATATAACTGAACTTCATACAGAACTGTGATGAAAAATAGTATGAAGGGTGAAGAATATTTGGAGTTTAAAAAATGAGACTGCTACTTAATCAAGTCATGTTTTAGTTTATGTAGACTTACACACTTATTTATGGATGAATTTTATCCTATCAAGGATATAAGAAACTGCCTATGAGACATATTTACCCTTTTGAAATTCTTGAAATTTTTATAATATATCAGATTGTACCTTTAATATAGGAAAAATTAAAAGTTAGCATTTTATATGAAAAAAACATGTTTGTACATAAAGTAGAAATGTGCCCAATTGTAAAAAATAAGTATCTTATACATTTTTCATTGTAAATTTTCATTTTCTTTGAATCCTTCAAAATGGATTGGTCAAAGAAGTAATTGTTGAACTGTTTTGGGAATGTAAGTCTGATATATCACTTTTCAAACAGCTGATATTTTATAACTGATTCTCAGTTATGATTGCCCTTCTAAGACAACAATTACAAAAAAACCTCAAAGTTTCTATGAGTGTCCAGCCAGCCAGAAAATAAAAGTTGCCTTCATTTTCTCTTCAAGTGCATTATCTATATAACAATTTATTTGTCATATCAAGACATTATATTAAAATAGATTTTTTTTTTGTCCATAAGTCTATTGGAGTCCCCACTCAAATGAATATTAAAACGCTCTGAAAAAGAAGGGATAGGATTTCAAAAGGAAAGTGCCAAAATGTGCAAAAGTTGAGGCCCCACACATTTGCAACTTTTAGATATGTATTAATACATATTGCAATTATTTTTAAACAGTAGTTTAGAAAGAAAAACATTGCCTTTAACTAGCAAAGCTGCCTTAAATGCATACAGATACACATTAATAAATATGATAGCAGGGCAATTTCTCTGCATAGAATAAGCAAGTTCTAAAATCTGGTGGATGTTTCTTTGCAACTTCACAGCACAAGGACCACGGAGCCTTCCCTCATATCCAGGAGCCCCACACTGCATGGAGACAAAGAACTGGCAGCTGAGATGCCTTGGGCCAAGCAGGCACAAGTCAGGGAACTAAAGCATCCCTTTGGAGCCTGCTGACCCCACCAACCACCTCGAAACCAGCTTGGGCTGGTCACCTTCTCCCCCAGCATCCTTTCCACCTAACCCTTGTGGATTTTAAGTGTATAAATAGAGTGCCTCTCTACTCAGAGAACACCCAATCTTTTTTCACATCCTCAGTATCTCATTGTGATTAGAACAGCAGCACTGGCATTCAGGAAAATGCTTGGTTTGGTTTGGGGTTTGGTTGTTTGGGGATTTTTGGCCAATTTCATGTTACACAGATGTGTAAACATGGATTCAGAAGGCACTTACAGCACTTCTCTGAACTAGAGTGACACAGCAGAGAATTGTGCTGCATTTGCGCGTCTCCTGTTCACCACAAGTCTTTGCACCATTTCTAAATCACAAAAGACAGAGGACTGCACTAGTGATAGAGCCAAAACGGAGCAACAGGACCCATTGTTATGTGTATCTAATGGCCCCATCCTTCATAATTAGGCAAGGGAGTGTGACCTCCGTTCTAGATCAGGTTGCAGGCAGTTCTACAGCCCTCAGAGGAGCAAATTCAGAAATCTCTGTCCTCAGAGTAAAAATATAAGTTTCTTTTCAATTGCATGTTAACACTGTGGAGTACAACTTGAACTTGGAGCATGAAAATGTTAAAGATGAGTAAATATGAGAAGCAAATTTAAGCTCCCCAAAACCTACAGCAGTAAAACAATTAGCACTAAAAAAGATTTCAGTTTCAGCAGGATGTACTCTCAGTCTACTGAGTACAGCCTTGAATATTCAACTCCTGCAAAGTAATTTGTACCAACCTACTCCAAGCATATTAAAAGTCAAAAGCAATAAGGTATATCAACCATGTAAAAAAACTCAAACTTTTATTGAAATAGATAGCTTTACCATTTTTAGGTAATTTTTTAGTCATTCATTTTTCATAAGTCACAATTTCAAGTTGTTCTTAATGGTCATCTTTCACAAATCAGCTGAGAACCCTATTATGAGAACGGTAATGCCTGTATTTAACAAGATCCTAGCTGAAAATGCTAATAATGTAAGCAAAGCTACCCAAGATTTAGCACTACTGTGCCAGGAAAGACAGGCAGCCTTTGGTCAATCTGAAAAAGGAAGCAATTGTTTCCTATAATAGTAAATAAGTGGGAGAGGCTGCTTGTTTATTTTGTAATATTTCATTTAGCCAAGAAAAGCTGTACACTGGATTATTTAAAATGTTATTGCCATAAGACTCAATATTTCACCCCAAATATTTAAGCATGGCAGGTATTAGGAGGGAAGGGTATTGACAGACATAGAACATTGCTGCATGTCATGCAGACAGTGATTATGTGCATACTTGTAACACATCTTACATGGATATCGAGAATATTTTCATTTGCAATAAGTGATTGCTGTATTTTAGTTTAATTTCTTGAGTTTTAATGGTATAAATGCCAAGTAAATCATTAAAAGAAATGTCAGCTCTATCAGTGGCAGCTGCTCTTACTACTGAAAAAGGAGGGGAAGTGTAGGAGTAGGGCAGCCAGCAAACCCCACAGCGGTCTGCAAAGTCACTAGTGGGAAAACAACAAAGGCCTTTCCATGCAACTAACACAGATGTGCCCATAGCCAAACTGTCAGAAGGAGTTAAGATGACAGCTACTCACAGTTCATTATTTCCTTCTCACAGGTCACTGGGTGACAAGCTGGGTCACCATGCTTTGTCGGCTGCTACAAACTTCCCCACACCCGCTCAGCCCCCCAGTCCTTACTCCAGTTAAAGGAAGGTAAGCTGCTCCAGCTGGAATACTGATGTAAACAAGGATCTTCTAATGCTTTCTGAAAATGGGAATGTGGTGTTTATTATACCTGCCTTTCATTTTCACATGAATTTCCTCTCTGTGATGAGCAGAGAGCTGGGTTTGTATCTGCAGCAGATGCAGCTATGAGAATAATTTTGCCAAGATGTGACTAAAGCAGATAATGAAAGCTAATTTGTCACAATTCAAACTTTAAGCTCTAGAACAGTTACATGGCAGATCTATCACGAAAAATCATTGCAACTCATTGAAGAGATGTTTTTTACCAAAGAGGACTTCCCACAAATAGAAATCTGAGAAGATACTTAAAAGGAATACAGACTTTTAAAATGTAGAAAATTTTTTTCGAATGTGGAATCCGTAAATAGGTTTTCAAAACAATCCAGTAATGAATAAGTGTTTCTAGTACATTCTCATCTGTCTTCATGGAGCAATCAATTACAATACAGATGTAGACTATGACTTTTACTTATGTTTACCACACATGGAATTTTAAATGAATGAACAGTGTATGAAGAATCAAGGTCGAGCATTTCCTTAGCTGCAACAAACAACAGAAGTGGGAGAACATTTTCATCTCCACAGGGGTATTCCTTAGTAATTTTTCGTACATTAGTAAGTCTTACAAAAATGGAATAACTGAATTTGGCCAAGTGATTCAGAAAAATTAAAATGAAACCAAGTGTCCCGGATGCATCTGCCTTAGTATTAAATATGACAAGGTCATAAGCATTCTGACTCCGATCCAAGAATGCTTGTACCTAGCATGTACTTAACTTGGAGCATACTCAAATGCATATCTGCATTAGAGACCAAATTTATTCAGAAACTTGTGAAATCAAGCTTACTTATGGAAACAAAGAGATCTAATATGGCCTGAAAGCAAAACTGCTTTAAAACAGGTGATTAATTGGAGAAATGTGACCAGTACCTTTTAAAGAGACAATTCATGAATGGAATGTGTTGCCAGAACACAACAAATCTGTTACAGCTGATGCAAGAGCACACTTGCTTTCCTGGTTGTGCCCAATGTGTAATATAACAACAAGAGAAGCAATTTAAAAGACTGCCAGAAGTTGCAGGGGTTACATTTCCACAAGGTAACACCTAAAACATTAAGTCATTATCGTGACCCAGGAAAAGATAATAACACGTCATTTCTTTATGGAAGTGTCCATTCTGAACTATTTTTGAGTGAAAGAGGCAGTGGATTAGCTGTTTCCCCTACATGAACAGTGAGAATGAGAATAAAGGTGGGAAGGGAATCAGTGGTCATTAGTCACTTAGTTAAGTCATTAGTTCTTGCGCACTGAGGGAAGTCAGTCACAGTCACACAGCTCACTGCTCAACTCATCCTTTTCCTAAAAGCCACCCCTTCTCAGCAGCTTGAATCTCCACATCTAGAAACTACCTTGCATTGGATTTTGGTCTGCTTGGGGTAATACTTGTCATTTTTTCCTCGAGAGCATTTTCTGGAATGGATAAGTTTTTCAGTTTTCACATAAAAACTCAGGGATTCAGTCAGGTAAAGCAGAGATGAGGTTCAAGTTTTTCTGTCTTACAGGCATAATGCAAATTGTTAAAAGTTTGAGATACATTAAAAAAAACAACACTGGAAAGAACACTGAATAAGATGTCCTCCAAGAAACTAAGGACTTGCCAAGACCACTAAGATAAGACACAACTTCCCCCCATCAAACCTGAACAAGCTCATTTATTTCATTGCCATCTTTCCTAACACATACCATAGGATTATGTGCAGGTAAGAAAGGAGCTGACTGCAGCCTTCAGCCAGCAAAAATAAATAAGGAAAGGAAGTCTGAAAGTAGGAAAATTATGCAAACAGACAAGCTTGCAATCTAACTAACCATACTCTTTGAAACTTAACCTTGTTCTATAGGATGTGATTGGGAGAGCCTTATGAAAAGGGTTTTCCTTGGCTGTCTTCATGCTGTTCTGGCTCACCACCAAAGTGTGACTGTTTCTCAGAAGCCAAACCAGAAAAACTTAGAGTGACATCTCTGAAATGCATGTCCTACAAAACTAAGCTAGAAAACAAAGCATAGAGTGTGGGTTTGAACTCCGTAGGGGCTTAAGAGTTGGACCTGATGATCCTTGTGGGTCCTTCCACCTCAGAATATTCTGTGATTCCATCAGGACTCGATAGCTTAAAAAGGGACAAAGTACCTGTGACTGCCAACGTACCCAAAGGATCTGCACAGTTCTCACAAATACATCACAGGACTGGCAGGAGCCATGCAGCAGTCCAAAGCAGCTGGAAGCCTGGTGATATTCCCTTTAACACCTAAAAATTCCCTAAACACCTATGTCTGGGCAGCTGAACCTCTTTCCATCCCTCTCAGTAAGCCAAAGTTTTACAAAGTTCTACAAATGTGTTGAGTGCAGCCATTAATTAGAAGAGTTTCATAAAGACCAGTTGAACTTTGGAGGAACAATGATCATAAACTTCCCTTTATCATGCCATATGTCTGGGCCAACTGAAACAATTCTAGGACACAGAGATACATTTTCCTCTAACACACAAATCGTACCTCGTTTGCACTTATGACAGTTTTTCATGTTATTTTGTAAAGGAAGGCAAATTTTATTGCTCCTTGGAAATTGAACAGCTTTTCAAATCACAGAAGATAAAACCCTGTCTCCTAATCTTACATCACCTTTCAGTCACTGAAAGGATTCTACAAACTACAGAGTGGGATGTGGCAGCTGTTGAACAGAATACATTAGTACTTATCACAGCCTAGTGAAAAATTGCAGCAAAAGAGAATTTAAATCACTTAGTACCTCCCATAACAGAGGTAACTGCAGTTTTGAATTAGTTATAATTGCTATTTAATGCCAAATATTTCTGACAGTAAAATAATGTTATTTTGGTATTAAAATGTCTCTTTCTATATTTAATTCAAGTTCAGGAAAATACTTTAGACTGCATAACTCCACTTTTGGTGGGGAGATCTTGACTGCAGACAGCTTTCTAAATCAAATGTGTTTGTTCTGCAAGAAGAGACTTTTAGTTTAATATTTATATCTTGTTATCTGAAGCTAAAAGCACAGACATTTAGTTGAAATTCGCTTATTTCCTTGTACTTAAGTGAAGTTAAATACTTTGTAGAGACCCTGCCATCACATTACTTACAGCAGAACAATTAGTATTCAAACCACTATAGAGCAAATTATGTTGGATAAATCCTCACATTACATTCCAGATGGCATCTTTAGAAAGAGCCAATACAGTCAATATAAATCTCAGTACTCAAGTTTACATTTTAAACATACAAGAGCACTCACTAGTAGTTAAATGATTTAACAAAGCTCTAGAGTTATTTGATTCATCAAGTATAAAATACAACTGCCCAAAATACAGGTAACCTACCTCTAGCTATGCAGGTCTGCAAAAGCTGCTGATAGCCAAACCCTTCAGGTACCTCAGTCATGTCACAGTCTCCAGGAACGTTTGAGAGTATTTCATTTAGTGAAATAGTAAATATTTGTAAAATATTATTTTACAGGAAACACCTGAAATTCTAGTCTAACAAATTACTGTCATTAATTTATTGTCATTAGTAACAACACTGCTGAGTTCAACTTTAATCCCAATAGCAAGTGATGTCTTGTGGTCTTTTATCTGAATGGGAGGTCCATTTTTAATGTTTTGATCTAAAAATAATCAAAACCTCAAAAATAACTAGCCAAATGCCATTTGTAAAAGACAGTTTTAGTTACCTATAGAAAGACAAAGACTTGTGCCTGCTCTAAGTAGAAGCAATTACCAACATTCCTCTTTACCTTTTACTGAAATTAAAACATTGAAGGTGACTTTCACTTAATATTTTGGTTCAGCACGACTGTCAGCTTTCTAAAAAAACCTTTACTATTCAAATTTAAGTCTTGTGGCACAAAATATGTCAGAATGTTGATATGAGTCCCATTTCCTTATGTAACTTGCATGATGTGAGGTTTGCAGATAAAAAATTTAAAAGTAAACTTTCAATTACCACCAAACATCATGCCCATCAATCTTCAAAATAAAATAAATAAATAAATAAATAATTTTTTTTAAAAAAAGAGAAGCACATAAATGTCACCCCTTTTCATTAATTTTGGTCAAAATCCCCGTTTGCTTCTCAGCCAGAGGCTTTCTGAGATATTTCAATAATATCCAGGAAATCAATCTTACATGAAACTGAAGGAAAACATCTAATGTCATTGAACAATAAATATCAGTTCTGTCAGTGGCTTACCTTTGAGCTGAGGCCTTAGGATGTTTCGCTTCCAGTTTCCTCACCAGTGCCACTGTCAGCTGTGTAGTCTCCCCCAGGGCATCTGCAGGCATTAAATGGGCGTCCAAAGGTCCTGAAAGTTGTTTCTCATTGGGGTTGCTGACATTTTTTTTGCAGAACCTACGAGAGGAAAGTACAGCCATGTAATTTATATATCGCTAATTAAAATAATGTGTGTCTACTTTTTCAAGCAAGGCTGTTGATTAGCAGAAAATGTCAGAAATACAAGTAGCTGTGTCAAGATGCATCAAGAAGCACAAATCTAGAGATCTAGTGGGTTTTTTGTTTGTTTGTTTGTTTGTTTGTTTCTCTTCCTTCCTTGAGTTTTTCCACATAGGAAATTTCAAAAATTCATCCTACATGGGCTACAAGCATAAACTGTTCTAAGACAGAAATACAAACAGCTTTTTATTCATTTATAATCCTCTGTTTGACTATTATTTGCCTATTGTATAAATATTCAATTAAGAAAACAAATGGGCTATTTTTTTAAGGAAATAAGCTGACTTCCACGCTGATATTTCTCTTTTCAAAATGTGTTTTTGAAAGGACTGTCTCTGACCTGCCTCTGGCTTAATACTGTGACCTCTTCTGCTGAGCTGCTGTCTATCTCCTGATGAGCTGCAGACCAGGCCCCATGGTGAATACGGTTTTCTGTCTGGGTCACCTCCTCTCTTTCATTTAGTTCCTCTAGGTAGGTCAGGACAAACTCAGGGTAAGCCTGTAGGAAAGGACAAAGGCAGAGGAATAATGAAGAAAAACATCAGCAACATCAGCAGAATCACAACAGTCCAAACACCAGGGAACAATGGGCAAAGTGGCTGTGGATGGAGCCAATGTCACAAGAGTTCCTGCGTGGAGATAACTTTGTGTTTGGCAAAGTTTTCAAAGTCAGTGTTAGATAATGACCTTTTTATATGCACTAAAAAATACCAACAAATTTGAATATTGTGAGAACAAAGACCAACAGCTCTCAAAATGAAAATTGTTATAAATACATGGCAACAAAATTTTGTATCCCTGCCTCAAGGTAAGAGTCAGTTCAAGTCTAAATGACATTTTGGTTCACATTCCCATGTATTATATTAAAAGAACTTAAAAGCAGTATATTCTGAAATCAAGACACATCACATACAGAAAAGGCCTTCTTGATGGTTTTGAAACAAGAGAAAATTTTACTGTTCTAATTCATTAGTAAACCAATTTGCCTTCTTAATACTCTTTTGATCCTTGCTTACATGGCAAAACACTGCAAATAAAAAACCCATACCACTGCAGCTTAAATATTACAATCTGTTGAACTTGAGACATTAACTGCTTCATCTTATAAAATCCAGATCTCATACCATGGTAATATGATCGATTTTATTTCTTTAGCTCAGTCTGTGAAATGAGTGTATGGCAGTTTCTCAGGTAGTAGTGCTGCTGTCTTTGTGATTAAATGGACAGAATGAATATTTATAGAAAATACTTTTTATTTATAAAGAAAAATTTAGTTTAAAGTTCTGTGAGCACCTCTATTATTTTTTAATAGGAAATACACAGTTATTAACTAGATTAAATTAGACCCAAACCAGGAACTATTAAAATACATTGACATGTTACAAATGGAAATCAATAATCTATTAAAGCCTTGTGGTCACAGAATGAACTGTTTCACAAATACAAGTCATGTTTTTATGTTCCATAACTCATTAGTGAATAAACAAAAGCAATTTCATTTACAAAGCAGGTAGTACTACAGTATTTTAGCACTTGGACATGTTTTCCAAAGCCATTTGTGAATGGGTATCCCACAGATTCAGTGAAACTCCTAAGCTCAAGTGGAAAGCAAAGTGCCAAAACTGAAACCTACCTTTGAGTTGTGAGAAGAGTGTTTTGCTTTCTCTCTGAAGAATAGTGAATGATTTTAAAATATTTAATTGTTTTGATCTTGATTTGTACTGGACAGTAACAATTAAATTCTGGTTTTGTGTTGGTGGCATGACTTTTTCTGAGCCTTCTCTCAGAGTTTTCCCATGAGTGCTGTTATTTTCAATTTAGGACCACTTATATTTTGCTTTAAACTAAATCCCTTCAATAGCAAGAATACAATAAACAGTAGGGTGCTTTTATTTCTTAAGGAAAAAAATTCTTCACCAATCAATAACAGTAACTCTCCTGCTGTTTATCAACTTGTATAGACAATATATTATGAAAGTTTTATCTCCTACTTCATAGTTCCATCAACTTTTTAATTCTGACAAAATACACCCTCTTAAATTTGTAGTATATTTTTCAGACTTTAGTGCATGAATAATGAGGTAAGGTGCCATTGCTTTAAATAACAAAATCTTGCTAGAATTGATATTTTATTTATAATTTCATTTATTTTTAAGTTTACTTTTTATTGACTTACCCTTCTTTTTTAAGTTGTCCATAAGGTTCACAAGAATATGTAGCTTGAACTTTCATGAATATGGACATGGTTAAATATTAATCTATTAATCTATTAATTAAAATGTAAGGCAAAAATATCAAGGTTAATTTCTTGTCTCTGCATAAGAATAGTTTGTGACTCAGGAAAGCAATATCAGGACTGAATTGTGAATCAACTTCTAAAAAAAATAGTTGATGATTTTACTGGGCTTTTATTCCAAACAAGCCAGTATTTTCTGACATAAATAAAGAATGCCTTGACTGCACAGGAGAGGGAGAGTGTGTGCATGGAGGAGAGTATGTTAATGGCAAACACAGTAAGTAAAAGGTATTAGTTCCAAGAAAGTGAGTTTCCTTCTCAATCTGTGTGTGTCACATATCATTACACTGCATTATGCTGCTTTCCTTTATGTCAGCTTTTGTTGGCCTACATATGCTGCAACTTAAAATAACATGACACTACAGATGAAGGGAATGGGAAATATATGGAGAAACGCACCGTTTTCCAAAGACACTTGCAGCTAACTACTAGTATTTCTTCCTGATAAAAAGGAATTCAGATTAGAACCAGCATTATAGTTATTAACTCTCAGAAACTTTAGAAAACCTCTCTCCTCTTTATATGCAAATCACAATATTTTTTTCATAAACACCAATCAGCACGCATAGAAAAATAAAGAATTATACTGCTGGCAACTTAATTTTTATTTACTGCTGACCTGGATCATTCTAGCATAATTCCAGATAACAGCCAAAGCAGTGGGAACATTGGAATTGTGTGAGTAACAGAGCCTAAGCCAATGTCCAGGAGAAAGGATGAGTGTTGTGTTGGAGTGGAGTGTCTCTTCCTGACTTCCTACCAGACAGTGGCTCTGCATTTTGCTCGAGGTTGAGGATATATAACACTGCATGCTATATATCCTTAAATATTAAGAATATATTCCCAGCAGGTCTGTGAATGTCTTCAAAATGTCCAAGTGCTCAGAAAAAGGTGCAATTTAAGAAATCATCAGCTGCATGACTTGCTGGATATAACCCACTGATATGCTAATAAAAAAACCACTTGTTATTTTTTTATTTATTTGAAGATAACAAGGCTGATGGGGATAAAAACCCACCTCTTCCAGCACGGTACACTTGATCATTGCCCTCACACCATCCACGTTTTCACTGCCCTTTAAACACCTGATCTGACCAAGTGAACTGAAAAAGAACATCTCAGAAATTTATTTTTCCATGAAAATGTGTTTTATTTTAATCAGCAATCTACTTTAAAAGGACTGTTTTCTTTCACTATGCAAGAATGAGGACAACCAAAAAGTAATTCAATACTATTTTGAAAAAACCCTCTGTTGCAACTTTTTCTGCTTTACTGGGGAGACAGGTGTTTCTAAATTTCATATTTATATAAAAATATTTAAAAAATTTTCAGATTCATACTAGCACTAAGGATAGTATCTCAAAACTCTCCCCACAACACACTGAATTTACACGAAGGTGTTGCATGATTTGCAATAAAAACAAGATGCCTGTAACTTCTTTCTTCAAAGAACCTTTCATTATTTACTAAATTTTGCCATGTTGTTCAATAAATGACTTGTTTGCATTTTGTGCTGGTTAGCTGTTAATAGAATATATTAGTAACTAAGCCTGAGCTTAATGGTCTTCATTTCTACCCCAGAATGTGTTTTAAACTTCTGTTAACAAATATATATAAGAGCAGAGAAATTAACAACTCATTATCGATGTCAATTGCTCCTTGGATATTTTTTTTAGAGTTGCTTCACTTCTAAACACTGACTCTTAGTTATCGCAAACTACTACACAGAATGAAGATTAAGGAACAATTTATTATATAATTGAAATTTTAAAAAGAAATATGCACTTTTACAATTACCAAGAAATAAAGCATTAAAAACAAAATAAAAATCAAAATTCACAAGTAAAATTGTGAACAAGTTGTGTGAAATTTAAAGAAGTTTCAATAAAGCACAGTACATTTCTATTTATTCAATAAATAGAAAATATTTATAAAAATAACGTGAAAAACAAATAATGGAGTGATAGCATTAAAAGAGCAAACATCATTCATTGAAGGTTTCCTATAGAAAAAGAGAACACACAAACAAAACAAACCCAAACAAAAGTGCAATACCTGGCAAATGCAGTTATAATGCAATCCTTTACAGCACATGGAGCCAGGGTTCCCCGAGCCCACTGTCAAGAGATGCTGCTCTTGTTCCTGTTACAAAAAGAGGAATTCAAAGAGCTATATCTCATTTTATGAAAACACAAAAATAAAGTAGCACATAAAACAGCATTTACACTTCAAATAGCATGATTTTGCCAGGAAAGAACCCTTGATTTCTGAAGCTAACACCATGAATAAGGATCTAATGCAGTAAATAAAGATGTGGAAAAGAATTAAGTCCTGTGCAGCTTATTCTGTTGGATAAAAGGAATGGGAAATGAATCATGCCTGAAGACTTTTTGGAGTGAAAATGAATTAATTTTTATACTAGTGATGCCTAAGGGTTTGGTGTGTAATTTTGATGTGTATTTTTGTGGATTTTTAGAGCGTTTGGTGTGTATTTTGTAGATCTTTAGAGTTTTACAACTATGGGTTTTCTTGCTCACATATTAAGTGGTGTTGGAAGTTACTAAAGTGATTTTCTCACATATTCTCAGGCTTTCT
>JAWWEW010000165.1:1741772-1779272 GCA_035583185.1 Anabacerthia variegaticeps
CAGGGCTGCTCTCAAGCCACTCCTCTCCCAGTTTAAACTTGTGCCCAGGGTTACTCCATCCCAGGTGCAGAATCCAGCAACTGGACTTGCCAAATTCCATCCCATTAATCTTTGCCCAAGGCTCCAGTCTACACAGACCCCTCTGCAAGGTCCCTCGTCCTTCAAGAGAGTCACATCCCAGTTTAGGTGTCATCAGCAGACTTGGCAGTGGTGCATTCAACTCCTCCATCTGGATTATTGATAATGTTGTGGAACACAACTGGCCCTAGAACCGAACCCTGAGGAGCACCTCTGGTGACTGCTTGCCAGCCAGATTCATTTTCTCCTAATACATAAATATAATTTGATTTGTGAATCCAAATATATATATGGGCATATACATTTTATGTCTCTATCTGTATTAAAGAAATACTCCATGAATACATCAGAAAGGATCATGTTACCCTAGAACAATAATCGAGGCCTGACTTCCAACGTCAGAATTGTATCTGTTTCTGAGGATTTACCAAAAAAAAACTATAATGGAGCTTTGAAAGTCTAGCATATTGCAATGTAAAGCCCATAGTAAGGTCCTTAAAGCCAGTCCAAATTTTTGGTTACTTATAGTTTAAAGAAAAGGTGAAAATCAACCCATGACTCAAACTATGTAAAATCAATAAGTTGTCCCTGACTACTTTCTCATGGTCACTTCTTCACTACAAACAACCTTTATTTACATATCAAAAGGGACACACTGAAAAACATTTTTCTGCCAGATACGAAAGTTGGGAACAATACATGTTAAGAACAGGAGGAAAAGTAGGTATTGCTGACAGTCAGACGAGAAGTGCCATCTCCCTGTCAATTTGACAAGCTCTAAAACATCAGATAGATTTTAAGTTTTCTATATCAGCTGATCAAAAATCAGATAGTCATAAAAATTAAATTTATATTCCACAGTCAGATCTGCTAAATTTGTATGTTATAAAGATAACTTCATCTTTACCTAAGATTGATACAGTTTTTTTAAATAGAAAAACAGCTTCAAAAAAGGCAAAAGGAACAGCACAGGGAAAACTATGATCCTAATGTTTAAAAACCAGTTTCTATTCCTACTTTCTCTGAGATCTAAATAACCCATATAACATCACTTTTCCTTGAGCTTTGGGGCAAAAAAAAAATCATATTTTAAAAAAAATAAAAATCTTTAAAACCCCTGGCAAATTCAGGACTCCAAATTTCAAACAAGATTTAGTTTATGCTCTTTTGTTTCTTCTTAATTTCAGTTTTCCAAATTTCTTTGTTCTCTATGAATTTTGACATTTTATAGTTGTATAAATAGTTTGGGTTCAGCATGACAGTAGAACAGAGGTTGCTTGAACAAGTGCAATTTTAGCAAGTCCTCAAATAGAAGCCGTTCTTGCTCTGTAGTTTCAGGGTGTTTACAAAAACACATTTCTGAAGGAGTGTCCTACATCAGGCAAGAAGGGATTCTTCACATGCCAATATACAGACAGTTGCTTAAGGATATATCAGCCAGCCAGCACTGTGCGTGTCTGACTTGCATAACACTTGCTTTAAATGTAAATAAATCAAAACTAGGTTCAGTACACAATCTTATTCATCTGGGACATGTCTAGGGAATGTCTAGCATGGGTAGGGGTTATTTTTCCCCCTAAGTGTCAGCGAGTGACAGATCTCAATGACACCCCACACTATTTTTCTACAGGGAGTTCCAAGAAGTAGAAATATAGAGACTTACTACAAATCTTGACATGTCTAACAGTCCCAGGGTATCACATCAGCCCCTTTAGGTTATTTCAATTTGATCTACATATCCATGAAAATAAAAATCAATGTGCCCAATGGTCTAGTAAAACATTTATCCTATCCCATTCAGTCATTTCTCCTCTGAAAAGTCCAGGCATAAAAGGCACAGTGACCCTTGGAGCTATGCCATTGGGAACACATCCATCTCAGCAAATGATGTCATGCTGAACAAGGTAATAGGTATAATTTATTAAGGGACCTTCCCCTTTGACTCTTCTGCGGTCCCTAGGCCTGGTTATAGCACATGCTGTAAATATTTGCAGGTGCTTTTACAGGAGCCACAGAGAAAGACAATAAGGGGATTCTTTTCAGGCTCTTGAAGGCTATGGAAGACTGACACTAACATATATCTAAACAGATATATATCTTTTTTTGAATCAACTCATCACATCCTAGAGGCCTCAATTTACCAACAGAGACTCTGAGAACATTTCAATGATGGAGACAGAAATATGAACAGATACCAGGAGAAAAGTCTTCAGTATTGAATATTAGATCCACCATATCATTCAATGCAATGCGTCCATGTTTCCAAGTTCTCTGAAAGTAGCAAGGACTTTTTTCTATTATGTCACTGGAGTATGGCAAGACTTAGAGATCTTATGAGGGAGTGAGGTATAGAAAACACAGCAGAGAAGACAGCCAGTAGTGCTGAAGATAACCAAAATACTTATACAAAACCTGATATATTCCAGGTATACACAAACATACTCTACTTATTGTTGGAAGCAGCTAAAACAGCCCCCCAAATTGAACTTTCTCACTGTAGGATAAGAATAAGCTTGGAGCTATCCAGAATATACTGTGCAAATAAAAATAAATAAACATTATTCTTTGATGGGAAACAAGTAGAATTAAAATATAATCATGGGTCCTTATCTGAACTAAGATGGTACACTTCCACTAACTTCAGATCCTTGTCAGACCAGAGGAAACATTCAGGTGTGGACACCAAATGCTGTACTCCTTTCATGTATAAAAGTTCTTAAAAATGTTAATCTTTATCAACATTTAAAACATTTCATACCTTAGGTAATATGATGTAATACCTAGTGACTGGTTAAAAAGCTGGAATTTAATTCCAACCAGTTTAAATATTAAATATCAGCTAACACAATATGGATTATTGTGGTATGGATTGCTTACTATACTAGAACTAATGAAACCAAACAATATTGCAGATGTCCCAATATCATCCAAAATACATGCCTTACCCTATATAAAAGAAGAATTAGTGCAGATGTAGAATACCTTTCCTTCATTCTTTTAAGTGTATATTCACCTACAGATGTGCCACCACCACTGGTTTCAAGTGTACTTGGCTGACCAACAGCGAGGCAGCTCTGAACCATAGCCCGATTAAGAGTCATTCCAGCTTTCAAATTAATTGAGAAAATGAAAAAAAAAAAAAAAAGAAAGAAAGGGAAAAAAAAAAGGTTTGAATAAGTTAAAAGAACCAGAAAATTCAACAATGTGTCACAAATAGAGAGGTCATTATGCCTGGATAACCCAGGATATTAACAGTTGCAGAAAGTGAAACACTATCCACAACTTAGCAGTCAATGAGCCCTGCTCAGAACCAGTGATCTGCTGTACAACAAGGGTGGCATTTTACAGTTCAGTGAGAAATGGAGCAGACCCTTGATATCTTCATTTGTCCTTTTTCTGTGCATATTTCACAGTGCAACGATTTAGGGTCCATAACGTGTCACTTGTTATAACTACAGAGTTTACTTGAAATATGTATGCACAGAAAAATAATAAAAAAAAAGTTCAGTGAACTGCAAAGATTGCAACAAATCTATAGACTTTGAGCTAATATAAAGTTTTACTCCAAGACTGAAACAATGCTGGTTAAATATGCCAAAAGTTCAATTTGAACTGTTTTTGCTTCCAGAAACCAAAGTCAACAAGTCAACAGCTCAAAAATACTTTTTTTAATTAAACCCCATTTTAAGATAGGCATGGCTATGGTAATAATATCATAAAAGTATTTTGTCATTTTACTACACCGATTGTAAAGTAAGAAAATATCAGCAATGAAGAGAATTTTATAAAGGACATTATCAGTGACAACTGACAACACTGCAAATTTCATCCCTTCTCAAAGCTTATAGTTCGAAAATGCTACTAAAAACTGTTTATCAGTGGAATATTGGTGGGTTTTCTCTGTGTATTTCTAAGAACATTTTCTGCTTGCACCTTTTTTCTACACGACCATAAATAATCATTCTGAACCACTGATTAAGCAGTAACATTAGAAAAATGTCAGTCTGCAAAGATCGTTTGCAATTCCTAAGAAAAATTTGCTGTACAAATATAGCTCAATACCTGAAAATACTTCAGATAACATTATCTAACAGAACAGCAAGGGATAAACAAATGATAATTGAAGTTTACCTGTGTACTGTAGAATGTCAGCAAAACATTATTTTGCTTAATTAAGCATGAAAATAAATGTTTCAGCAGCATATCCGAGTTGGACTATATGATTTTACAAATTCTGAGAAAGTTTTGTGTCTGAACTTCATGGGTACTGCATTACCTTCTGCTCTCAGAGTCCGGAAATGGAAACATCACAAGTTTGTCCTGAATAGCTGGCTTGATTGAAAGAGAAGATACTTGAAATCATAAAAATGCCAGTTTCCTGAGCTTTCCATACAAAAGCATTTTAGGTGGATTGGATTCAAAGGAGCTTTCAGACTGATTTCAATGAACTTCTGAGGGTCCCATGATCAGCTTTGGCTTCTGAATGTCTGCTTTGGACATGGGTTGTTCTGCATAACTCAGTAAATAAATGTTTTCATGCTAAAAAGGCAGGTGAAACTCAGTTAAGCAGAATATTAGGGTGCAAAGGGAGACCTGTGTGTCTTGAAATAATGGGAGGGAGAAGCCTTTAAACACAAATATTAGCATTTTGATTACAAAAACACCATTAGTCCTTACTCAAACATGATATGGATAACACAATTGAAGAAGGAATTGAGACATTATGCTGTTTATCATGTGTGTCAGAGCTATAACATGATCAGTATAACAAAAAAACCTCTTTCTTAGACAAATTTATGATTATATAAATGGTCTATTAAAATGTGTTTAAATAATTTTGCAGTAGAACTGGATGCTTCAATTAATGTTTTTTAAAATTTATTTCTAAGGGAAAAAAAAGGAAAAAAAAAACCCCAGATTGTGGCTATATCATTTCAAAAATCTATCAATATCCAGATTTGACTGGGTTATTAAAAACTAATCCAGTTAGAGTACTGTGAATCTCCCTCTTAAGCTGCCAGAAAAAAATTTAACTAAAAAGAGTACATTTAGAAAGCACATTCACTGAGATGTCAGGAACAGACTTTGGATATTGAGTTATGTGAGGTGAATGAGGAGAATGTTCCCATTTAGGTGTATCAGCAAGAAAAACTCTATTAATAGCAGAAATAAACAAGCTGGGGTTTCGCTAAGCTCTGCAATCACACAGACACATAACTTGACCTGTACACACGTCACAGACAGGTCAGACACCTGAGAGATCTCAAAGCTCCAAACAACAGCTAGTGTAGCACTGTCCCAGGCTAGAGCAGCTAACTGGGTGAATGCCCCTTGTGCTGGCTGAGTGATGTGCTGCTCAGTGGCCCCAGCTCCCTGCAGATGCACCCACTCCATCCAGGAGTTCACCTGGAGCAGCAAAGCTGGCAAGGTGATGATGTGCTGGATGAGTGGGGAAAGGTTCTGCTGCTGCCAGACCTTTGACTTGAACTTGATGGGGCTGATTTGGCATTCAGCGACTGGTTACGTTCACCAAGAGGTGAAGCTTCACAACAAAGATAATGTGGTGGAAGCAATTAGTATCCAGAATGTCCATAAGAGGTCTTCAGCATTTCACTGTGGGCTAAGCAAGGTTTTAGTAATATCTGGCCTGTAATACACTTTTTAAAAAGTCAGTCACACAACTATTTTAATTTTATTCCGCAATATCACCTGGTTTTCATGGAGAAATATTTTTTTAAATGTGCTCGAGCCTTTTGTTTGATCTAAGCTGTACTAATACTCACAAATGCATATTCCAAGACTTTTACAAGCTTTCTAAAAGGTTAAATACATTTGTTTTCAATTAAAGTGCAGGATAAAGTAGCATAAGCTGAGTTTCTCCCTTTCTTCAGGAATTCATTTGGAGTTCTTTGCATTTGCAGTTTATGGCATCAGATGGTGTTAAATTGTTCAGTGAGGGGAAGTCAAGAGGAGGGCAGCAATAGTAGTTTCTGCCCCATTTTCCATCACCTCCAACAGGGTGCCTGGCAAGAAATAAAACTATTACTCCCAGCTAGCTGATAACTTGGTATCAAAGAGCCTGTCTTCCTGGAAGTCCCTTCTTCCTGGAATTTGAGTGTGAGCTCTGATTAAAGTTCACTCCCTCTGCTGCCAGTTGGGAGAACAGCCAACAATTACCCCTGTTCTCGACAGGCAGGCAGTCCAGCTCAAGGTGTGCCACGAGGACCTGCTTTACTCCATTTCCATCTCAGCAGAGTAGAAAGCCCATAGTGAAATGCAGGATCGCCTCAGCTCTCATGTGTCTAGAAAATGTTTCATCTGAATTATCTGCTATTCAGTTATTTTTCTATTTTTTATGGAAAAAAAAAAAAAAGTGAGAGGCTTATTTCCACTAGAAGCATTTTAAGATCATGATGGTGACTTTTACAATCATTACACTGGCAAAATTAAAGAAACTAGTGTTTATATCATTGCAATTAAACTAGAGTATAATTTTATTTTATTTTTTCTGTTTTAGCCTGAGAAAGTATTTTTCCTCCACAGTATAAAAACCCAAATTAAAAAATTCAATTCTTTTGAAATTCAAATCCATTTAACCTTTTCAGCTCTAAAGAAGGACAAAATCCACCATTGTTATCATGATAGAAATACTCAAAATCCAGTGTGAGTGCAAATCCAGTGAAAGTAGAGTCAGCTCTCCACGCTGCCTTCCATGGGCATTTCAAGCCTTCTACAGCCCACACACCATGGAAATATCAGAAGGACTTCCCTGCCTCACACCTCCTCATCCACTTTAGAGTTTTCTTTTAAGATAAACACCAAATTCTACTAAATTAGTTTGTAAAACTTAGAAAAGAATAAAATGCATCTAATGAAAGCCCACAGATAAAGAAGAAAAAAAAAGGAACAGTAAATTAGAGAATAAATAAGGTTTTTTCACTACTTAGCTAAGTGAAACCTTGTAATATTAAAAAATACCAGGGCAAAAGTCTTCAGTGCAGTCAAATCAAAACTGTAGGCAATCTAAGTTTTATCCATCTTATTTTTTCATATTAACAAAAATTCATTCTAATAACAATGGTTTCATGAAGGATTCATAGTAAAGGGCTGAACTCTTTGTGTTTAACCCATAAATGGCTCTCCATTATTTTCATCTATTATGTTTTCTTGTATTCAAAGTACCCTGACCATTGAAGGGTTATACATAAAATGCAACAGCAAGATGGAAAATCAGACTTGAATTAACCAAAACACTGAAAATTTCCCCCTGTGAATGAATGAAATCAGTAATCTTCGCAGAGAAATTTAAATCATTCCACATTCTGCAAAAGGTCAAGACCACAGAAGGGTACACAATAATGCTTCTAAAATCTCAGCAGAAATAGTCTGCTGAACTCTACAAGGGCAACACTTACTTGTCAAAACAAAACCCCAAAACCCAACCACAGTGACTCTCCCTCCAGCCTCTGAAAAAAACCCCGCCAAAATGGCTGATAAAATTCTGAGAGATTAGAGCAGTGGATGACTGTCTGTCCCAACTCACTGCTTCATAGATGATCTTTCTCAGTGATAAAAGAACAACAGGCTGTAATTGTCAAGGTTAGCTGCAATCCCAGGCTTATGCACAGGGATTATACATCCTGAATTCTCCTCTGCTGGAAAGGTTTTATTTGGCAATAAAAGATTAAAAGTAACAGCCAGGGGCTCAGCTCTAATACCTAAATCTGAAGACATTTTTAAAGTGTATATATCCAGAATATGCGTCTGAGCCTTTTCCCCTCTTGGTGTAATCCTCTTAGAATTTTCTGTACCTCACTGAACTTTAAGCTTCTGTGAATAAAAACATGCTGTATCTAGCACCTTTTTCCTGAATTTAGCTGTAAAGAGTCCCTCTTGAAGATACTACATCACAATTTACAGTGTAGTGTTCATTCCAGATGCATAACTGTTGGATTCTTTCATCCTGTTTTCTAATATTGAAGCCAGAACACATAAGCACAGTTTCTGGGTTTAAATCTGTATTATCTATTCCTGTCATTTTATAATACATTTACTTTAAGAATATTCAAATGTTCTAGATCATAAAATGATCTCTTTGAGAGACATTAGATCACTGTGAGCTGACAAAATATAAGACCACTGCACAGCAAATAAACAATGTTTAAGTTGATTATTTTGAAAAAAAAAATAAAATTTAAACAAATTACTACTCTGTTGCTGAAAAGAAGCTGGGTAAAACTCAAGACATCAAGTCAGGGAAGTACTAATCACCTCTGGCATCTTCTGCATGCAGCCTCCTTGAGTCCCATCAAGAAAGGGAACCAGCTGTGGCCAGGAATTTACCCCAAATCACCTACATTCTGAGACAACTCAACTGGTTTCTCCACTGTTGTCAGGAACAGCTACAGGAGGGAAGGTCATCTCAGCTCCCTTCATAACATCCACATCTGAGCCAACCCAGCTCTGTAGCCAGTGCTGAGAAATAAGAAATGCAGTTCAATGCAGGAAACGCCCCTAGAAATTGACTTCAGGATGCCACTGATAGCTCTTTACAAAGGTGTGCTCACCTCAGTTAAATACAGAGGTAGTCACATAAGTCACAGCAGATAACTGCTTTATGCCATTTTGGTTATCAGTTCTAGTTCAGTACCTGCCTCTTATGGATAAATTGCCTCTTTATTTGGAAGGAAAAGTTTTATTTGTACCTAAGCAAACATTGTGACTACTTGTTCCAGATGCACACAAGCATGAGGCTAAATAATTGTATAAAAAGAGAATTTGCTCATGCAAGCCTCAGCTATCCTTTAAAAAAGGCAGCCACTGAGCCATAGCATTGAAAGACCTGAGAAAGATAAATTTAGGTTATTATTGTTGTAAATAACTGTCTTTCTTGGCCAGTACTTAAGTATCAGTTTTTACATTTAATAATATTCAATACAGATGCCAATTCTGCAAGCACACATGTATTTATGGCTGCCTGTTCTGACCACACAAACATTCTCCTGGAGCCGAGTGAAGCCAATCAAATGCTGAATGTTGAACTTGGCTGGGCAGGCACTTACAGGATCGAGCTCATCCCAGGGACAAAAGTGCACATATGACATCATAATGCATTTAGAAACCCAGGGAGCTTCTGGTTCAGCCTGTTGGCAGTTTTTACTTAAGATTCATTTTAGCAAATGTCAAAACAAGTGTGACTTTTCTTCTCAATTTCCAGTAAGCACAGTTGAAATAACCTTTAAACTTTTGCAAACAGGAATGGAGATGATATTCCCATTTATTGTAGGTCACATGCTCTTATAAGAGGGCTTTAATAAGTTTACTTTATCTCCAGTTTTTCATTGTTTCAACAGGTATAAAAGTTAGTTATGTTGTGCTGCATCATTACCAGCCATTAACTCCAACAGGGAAAGGACTTTTCAAGGATTTCATTTTTTTTAAGTCCCTTTTTCCCCCTGCTCCCTCTAAGCCCAATTATTCTATTATATCAGAGAACTTTGGCAGACTGGGAATTAATGCACTTGTCACATCCAATCAGCAAATAAAAATTAGGATTCAGAAAAGTTATATAAATAAACTGTAACATCACTGTTTCCAGCCGCAGTTCATCTGTCAAAGGTCAACCTCAGAACATGATTTAAGGGAGACCTGGATATAGAAATAACATCAAAGCTGACCTTTGAGTAAAATCAAGCAGCTGCAAAGCCAGTAATGAGATTATGTACACAGAACCAGTGCACATGGCAATGAGTGCTCTGCAGAGTGAATTAAGACAGGAAATATGAACACCTTGTATTGCATTTTTATGTGCTGGACACGAAATTAACAACCAACCAGTCACTTGGCTGGGGTTGGTTCAGGAACTTCCAGCTCAGACACCCTCCCAGCAGCCAGCTTTTTGTCTTTTTTAACCTATTATAGGGAATAATTCAATTTGATCGATATTTTAGTGCTACATTTATACTGGCAGAAATAAGAACCCTTTGGAAAGAGAGATATTTGAACTGTATGGTGGTCTTTACACTGATGATAAAGGTTGGTTACTATTCATGATTTGCAAGCATTATAAATGTTTTTAGATAAAACATTAGGAAATCATGCATATTTTAAGATTATTTACCTGAATACAATTAGGAAATACCCATTAAAGAGAACTACTGATCAGTGACCTATGATACAATTATATATCTGCAAATATTCAATCCGTTCAAAAATAAAAGTGGGAGCCATGTATTTATTCTTTTTTTAATAAAGGATATTCTAAGAGACTTGTCTTAAAGATTTAGTGATTATTTTCAGATACAAGTCATAGAAAAGCATTATTCAGATAAATTTGGAAAAAAAAATCTTGTATTTATTTTCCTTCAGTATTTTCCACTGTGTACCTTGTATAGTATTTTGTGCCTAAATGATTTCCACCACACTGGCATTTATTTTCCTGTTGTGGATTTGGGTATTTCACGTGGATAATCAGAAAGTAAATGTTTTGGGAGCTTCTTGGAATGTGAGGGGGAGGATGGTTTTTGTTTGTTTTTGAATCCTCTTTTTTTCCCACTGTGAGTATTTGTTGTGTTTGATTTTTACTGCAGGGAAATTGAGAAAACAGCCTAACTTAAAAATCAAACAAAACCACTTTTAATTAACTGTGGTGAAATAAGCCAGTATTAGTTGTCAGTTTCATTTTACAGTAAGATTTAATGGACTGAAATATAATTTCATAACACAGGAAAAGAAACACAGCAAAACACTTACAATGTGAATTTACCAGTTGTATAAAATAAAACATGTTATTTGCCCAATACATTACTTGCCTTCTAAGTAAATCCATCATAGATTGATGGGGGTAAGGAGGGAGAGGAAGAGCAAAACTGTTTTTGAAATCAGAGTACTGCAACTACTCAATATTAATCATGCAACATTCCACCTTCTGCTTTTTCTGAATTTTGAACTCATACGTTTTGCTGGTTTAAAACTGGTCATTTGAGTACAGGTGTGAGAAAAGACAAAGCAATCCTGATATACAAAATAGTCAAATTGGCTTGTATGGAGTAAGAAAGTAAAATGAGAAGTATTATATGGTTCAGTTAGAATCTTTTCTGAACAATGACTGAAAGATTTACCACCGAGTAATTTTTATTGTACTTTCCAATTCTAATTGATTGAATTAGAATTTACCCAGGGTGTTACTGAATCTAGATTTAGTACAGGCATTTAGGGAAAAAATAATCAATTAACTCAATCACTGGTGCAGTCAAACATTCAGATCACAGCCAGTCTTTCCAAGGTAACTCATTGCCTAAGGATTTACACAGGTACCCAGCAGCTTTTTCAAAAGTGCATCCTCACTTAACACATTTAATTTCACCAGATGTAAACATTTTAATGCCATTCTAAAAATAAAGAAAAAAAAAGAAAGGACAAAAATAAAATAAGAAATAAAGCAGTAAGTGGCTCAGGTCTTATAGTGTGCCCTTTTCATTTAAATGGAATACCCCACAAAATCATTTAATTCACTTCATTGTTTCTCCTGCATCCTGAACTTGTTTTCATCCAAGATTTTAAGGAGTTAACCTAGTTTTAATGCTAATCTTCATTTTTATTTAGCTTCCCAGTAACAATGAAGATAATTAGTGCATGATTCCATTGTAACTTAAGAAAGCACTTTACATATTTCAGTCAGAGAGTGATTGAATGGTTTTGAGGCTGATAAAACATATTTCAGAAACCAGAATAATGAAAGGTATTTGGGCTAAAAAAAACCCAAATAATTTAAAACTATTCTAATATTTAAAATTGAAAAAAAAAGAATATTATTTCTGTGCAGCAGAAGGGACATTCAAATCCATGTACAAAGGTTCTTGACACCTCAGAACTCACACCTTACCTGTAAAACATCACAGTCCCAGCTTCCTGAAGTTTACTTGTGATCCAATAAACCTGATAGCTTTTGATTTTTCTCTAGGGGTATGAAGGATATTTTAATGTTATGTGATATTAAACAATAGTCTATATGTAACTAAAGTTTTATTATTCCACTGACATGTTACTTTCTTAAAGCTATAATGATTTTAAGGTTTTGTAGCAAAATATTTTTACTGAACCAAAATCTAATTTCCAGCTGAATGTAACAACACCCGTTTTGCAAATCAGATTAGAGAATCCTAATAAAAATAATCCTAAAACGCTAAGGCAAACAACAGTGAATTTCTGAGTCATTCCAACTAGTTTTAGACACGAGCCTAGAAGTTTCCTGTCAATATGCAAAACTTCATGCATGACCAAGACACAGCACAACAATGAATTGACAGTCCATATATGTTTTTCCTTAGGAAACTGTTCATTCTATGCAAATAAAGGATGTATAGAAGGATACCTCGCTAAGGATGTAACACACCTTGGATGTATCCCAAGGAGGCAAAAGAAAAAGCTTTGGTAGGCCAATCTTTATAAAGCTTTCCAATTTAGCTTGCTTTCTACTCTTATTGGTGCTTAAGAGGTTAAGACTTTATTTGTGAAAACAGAGAGAGAGAGTGGGGAATCGTGTTGTCTGCAGCTTCCTAAGTCTTGCTTAAGATCCTTTTCAATTACCATCCATTTCTCCTTTAAAAAGGGACAAAAAAATAGAGGAGTGGAAGCAGGTCAGGGCAGCCTGTGACAATGACAGTGTGATGGGCTCGGGCCCCCCGTGGCGTTTCCATCTGCTATCATTAAGGTGACTATTCAGACATGAAAAAATCCCTCTCGCTGTGCTGACAGGCAGACATCAAGAACTATGACAAGGCATTAAGACAGAAAGTAGAGACAGATATGTCATATCCCGCAAACAATCCTGCCTCAAACAAGACCTCGAAAATTTTATTGGAATTTAAAATAAAAATCAGAGGGCTTTTACCTGGGGGTTATCAAACTTCCCCTCGCATTAGTTTGACAACGAGGACGCTGTTGACAGCCGCGGGCACACTTAGCTCCTACCTGTGGTCTCTCCCACAAGAAACCCAATTTTTAAATGCATTTTGAATAAAAGCGGAGTTTTAATTCCCTGCCCTTTCCCCCCACCCCAGGAAGCTGAGCGGGAAGGGCTGAGCGGCACTTCGAAGCTCATTAAGCACCGAAGGCAACAGCAATAACAACAAATAAACTAACAAGGCGAATGTTTTTGATAAAGCGGTGTTGCTCCTCGGCCGGGACAAACTCCCCGTGTATTCCCGGGAATGCGGCGGGCAGGGAGCGCTGCCGGGCGGCTCCGGCAGGGGGCGCGCCAGGACCGCCGGCATCCCGCTGGATCATCCCATGGGAACATCGCCGGGCATCCTCCAGCATCGCCGGGCATCCTCCAGCATCGCCGGGCATCCTCCAACATCCCCAGCATCCTTCAACATGCCGGGCATCCTTCAACATGCCGGGTATCCTTCAACATGCCGGGCATCCTTCAACATCCCTGGCATCTTCCAGCATCACCGGGCATCCTCCAACATCGCCGGGCATCCTTCAACATCCCCAGCATCCTTCAACATCCCCGCCATCCTTCAATATCCCCAGCATCCTTCAACACCCCCAGCATCCTTCAACATGCCGGGCATCCTTCAACATGACGGGCATCCTTCAACATCCTCGGCATCCTTCAACATCATCAGGCATCCTTCAACATCCCCGGCCGCGCCCCTGGACCTGCCTTGGCCAGCACATCCCCAGGGCACCCCCAGGGGCACGGCTCCTGCCACAGGACCGGCACACAAAGTGCCATCTCGGCACGCTCCAAAGGGGATCCTCAAGCAGGGCGAGGGAGGGGACTCTGCCCCTCTGCCCTGACCTTGTGGGACCCCACCAGGAGTGCTGGGTCCAGCTTCGGGGTCCCCAGTGGAAGGACATGGACCTGCTGGAGCTAGTCCAGAAAAGGGACAGAGGGCTCAGAGGGCTGGAGCACCTCTGCTATGGAACCAGGCTGGGAATGCCCTGGTTGTTCAACCTGGAGAAGAGAAGGGTCCAGGGAGACCTTATAGCACTTTCCAGTACTTAGAGGGGCTACGAGAGAGATGGAGAGGGGCTTTACAAGGGGTAATGGCTTTCAACTGAAGGACAGTAGGTTTAGATTAGTTATTAGGAAGAAATTCTTTGCTGTGAGGGTGATGAGACACTGGAACAGGTTGCCCAGAGAAGCTGTGGTTGCCCAATCCCTGGAAATGCTCAAGGCCAGGTTGGATGGAGCTCTGAGCAACCTCATCTAGTGGAAGATGCCCATGGCAGGGGAGTTGGAACAAGATGATCTTTAAGGTCGTTTCTAACACAAAAGATTTTATGATTCTATTATGATCCTATGGATAGTAAATCCTTTTCCTTTTGGCACTCTCTTCTGACTAAAAAGCAATTTCTCTGCAAACACTACTAACTCTTGAAGCATAGTTACTTCTATTTCATGTTTCTTTGGTCACAGTTCTGGTGCAATCTCCCATCTGCCCTCCTGCCCTGTGTGCTCACATGGCTGTTCTAACCTGTTCTTCACACCTTCACCTTTGGAACTTCGTTTAGATGTGATCAAACAGGCTAGAAAACTGATCATTTGGGGGTTATTTCTGAAAAGGAGAGAATGGGGCAATAATATATGGATGAGACATCAAGGACAGGGACTATTTAAATATATTTGCCACTGAAAGAAATATATATATAATATTTTATATAATATATGTATAATATCTACTGACACTCTATCTTCCCACCTCATTAAATTGCCTCCTAATCACACCTAGTGGAGTCATACTGGGAACAAATGCTAAGGAAAGGGAAGGATTGTGAGGTAGAACAATGGATAAAATTGAAATATTACTTATATAAATAAGTTCTCATTTGAGATAAAGAACAGTGGGTATATGTACACACACATACATAAGCTTCTGTATTTTTAAATAATCTACCTAGGTGATTATGGGAAATTAAATGCTGGAGATTAACTAGACACCAAACGTTTTCCAAATTGTTATGTCAGTTGTCTTGATATTGCAGTACCTATTAATTAATCCATATTAATCAGTCCAAATCAATATTTGAAGTATCTAATGATTTCTCATGGAAAGATAAAGATAGTACCCTAACAGTTGAAATTACATTTATTGATCACTTAATCTTACATGCTTTTTGAGTCTGCAGAAAAAATGTCTTTTAATTTCAAATCTGAGTGTTTCTATAAACGTGTTTCTAAGTTTAGTTGAATCACTAATTTACATATCAGGTAAAGCAGATAAATGAAAAAAAAAAAAAAGAAAAAGAAACTTACAGATAGTGCATTTTCCTCCATCCAGTTAAAGAACGGAGGCATGACAATTTAAATGTCAGTAACCACAACAGCTACTCCAGCCACTAATTTGAGTTCTTGCTTCATATAGAAGAAATGAGATTTTAAAAGTTAAGTAATCTGGTCTATGGTATTTGTTTAGGATATTTCTGCAATTTGTAGGTTGAGATAGATGCCCACCTGAGGTAATTCAGGTTGGTTTTAGGATAAATGAAGCATTTGGCTCATTATCTCTCTCTATTGAGAATAAACTGATTACACAGAGGAACTTCATTTCCCTTAGCAGATTAAAACCCAACCAGCTATCACAGCCTCTTAAATAAGGAGAATTGTAGCGCAAATTTCAATGCAAAAAATAATTTCCATGCAAAAATATTGATTGTATTCTGATTATGATGAAAACATTGGAATAATGAGATATAAGACACATGCTGAAAAAAAGTGCCACAATTATAGATGCCAATACAACCCATTAACAAAGAATATGAAGCTTTTTCCTTTCCAAGATGATGGAAAATAGGTGAAGAGAAGGAGTAATAACTCCCCAGTGGCAGGAGATAGGCGATTGTCAAATGCCTCCTTGTCTCCCTGTTAGACAAAACTTAGCATTTTCAATTCTACATTCACAGTGGAAAAAATAAGTGCTAAAATGTTAACAAAAGCAAGAAGAGTTTGAGCAAACCATGAGGGGAAATCAAGGGTGTGTTGGTAAAAGGAAGGAAACACAGTGAAAGAGAATGCATGTTATGTAGGGAATAGTAAAGAAGCTGACATGAACTTCAAGAAACCATCAAGGAAAGATCAAAGTGTAAATAAGATCATAGGGGTCCTTTCTTTTTATTATTTTTACAACTTGTTTTATGTGGCTTTTATGTGTGGAGAAAATAAATAAATAACATTTCTTTTGAACTTTAATAAACTCACAGATTCCAGGAACAAAAGGGCTCATAGGTAGCAATGCCTGTTGTTTCAACAAGAGGAACAAGGGGTCTGTCCCCAGAGACTCCTCCGGTAAAGTGTGGGATCATTCATCTCCAATAACATGGGCTTCATTGGCAGTGAGTGAAGCACTGACTCCCTATAAAAAGAATTGTTTAATCTAGCAGATAAAAGTAGAACAAATGAGGCATAATTTGAAAAACAAAACAGCAAGTTTGTTTCCTCTTAAATAGGTAGGTAATCATGGATTCTTTAATACACAAATGCTGTAGAGTGACTGATGTCTTTCCAAGGGAAGGATTGTACCTGGAGTAGATATAGGGGTTTATATAGGAATCACTGGGCAAAACTGCAAGCACAGCCACCCCTCTTGGTTTTCTGGTCTCTGCATTGAACATCTCAGAATGATGAACAGCACCTTACAGCATCTGAATGTGTTCATAGGAAAGGAGTCTTTATTCATAAATACACCTTAATTTCACATCATGGGCATGCTGTGCAGCCATCCTGTTCTCTATCCAAAAAGATAAAGCAAATTAGGATTTAATAGTGCCCAAGCTATTTGCCACTGCCCTTTAAAAGAGATAGAAGAAGCATTCCAGAGCTCTTGGTGGGTTTCTGTTCAGCGTGAAACGGGTTTGTCTTCACATCACCATTCCCAGCCCTAGCAAACCCAGATGCCGTTGGCAATGAGTTGTGGTAACAATTCAGCACATGATATTTTGTGCCATGCAATGTGATTTTGAGCAGATCTACTTAAAACAAGCCTGCCAGTAACGGCTTAAAAAAATAGACTTACACTGTTTCTAGTATTGATAGAGCAGAATTGATGTTAACAGTGGCAAGGTTTAAGAATTTCTGTAGTGAAATTCTTGGTAAAACACCAAAGGGGAAACTGTGCTGAAAAATGGACAATAGTGACAGAAACTGAACAATGGTGAAACATTGACAAGAAGAAACAGTTTGGGATTAAACTAATTGAATCTGACAGATATGCATTTTCACAGAATAATCTCTGGAAGCCTCTTCACAAGTAAAAAGGCAAGATTTGGAAAGGTCACCTCAGACAGGTGGTTCTTATTTCATAGAATCATAGAC
This sequence comes from Anabacerthia variegaticeps, assembly GCA_035583185.1. Taxonomy (NCBI): domain Eukaryota; kingdom Metazoa; phylum Chordata; class Aves; order Passeriformes; family Furnariidae; genus Anabacerthia; species Anabacerthia variegaticeps. The sequence goes on from JAWWEW010000165.1 coordinate 1,759,174, forward strand.
TCATAATTATTTGGGTTGGAAGGGACCTTAAAGATCATCTCATTCCAACCCCCTTCCACGGGCAGGGACACTTCCACTAGACCAGGTTGCTCAAAGCAACCTGCCTGGCCTTGAACACCTTCAGGGACGGGGCACCCAGAACTTCACTGGGCAAACTATTCCAGTGCCTCACAACCCCCACAATAAATAATTTCTTCCTAATATCTAATCAGCACAAGCCTTCTTTCAGTTTGAATGCATTCCCTCTTCTCCTTTTGACATGTCCTTGTCAAAAGTCTCTCTCCATGTGTTTTGTAGGCTCCCTTCAGGTACTGGGAGGCTGCAATTGGGTCACTCTAAAGCCTTTTCTTCTCCAGGCAGAACAATCCCAATTCTCTCAGCCTTTCCTCACAGGAGAGGTGCTCCAGCCCTCCAGTCACCTTGGTGGTCTCCTCTGGACCCACTCCAATGGGTCCATGTCCTTCCTGTGGTGGGACCCCAGAGCTGAAGGCAGCACTGCAGGTGGGGTCTCACCAGAGCAGAGCAGAGGGGCAGAATCCCCTCCCTCCCCTGCTGCCCACCCCTCTTTGGATGCAGCCCAGGACACGTTTGGCTCTCTGGGCTGTGAGTGCCCATGGCTGAGTCACGTCCAGCCCCCAAGTCCCTCTCCCCAGGGCTGCTCTTGGTCTGGCCATCCCCCAGCCTGGATTAATACCAGGGCCTGCCCCAACCCAGGAGCAGCACCAGCACTTGGTCTTGTCAAACCTCATGAGATTCCCATGGGCCACTTCTCCATCCTGTCCAGGTCTCCATGAATGGCATCTTATCCTTCATCACCACTCAGCTTGGTGTCATCTGCAAATTTACTGAGTGCACTTGATCCCTTTGTATCTGTCATTAATGAAGATATTAAATAACACTGGTCCCAAAACAGACCCCTGAGGGGCACCACTTGTCTCTGATGTCCATCAAGACTCTTAGCCATCAACCCCTACCCTCTGGATACAACCATCCAGCCAGTCCCTTACCTAACAGACGACACATCAAATCCATTTCTCCAGCTTAGAGAGAGGGATGTTGTTAAAGGCTTTCCAGAATTCCAGATAAGTTACATTTGTAGCCCTTCCCTTGCCCACTGGGGCAGTCACTCCATTGCAGAATGCCACTAGGTTGGTCAGCTGTGGACATAAATATAGCTCTAGTGGTGAAGCTCTCAATGGTTAATCTAAATTTAGAGAAGTAAAATTATACTACAGAAGTCAGGTATATAACAATTGATAATAATAATAATTGATAATAATAATGATAATACCAATCAACTACTCTGCAAAAGCACTGTAACAACATGTCCCCTGGATCTCTGCTGGATAGGAGTGTTCTGCCATAAACCAAAATGAAGGGACAGGCAGAGTGAAACAAGGAGCCTCACTGGTGAAGGGATGAAGCGTCCAAGCCATCACAGAGGATTTTAAAAGTATAGGTCCACATTCTTTCTGATATTACAGCAAAAAGTTGTTTCTCAATATCTTGCAGTATATGTTTATTACATTATTTCACCCCTCCCAACAGATCTCATTTAGTGTATGTTGTTTATGATAATTGACATAGGAAGTCTCATCTGTCACTTTTCAAATCACCTGGGCTTTCTATCAGCTAGAGTAACAACTTAGTAGTTCAACCTGGATGAAATAAATATTCCTGTAGACACCTGATTCTGAAGAAGGATGAAACAGAACTACTGACCAAAAAAATGGCATTCATAACCAGTTTATACTGAAGCTTGAGTATAGTCCTGACTGCAATTTTAAAATAAATTTTGGACATTTTTTTGTGGTTTGCCAGAAACTGTCACCACTGAAAAATACTCTCAGAAAGAAAAGTGAAAATTGTCACTAGTTTAAAGAGATTTTCAATAAAGAACTACAGGAATGGAGACAGCTTTTACCATTTCTTTTCAAAGCAGTTGAATTTTTAACATGTAACTGGAAATCACTATGAATTAGGGTGTTTCAATGATACCAGAGCAATTTGATCCAAATTTGAATGCTTTAATGGATCCAGCCAATCTATTTTTTCAGTATTCATACTTGAGCATAGATCAGATTGGTAGTAGCTTCTACCAGGCTTCCCTGGAACCAGACTGTTTAACTGCTCTGACAGTGAACTTCTGATTAAGGAAATACACCCTCTTACAGAAAATGTGGAGGTTTACACAGAAACTGCAGCCTGACCAACTTTGTGAATGCACTGGTGATGTGCCTGTAGTTCAAAGACCTCTCTGCATGAGAGTTGAGCTACAGAATAGTCAGTACTATCAGAACTACCTTATAAAAGAAGGATGTACTATGGTTATCATGAATGTGTAAAAAATGTCTCACTTTTGTAAAAGCAGTCACCAGAAGAGGCACGAAAGTAAATACAACCCTTTCCAAACTGAACACATTTATGTCTGGATACAAAATTCAAATCCATTAACAATGTGATATTATATGACCATCTGGTTAGACAAGGGATAGAATAAAGAGATTTTTTACATGTCATTTTCACCACAAAATATGCTGGCTATGTCAGGAATGAGCTAAGATAACAGGGCAGGAGATAAATCAGCTGCTCTCTCACTCAGAGTCACATTGATGGAGCTCAGCCCATTGTGTTCACTACCTAAGGAGCAGAAATGCCAGCCCAAGCTTGTCCCAGGGCTATGATCTATTGTCACTGCTCCTCTGAGGATTGCTCCTGCACATCAGTGTCACCACTGCATCTCAGCTATCTGAGGCAGGCATCCCTACCTGGCAAGTGTCCAATTGCAAGGACATCACTTCCACTCTGATCCAGGGCAGGCCCTGCACACTGATCCCTGTGGAAGACCTGGTGGCCACCAATCAGAGCTGTAAAAGCCCATTTTTTCTGAGTGAAAACCTAAAAACTGCTTAATACTGAACAATCTAATATTTGAATTAAAGGTTGTCATATACTTACTCCTTTCAAAATAGCTCTGGATTGATCCTCAATTCTTTTTTATTAACAGAGAAGCACTTCCTATGCCCCTTTGTCATCTTCATATACTGCAAAAATATATATCTAAAATAGAAAAATTAACTCTCAGTGATCATTTTGGCTGAATCTACATGACCATTTTCATTTAGATCTAGAGAAGCACCTTTGAAGCAGGTCTCCTGGCCATCCCCACTTTCCATACTCCATTTCACCCACTGGTCTTGGAACTGGATTCCTTTCCTACAGAGCCAAGTGGAATGCCGTGTGGCAGCAACATATCTGATGTTCCCCAACCACAAATGAGACATTCAGGCTACAGATCTCACTCAATCCAGCCAAACATGATTGCACTGAGTGGTGCAGGACCATCAGCAGCCACTCCTTTGCCCTCTGGAGTCTGTGTGTCAAGCTTTGCTATGCATAGGCACAGTCTGGGAAACTCCAAGCACCTCAATGTTTTTTGGCTTGCAAGAAACTAAGGAGGGATCTGAAAGCTCCATAGACATTGCTATGAAAGCAAAAGGTGACATTAAAATAGTCTTAAGTTCTCTTACTACAGAAATGTATGGGAAAAAAAAATATAAAGAGGCTTCTTGTTTATAAGATATAGTCTTGAACAAAATTTCCTGAAGAATGTTAGTTATATAAGCCTGACATTCCTTAAATCCATCAGGTATTTTGCAGATTTTAACTTCTGTACTTTACAGATTAGGCTCAGAACAACTAATATTTTATATATGAACAAACTTCATAGTGGTGTTTTCAGCAGAACAACTGTAGCAATGCAAAATTCAGAGTTTTCTCTGTATGAGCACTGAGCTTCAAATCAGTGCCTATGAATGCTGACACCTTTAGATGTTCTGTATATAAGGATTACCACTGTGCACAGCACTGACTTTCTTAACTGGGGTGCTCACTCTTTGCACCTCTTTGTTTTGTTTTTGGTTTTGGTTTTTTTTTTTTTTTGCTTTTAATAGGTACCAAAATGGGAAATGAAAGATTTCAGTTCCCTGCAACCTGTGAGGGCAAGGGTGGTTTTATTTTACATCACTTCACAAAAGACACACCTCAGGCTAACAAATCTCAGTACCTGACAGGGCTAAGGCTGAAAAACAAGGTGTGCTCAGCTTAAGACAACCTTTATCCAGGATCTTCTGCAGCAAGACCAAGTGATCCAAAGAGACAAATGCAGAGGGAAGATGTTATAGCTGTAAGAAACTATATGCAGAGGACTTTAGGAGTGTTTCAGGCAAAGCACCTGAGTCAAATACGACTATCATTGCTACAACAATCTGCATATCAAGAGGATTCTTTTAAGAGAGGGAAAACAAATCTTAATTTCCACCAATTTAACTTTTTTTTTCTACATCTCTATTTTCTCTTCACACCACAGCACCCAGGAAGAAATAAAATTAGATAAATGAGCCCATCTACTGCTAGACAGACCTTCATCTACTCAGAAAAGATCCAGGCTATTTTATATATATATATATTAAGGACCAAAGGGCACAAGAACAACAAAAATTTAGATATTTTCAGAGTATTTTTTTATTGGGGAGAAAATTGAAATATTCCATGCAGTCTTTAAAACAGCACTAATCCAGAGCACAACTGTATTTAAACCCATTCTTACAGAACAAATTCATTTAAAATAAAACTTGTTTAAGGGCCAAACTGAGATAGTTTTCATAAAAAAGTTTTTAATCACAACTCTTTCAATATCAAAATCTTAGAAATAATATTTTATGTTTGGGGGCTTTTTTAAGAAATAATAACTTCAATCTTCTCAAGGTAACCAGTTGACCAAGTTGCTTCCAGTTCCCATCTTTATTCAATTCTCAGTGCTGCAAACACACTGAAGTTACCTAGAACTGGTGCAACACAAAGCTTTCTTATTTGATGAAATGCACAAGTCAAAACAGATACACAGACCACACACAAAGATTGTTCTTTACAGATAACTAGAGAGATAAAGTGAAAATTCAAGCCTGAAGGGCAGTTGACAATCTTCCAGCATATTTCAGAACTGGAAAGCATGAAAATGGGATATAGACTGTTGTTCACAATAAGTGCACATCACACATAAATCTATACATACATTTACATGTGCATATCCCTGAACTAAAAAATAAATTAGGAAAAGAGAACTCCATTTTTAACTGGAAGCCTGAGTTCCTTCAGCTCGTGCTCTGAATTGAACTTTCCAGTTGTAGTCAATGAAGAGAATCAGACCATTAGTGAGAAACACCAGTCAACAGTTATAGTCAATGTAATAATTTTGTCAGTGAAATAATGCCACTTCTTGATGAAAAATCACAGGTAAGCAGTGCAAACCTTGCCTCACAAAGAGCTAAAAAGCTTGGTGCTGTATCCTGAGACTCCTGGCTGTTTGGAATTCACCTAAACCAGCACCAAAATGTGTAATTTCTAGCATTTCTGTGTGTAACTCTAACTGTCCTTTAATGTCATACAAAAGAAAACACCTCATACCCAAATCAGAGCCAACCAACCTTATTGTCCCATCCAGGCTCTGTGTTCCCTGTAGACATGAACTAATGCCTTGGCATTCCACAGCAGAAAGCACTGGCACTTTGGAACGCTCCAACCTGTGAGTGCAGGCAGGGAAGGATTAAAGCAACCCGTGCTGCCCAGGGCTCATGACAGGAATGCTTTGTGCCTTGTACTCCTCATTTATCTATTTGTTTTAACCACAGAACGTGCTCCTCTACCTATGGCATGGCTTGGTCATACATGATTTGATTAAGAGTCAGTCTGCACATAAACAATGCTCGATTCAATGGCGATTTCAGAGGAGCAGTCAGATGTGTCTGGGTTGGGGAAGTGGTTAGACAATTATTTACTGGAGGGGAGGGTGGGGAATGCACAATGAAATAAACTTTTTACCTTGCATCGATTTTGTAACATGCTAAGAAATAACCATGAACCAGAGAACAAGGACATAAAACCAGCCATAAATCGGAGGTCAAAATTGCACCAAAACCCTATAAATAAGCATCTCACTTAGCTCTGTGTGTAACCACATTTCCTCACCCACCCCTCTTTTTTAACATTAAAACAGTGGGCACTGTGAGGTGTTAACTCCTTGAATAATATTTCTATTACACTTCCCTTAATTTCTGTGGAGGAAGTGGAAAAAACTGTCATGAGAAAAAGGTTTTGGAAAAACCCCTGTTGAGACTGGCTGTTGGAAAATGCAAGTCTGAGGGAAGAAGCCTTTATAACTGGAACATAACTGAAGTATAATTGTGATTGAACTTGAGTATAGAGATGATATTTCAACCAAAAGTCACTCAAGACCTATTCCTGCCCATGCTAAAGGTTTTAGTGTGGTCTATAAATAAGTCCACAAGTGTAGTGCTGATGCTTGTGTGAAATATATTTGATTCAATCTGAGCTTCTTACTCATAATGTGAAAATGTTTTTCAGCATATTACAATATACCCATCCTAAATACCTCTAGAGACTACAATCCTAATACAAAATTAAAAATCAGAAATATTACTTAATGGCATGTTTTTCTTATTGATCATTTCAAGTCTTCTGAAGACCAAAATGTTCACAGAAACAAAACAAGGAAAAGAAGTTTTCTGCCTGCTGAAATTACCTGCTGACAGGTACTGTCCCTTTGCAGATTTGAGATTAGTAGCCTTCCCCTAATAAAAAAGAAAAGCTTTTGACAGAAGTTTGTAAGAATATTGACTCCATGCTCCGACCAGGTGTAACACAGAGGTACTAAAATAATCCAAATCTAAAAAGTAACTCAAGGCCTTTTTTTCTAATTTAAAAAAAAAGTGACTTATACAAGATGAAAATTATCTTTGTGATAGGTAAGATTCCAATAGGCACTCACAAGTATTGTGCTTAATAAAAATTAAATAAGTGACTATGGATTGGTTTTGGTTGCAACAAATGGCCAGACTCCCTATCACAGCTTAGATAAAGCTTCTATATGTAACTTCTATGTGTCCCCAGAAATGAGGAAGTTCTCTTCATTTTTTCAGTGTTCAATATTAAACATCCAGCTTTGTAATATCTCCCCACTCATGTACAACAACTGAGCTGTAAGTGCTTTCCTGAGACTTTACCACAAACAGCTCTCAAACACCAGCATGATCTGACCCACAAGAAACTTCTTGTCTTCTCTAGTCAGAAAATGAAAAATACAAAGCCTGAAATTACCAGAGTTTACAACATTGCAAAATACCGTGATCCAAAGGCAAAAATTCTGCTTTTACAACTCGGTTTTCCTAGAAGCTGATTTCCTGAGAGATACCAATGAATTGTTTAGGTTTCCTGTAGGTGTATAAGAGATGCCCAGTACTCAGTGCAGTCATTGCTTCCTATGGCAAGTTAATCCCTAAAACTTGGATATTCACCCACTTTGTTCCTGTGGAAGAGCAAAGAAAGCAGGAGAAAACATAATCTTTGTTGTTATGTAACACAGCTACAGAAACAAGAGTCAGAGTTATCATTATAGCAATGGAACTGCTAAAACAACTGAAGGCTAAGCTGGAAGAAAGTTAAGACAGCAAATTCCAAAAGTGCTTCCAACTCATTGTAAAGCTGATCCAAACCCAGTAAAGTGCTCCCCTTCTCTTCACCTGAGCTGGCCAGGCTCCATCTAACACTGGTTTAGGCACTGTGGAGCAAACCTTGTGGGGCAAAAATCATCCTGAATTATTTTAGTTCTCATAGCCTGCCCACCAGTCATGGTGGATATACACACCCACATCTAAAGTGGACATGCAACAGATTGAAAGGATTTCTTGGAATATTTGTCTGGCAAGGTAAGGTTGATTACACTTTAGAGTGTATTTTCCCAGATGTATTAATATCCTCTTTTCAAGCAGCTCTTTTAATGTTTCAGGAAAATCTTCTAGGCAGAAGAATTTACAACATGTATTTTAACAACTTCAAGTTAAAAACTAATACAAACCCTCCCAAATGATGAGAAACACAGCTTAAGTTTAAAAAAAAAATACATTTCAGAATTCATAAAGATACACACAGTTACCAAACAGAAGATATTTTTAATTAAGGTATTAGACCACAAAGAAGTGATATGTATAAACTATATGTTTGTTTAACTATATTTAGTACATATTCTTTCAGCTTTCATTAAAATCTTTTCAATGTTTTTACACATCTTTCATGCCATATTTTCGTTACAATAAGAGCCAGATATTTATTCTTTATGTATTGGGGAAGAGAGAATGTCTCAAATCAAGAAAGTACAGAAGACACCTAATAAAAGTAAAAATCATCACTGCCACTCATTTAAATATCAATATTCCCCTTACATGTCCTCTGAAAAAAATAAAGGTGGCCTTTCCAATAGTCAGTGTTGATATTTGACAGACACAGTAACCAGGAAGTTACAGGTCAGAATTTGCATTCTTGGAGTTGTCCAATATGTTCAGTCATGTTAACTGTGCAATCATCACCATCATAATGTTAAATTGTGTAAATCATTAAGAAATGCTAATGAAATTAGCCTTCAGAAAGGGCTGACATCAGCAGGATGCTCAAAAGAGGGATACCTACAAAAAAGTAACCAAAATGCTCTCAAACCTTTCAGCTGCAGGAGAATTTCAGATTTCAGAGTTGCAAAGTCTTACCAGGCATACACCAGTTATTTAATTTACACACAGGACCACAATTAAGGAGTTAATTTTCAGTATAGAAACATCAAACTTTTTATCTTAGTTGGAAATGGAAGCTTTACACGTACAAACACAAAATACTGGGACCACAGTACGTTTGAACTGATGCCTTTAGCTGTCTCCATTTGTGTTCCTAAATTCATTTTTCAGAAGTAATTGTGCATCTGACTTAAAGAAAATGAGATGACATCTACTATTAGTTTTAATGGCTTAGAAGAAATAATAGGGATAGAATGTGCCTGGCAACTAAAGAGTTTGAGCATTGTATCACATGGGCAATCCCATGATTTTGCTGCAGAGTATGTACATACACACAGAAAACCAGAGTGATGACACCATCAAGGCCTGAATTGCAGGATATTCTTCTTCTTTATCACTAGATTATTATTATTTTATTCCATTATTAGTAAAAGATATCAGTTATGAAAACACCAAACCTGCAGATTAAATAAGAATATGAACATTGCCACGTAGTGCCCAATCCAGCCCAGCCCAGCAGTGACCATTGCTACAAAACCTCCTTTAAAGAAGAATTGGCCCTGCTGAGTTCATGACTTATTACACATTTTTACCCCACATTATAATAACTTACATTTTCTAAAGTACTAGACAACAATGATTATCTGTTTATTTATACTTCTTTTCAAACAGGAAGGTACAGGACTCAATGATAACTTGCAACATTGAGTTCCAGAATTTCATTAAGTACTCAAAGAAAAAAAATTGTAATAAGCCTTGGTTTTGTCGAAATTCATCTTGTATATCTATTTTATGCATGGGGGTCTTTAGAATGTTGTTTTATTTTCATCCTAGTTGAGCCACAGTCTTTTCATTTGTACTTTAAATAAAATACTTCCACTCTTTTTGAAGACAAAGCTTTAAACCAGTCGTATTTTTATTTCAGCTTTCTTTCCTATGCCTTTGGGAAAAAAAAAATGAAATTTCACATGATGGTATTTATGTAACAGCATTACAATATTTTGCTATTGTTTTATTTCCTAATTTTATACAGGGCTAGAGTTGACTTCCTTCCATTACTCTCATTTATTGCAGCTTATAGGGATTCCTGGATGATTTTACTGAGCAGCAACAATCAATTTTTGAATCAGCAATTCTTAAATTATAAAAATAATGTCAAATATGAATCAAATTTGCTATTAATGCATTTAATTTTTTATCATCACTTCCATTTCCTTAGTTTTCTTTGGTTTCTCTGAACTTCTATGATTAATGTCCAGCCTTAATCACATTCAAAAATTCTACATCTCTTGGGCATTTTTCTAGTTCAGGATATTTTCTACAATTTTTTTCAAATATAAGCAAAGCATAAATACATTGCAATACATTTTTAGCATTAAGAAAAGTGAGTAGTGGTGCACTTATAAATTCATATATGCAAGTATTTGCACTCATGCAAAAATACATACATAAAATGATGTCAAAAGTATTGCAGAGCTTTAGGGTATAATGTTAACTTTTTGCTAGTTTAAAAGCATCTGTTGTTCTCTCAGTTCTCTCAACCATGGTTTCTGGAGAAAATAAAGGAGAAAATATACTTAGGTATAAGAATTATTTCCTAACACTGCATTGCTGGAGATTGAACATGAAAATACAGCAGTAGGAATTCTTCAATAAGACCATTTGGTTTTCTTCTAGCAAAGACATTTGTGAAAAATAGCATAAATATTACTTATGATGAGATCTGGCAGAGCACTTTGCAGCATCCACTTTGATGTGGATGTGGATGTTAAAGCTTAATACAACTTCTCAAATGAATAGTCTGAAGGAATGGTTCAACTTCAGTGCAGGATTTCCCTGAGAAAATATTTTGGGAACTAGACCTCTATTATTAAAAAAAAAAAAAAAAAGTTTTTTCTTGGAATATTTTTATGATTTTTCTTCAGCTAAACACATCCATTATTGTAGCAGGAAAATTTTCCTGGAGTTCCTTTTTGGCGTTTCTGTTCCTTATGTAGCAGGTCATTCCATTAGGTAACCCTCCAAGTGACCCAAAGGAGATATATTAAAATCTAGTAATACAATACCCTGGGTCTATTTACATAATAAGATTTTTTTTTTCCAACTCCCAGATGTTGCTAAAGGACAGAAAAAAAAAAAGACCTGTAAAATTCTTCATCGTGAATCTTTTTTTTTTTTTTTTTCCCCTGCAAATCCCTTTTTTCCCCCCTTTCAAAAGCAATCCTGAATAGAGGTAAAAGAAGACAAAACTTGACCTTTTGTGATCCCAGCATTAATAGGTCTGTTCATAATTCAATCTGTGTGTGTGTAGGAGCATCCATGTGGAAACATGCAGGCCTGAGAGACATAAAGCCTTTCCCTTTAAACATTATCTGACCCTATGAGTCTTATTCACAAAAGAAGGCTTACGTACGCATAAGTTGAAAAAAATGCGTGCTTTCATTGTGCTACAGAGAGCCTACACATTTTACTCCTCATTCGCCAGCAAAACTCATCATGGAAGTGACACTTGTACAGGAGTTGGGTGAGGGAATGGCAAAAGAACACAACGCGGCCAGAAAAAAACCCCCATGCAAAGAATAAGCTTCTTTTCTACTTAAAAATATAGGAGGGTCATTTCCTTGGCTGGCATGTGGCAGGGTGAGGGCATGGATGTGAGAGAGCTGTGTCTTACAGCCTTGCAAAACTCTACCTGATGAGAGCAGCACGTTTTCCTTGCTGTGCTAAAGCTTTTTTCTTCCTCCATAGTCTGTGTTCACCAAGGTGAGGGATGTGTCACCTGTACCTGGACTGATAAATATTTATAATACTATATCTGTAATATCATAGATTCTAATGAACTGCTTATGGTTATTGGGTTTGAGGCAACTCTCTAAGGCGTTTTATACCTTAAAGCCTATTGATGTTACTGCAAGTCGACAGCAAATAAGAGTATCATGTATTTCTATTATATCTGTTCTATTTATCAGTATCTGCCCATGCCTCTCCTGTTTGCTTTGGCTCTGCAAAGTCAGCTGTCAGTTTAAATGCTGTGTTACTCAGGGCCCACTCTTGTTACCAGAGCGCTCTAAGCCACTTTGCACTGAACCTGTCAATTGAAATCTGAACAAGGGGCAGGAGACACACAATTGTAAGAGCAGCAATAAGAGTTTACATTTGGTGAAACAAATCCTCAGCTGGTATAGATCAGCCATGCTACAAGAGCTGCACTATTGATTTATTCCAGGATCTGAGCTCAGCAGCTGTAATTATTTTCTAAACAAGGCAAAACAAACAGCATCAGGAATCATGAAGATTTTTCTTAGTAAGTAATGATTGAAGTAATGATGACTTTCCCAACCAAAGTTTCCAGCATTTTCCCTCCCAGTAGAGAGGAAATACTGTCCAGATCTTGAAAATCACACTGTGCACTTATCTGCATCTTCATACACCCAAATACTTTCAAACTATGGAGTCAACAGCACTCACCTCCAGAATCTCAGAGAGAGAATGCCAAGGAAGGAAAGAAATGGAATTTCATGGGCCTTTAGTGCTTTAATTGTAAAACAGAAACAAGACCATTCAATAGGTAACCAGAAATGAGAAAAAGCATCAAAAGTAAGGCTGTGGTGGTGCCACAATTAGTTATTTACCATGGGTGCAAATCTTCAGATTCAGCACCCTTTCAATAATACAAAAAATATCACGTATCCCAATGATACCAGTTGTGTTAAATGATTGGTCATTGTTTGCTAGCTTGAATGTGTAACTAAGTTGTTAGTGAATAAAAATCTAACCCTGGATAGATTAAATACATCTACATGTTATTATTTTTATAATACATATAGTAATTAATATGCTCACTAGTGTGTTACAACGTCTTCTGTTCAAGTTACACTTAGAAGAAATTGTTAAGTGACTTGAATTACAAACATGAGAATCTTTAAAGACAAAGCTGGATCATTTCACATGGAAGAACTACCAAGCTGGTTTTCAGGCTAACGTTGAGTGACAATGAAACCAATACCCACACTGAAGGACAGGTGAAATATTGACAACCAACTGTAAAGGCCTCAGAGCTCCCCAAGTCCAACCTGTGCCCAAACACCACCCTGGCAAACCAGACCATGGCACCGAGTGCTACGTCCAGCCTTTCCTTAAACACCTCCAGGGACCATGACTCCAGCCCATTCCAATGGCTAATCCCCCTCCCTGTGCAGAAATCCTTCCTAGAAGAGTTCCAGATGTGGCCATTCCCATATGAGGTGCTTGGGCACTGGGTGGTGCAGTGCCCGTCACCACTTCCATGCTTTTTTGGTGTGCCAGAAACATTTAGGAGGGTAGTTAAAGTGCCCTGCTTAAAATCAGTGAACAACCTGAACAGCTCTCGCACGTGATTTGCAACTTTAAAATAAATCAAGTGGATTTGTGTGTGTGGGTTATTAATTTACAAGCTCCAAAGAGAAAATGTAGTGTCATTAATTAACTGGATAACATTTACTAGGAAACCTTAGGCATCTAGAATCACAAAGGTGTTTAATATTTTGCCCACAAGACACATTTCTCTCTCTCTTTTCCTACATAAATTTTGCTGTTCCTTTTTATTTCCATGGCCTTCTGAGCATTTCAAGGATGGTTCTGGGATGTACTTTTGAATAGTGTTTGTCTTCTACCTCCATATTTCTGGTAGTAAGTGATGGGTCATTAAAAGCTTTTCTTTTATTTTTTTTACTTGTTTTTAGCAGGCAGAGCTAAAGTACATGGAAGTACCAAGTATGTGGAACTGGACCTCAGGCAGAGAGCTTAGGATTTCTGCCAAAGTAAGGAGTTCTACATGGATCTGTTGATCAGTGAGTCAGTTTTATTTAAGAAAAATATGAGTTGTTAGAAATTAGTAGATAAAAAGGAAAAATAATGTTACTGAGACAAGTTACTACCAAATACGAATTATTGGTAGGGAAAGAAATATCATTACTAGAGTTCTAAAAAGTAGTTTTAATTATTCCAAGAAATGAACTGTTAATATATATTTACTGGTTTCATTCCAATAAGATGCATGTATTTATAATACCATGTCTGAAGGACTAATTTTTTTGCCATCCAGAAACTTATGCTGAAATAATTCTTCCCTTCTAACTGCCATCAATTTTTTATTAATATTTCATTTCTAAAATATGCTGTCAACTTCACAGCATGAGATACTGTAAGAAAAATGCTTGATTTAATAGCTTTTCATTATATTTCCTGCATAATCTTATGATTAGCTTACCAAGTCTTGACATTGTAAACTACATTTTCCCCCTAAAAGAACAGAACAGAGTTTAGTGTTTATAATTAGAGCAGCACCACTGTTCTAACAAAACCAAAGGAGTTACTTAAATTCTTAACTGAATACTAAATATTTTATTATGTTTAAACCTTTTAAAATTAGTTTTCCAAGCAAAAAGAATCCTATATTAAAAAATGTGGGAAACATCCTCTACCTGGGATCCAATACAGTGCTGGAGTCATGGGTGACATTAAACATATTTAGAGCAACTACAGAGAATGTTTTGGAATATATTGAATTTTTACCTCATTTCAAGCTTTTCACCCATCCTTCCCACACAGTCATGGGGTGTTTTTCCTTTATTCCAAGCACTTTGGCAGAAATAAGGAGGACAGAACCATTGCTATACATTTTCATCATGGAAAAGCTGGCCATGAGGGAGAAACCTGTTCAAATAGAAGGGTGAATCAAATTTATTTCCATTCTGGTACAATGAGGAAAAAAGAATAAAATTGTGCTCACCAAAATTCTGTTTGGGGGCAGAATATCAGCTAAGCACTGTTTCATACACAGAACTAGGAATGAGCTGCTTTTACCTTTTTTTATCATTGTTAGATGTCAGAAAAAACAAATATTTGATTGTTGGAAACTAATGACACTTCTCAATTTTTGATTTCTCATTGAGTTAAGTGAAGCTAGAAGTTAAACTTCAGTGTAGTTTTACACAGAAAGGGCTAGAAAAGAAAAGAAAGTTAAAGAGTTCATTTCAGACCACTCAATATGGAATTAGGAAAATAAAGAAAAGGAACAAAATTCGGGGGGAAAACGCAATAGTTGTCTTCACACAGAAAAGGTTGATTTTCAGAGATATTCCAGAATATGAGCAATTGTTCTAGCAAAAAATATCAACCATCATAAAGCTCATTTAGTTTAATAAGGACTAAAGTTTTCTCTGCCAGGCAGCTTTGATACTGACTTCACAAGGTATGTAGTTGTTACTCATAAGCATGGTTAAATTGATCAATGCAGATGGATCATAAGCCAATGAGAGTCTAAATTCAAATATAGTCTTAATGGTCTTTTTTTCCCTTATTTTTCAACAAAATTGCTATATATAATTCTCTTACTTCCTCTGGCTTTCAATATAACTCTCCTGTTATCACTGAAAGAATATCTAATAGTTTTTTCCCTTCTGAACACTAAAAGCAAATGCCAGCAAAGAATGAATAACAAAATGGTACAAACACATAGATTAAAAATTCATATGGAGGATTTTAATAGAAACATAGATGGTATTATCTTATAAACATTTTTATGAACATTTATTTTTTATTCTGCATCAAATGGAAAAGATATATTTTAAATGCTATTAGAGTTTCTTGGCTTGCAATATAATTATTCAAAAAACCCACTTTTCAGAATGAATAACCTAAGAACTTCACATATCCTAAATACATTTTTCAGTGGTCACTACTTTAAAGTGGCAAAACCGATGCCTAAGTCCTATGCAGTAGAGGTGAGGTTAAAAAGAAAATTAAGGCCATGCTGGTTTTGACAGTAGTCAGTGGGGTTTGTATGGGTTATTTAAAGCCCCCAGTTTACTGAGGAGCTCCTATTTAAACCCTACTTGTCCCCTACCTATGGCAGGGATTGGCTACATTATCCCCTCCAAACAGTGGGAATTCTGCCATGTCTTTGCCTTCCCCAAGACACTCGTCAGTCCAGATTGGTATGGGAGGATCAGTTATTTACTGACTTCAATGAAACCGGGATTTCATCTCCTGTCCCAAAGTCTGAAACAATTCCAGCTTAATTCATCTAAGTGTGGCAAATGAAATCTCTGAAAAGGGGAAAAGCCCTGTATGTGCTGACTGTCACCAGGCAGATTTGATTGACACCAGTACACCCACTGGCCTTCAGCAATTACAGCTCCAAAGGCAACCAGAAGGACTGGGAGCAGATGGGTGAGCTTTTAAGGAAACATAAAAGTTAAAGATGATTACTGATAGCACAGACAGGCTTTCTCCCTGCCACAAGCTAAGGGCTGATAGAGTCAGTTATACAGCACATGCCTTTCCTTTGACAGAAAATATTCTTAAAATTCTGATTCAAAAGATGAGAAAATGCCTGGACACTTGTAAAGGATCCACAAATTTATTTTGACAAATTCCTTGAGTGCTATTAAGGGTTTCAAAACACGTAGACCCACACTTTTATTCATAAGCAAAACTAAAGTAAAACATCTTTAAAGAAAATCTAAACAGAATTTTAAGCCAAAACAGTTGTTTTCAGTCACAGCTCTTTGCAAATTTGCATAGAGCATCCTTATTTCCCTTCAATAAAAATGATAGATACAAATCCTGATCCTGATTTTTCAGCATACACTTAATTTTATTCTTGCATCGTGTTTGTTGGTTGGGACTGTACTGACTGAAAACTATTTAAACTGCTGGCCACATTTCAGAAAAGGTACATTTCTCCAGTCAAACCAATGTAACTTGTCTAATAAAACAAATACACTTCCATATTATAATGTCTTTCAGAGACTGGGATCTGTTTCCTGCCATCCTTGTGTGGTTCCTTGTGCCACACCTGAAGCTGGAGGAGAGACAAAAGCCTGCAAGCTCTACAAAGCTGCTGTTCACAGATTTTCTGAAAGGCTGGGGCAGTGAAGGCGTCACTCCAGGTTGGCATGTCACTCAATTAAATGATTAAAAAGCCACCAACTTCAGCTGAGGGTCTGTCCCAGGACATTCACATACACAGGGGGAGGGACGAGGCGATTGTAAGTATGGATGCGTTGAGATCACAGGGAAATCCTCTGGCTCTCTGGATTCTCACAAAAGGCTACAGAAGCTACACAGAAGAATAGCTCTTCCTTTTCCTCCCCCATGCCTCCACAACCAGCTAAGAATGATGCTACTATGAGCTCCTCATCTACATCCCCCAGCCAGACGTGCAGAAGTTAAAGATAACAAGACAGGCATTAATTTCTGCAGCAAATTTCTGCTCTACACACGAATATCTGTAGAAAATACGGTTCTTTCCAAGTGCTCTTTGCTTATATTTGCTCTTTCAAAAGTATGCTAATTCCTGGTGTCCACAGGAAAGTGGGTGAGAGCAGAGAAATTTAGTTAATTTTTTTCAAGGTTTTTTTAAAAAAATTAATCTTTGGTAATTCTAACTGGATTCTAGAATGGCTTAGTGAACATCAGAATATCATATCATATACTATGTTAATATTATTTATTTTCTTAAACAGATCTGTCCAGGCAATTGTAATGATGGGTGGAAAGTGGTGACCTGTGCTAGGACTCCAAAACAGAACTAAATCATGTCAGGAAAAGTCCATTAAAGAAAGAAAAAGAAAGTAAGTATGACAAGCCCACATATTTTTGTTTGGAAAGCAAGTTAAAGATTAAGAATTAAAAGAAAGCAGATAAATTCATAAATAAATGCATCCACAGAAGTTGAAAAGCATACAAATTCATAAAATCAAGGTATGCCATGATTAATTCACAGAATCAGAATAACAAAATCAACAAATTTCAAGACTGACATTCCAGGTTAGAAATCCCCAATTTACACTTTCCCAGTTCTTTTTTTGTAGACACAGAAACCGATGCAAACCAAAAATCCTCACTTCCTTGCATCCTGTAAGAAACACAGGGAATGTTCACGGGCTAGAATACCTTATTTCCTTCTAACTGGAGTAAATTTCTGCAGCATTTACATTTCGTTGCAGCAAAATTCTCACATTTTACAACCTGTGTGCCATGGCTGACACAGCTTCACAGGTGTAAGAACCTGGAGAAGGAGCAGAAACGTGGCATTAGCTCCTTTAAATCATTACATTTCTATTTTTATTAGTAAAATGCATTCAAAACGCCTCCAGCAACATTCTAAGGAGCCCTTGACTGCCTGAAAATATGTCTTAGCATTTAAAATTGTGAAAAAGAAACCAAGTACTTATTTACTTACTAAAGAAAATGCGTAATGATAAAAGAGGACACAAGAAGGCTCCCTTTTTTTATAATAATATGTTGGGCAGGTATGTATATGAAGAATTAACATAAGGAGCACACAAAAAATAAAACAAAATAAATCATGTACTGAAAGAAATGTGCAAAAGTTAAAAGATCAATTAATAGTTATTCAAATATTTGTTTAGTTGGCAATAGATATAGATGTGTCAGAATTACATGTTTATGCATATTATTTTAACAACTAGTGCCAAAAGGAAATCTTTCTATAGAAAACCATCAAGCCTATTAACTTTTAAAAGTTATTCTTTGTAACCAAATAGCAAACAGCTACTGTAAATACCTTTACAATTATGCTTTTTATGCATATCACTATAAATAACACTGTTTAACCAAAATCCTATGACACTCAGCCTTCATATATATGTTGACAAGATTCTCCAACGGTTTGTTACCATACAAAAGAGTGGGACAAATTACTTATTTATATATACAAAACATGCTTATAAAGGCCAGCTGCAGGTATTTTTTGGAAAGTGCATTTTAATAAGGTCCTATTCAGTGGGGGAACAAATGGGGAAAAAGTAGTTTGCACTACAGAGTTTAGTGCAAGAGCTTTCTCTTTTTCTAACAACGAAATCAATCATTTGTCCAGACTGTGGGGAGTCAGAGTTAGTTACTGAAAAGAGCTCCATATATAAACAAGTCAATAACTCATTGTGTGTTATTGTTGGACTGAAGAAGTCTGCTTTCAAAAAGCTGCCCCTGCTTCTCTGAGAATGAATGTCACTGTATTCAGGGAGTGAGAGAGGGGCCTTTTGTTTCTAGCTCTTGCTTGCTGCCATTTATGTATGGGAAAAGAGATGTGGCTGCTGGTTGTCCCAGGAAAGCCACACCATCCCCAGCGCACAGTCCTGCGCCGCCCTTGCCCTGCACTTTGTTTTGTGCATGTACTTCCAGCGGGCAATTCACACGTCTCAGCCACTTCCTCATTTCTCCAGGGATGTTTGGAAATATTGGGTTGAGTTCATAAAGATTAAAGGGCCGAAGATGAGAGGAAAGAAGGGATTTGACTGCTTTATTTTGTCTATGGCAGCATAAGGAATACAATTGAGCTTAAGGCTTTCTGACTAAATAGCAGTTTAGTAACTCAACAGCACCCAAGTGAAACTTAACACACCTTTGCACTATTTCATGTTTCTTCTTTAAAAGAGTAAAACCCATAGATGCTGAATCATCTTGTTTCAGACTTGGGGGTTAAAAAAGGAATTTTAATGTTATTTTTGTTCACCTAGCTACAATTAGGGTAAGATTCCTTACCCTCCAGCCCCAACCTCTTCTGACCTTTGAGATTTATGACTAAAAATTGGAGGTTCTGCGAAAAATATTGCCCCTCCTAAAAGAAATTCGGGAAAGTTACGTTAATGTCTGTTAAGCTGTTCACATGTAGAAGTGCTTTAAAGATGATTCATAGTTGTAGTCTAGATTGGACTCTTTAAAAATTAAAAATTTCAGTAATTTTCAAGTAATTCTATACTAATTTAAAAACAATATTGGAGGTATTCTTTACAGTGACATAGAAATCAAAATTTCTTTTCTTGAGAAAACACTGAGCCTAAGAAAACTGGAGAAAAAAAGTCATAATCATTGTATCAGTCTGTGAAATTAGCACAGGTTCACACAGGAAATAAGCTCTACCTGTGTCTCAAAATATTTACACTTCCTTAGACTACAGAACATCACTTAAGTATTAAAGAAATATAGAATGAAAGCAACCAAAACATGGTGATGAACATTCAATATCCTTTAGGAGGCAGATCAATAGGGAAAGCCCAACAGGAAAAGCTCATCAATATGGTTTCGCAGTGTAAAATCACGGTCACGCTGTATAATCAATGCCAGCTGTTCCACAGCCTTTGCCCCTCTCTGCAGCCACACAACAGTTTCAGGTGGAGTGCAGTGTCAAGCTAAATTATGTTTGGAAACTTGTAATTTTTAGTAGTTTTTGTTTTGAGATGCAGCTACATTTCTAGTCATTCCTTTTGCCTCTCAAAGAGTAATGAGATTCTGCATCCAAGGTGCCCTCCTGGTTGAAAATAATCATTGAGGATCTCAGAGCACATACAGGAAATGAAGCCTACAAAAGGAACAGTCAGTAAAGTTGAGTATGCCTTTTAAAGTTTTGTTAAAACCCAGACCTGCTACAGTTCCTCTGAATTAAAACATAGA
>JAWWEW010000165.1:1784272-1851113 GCA_035583185.1 Anabacerthia variegaticeps
AGTTCTGAGCTATAGATTGTCATGACTACAGTAGAACACAGAGGAGTTAAAATTCATATTCTGAATTTAAGAGATGAAATCATTCTGTTTATGACTTAAGTCATCTTTCCATTGACACTGCATTTTACCTCACCCTGTGTCCCATGTTCCTAACCCTCTTTCCCAAGTGGTTACTACTCCCTCCGTTCCACCTCTCCTTAATCCACAGACCCTTTGTATTCCGTGTGGATTATCCCCTCCACCTCGTGTAGGGAGCCTGCTCTGGCACAAAGGGATTAGCAAAGGGCGGTCCCTTTGCCCTCCCTGCCCGTGTTGGGCAGCTCAGCAGCTGCTGCCCAGCACTGCAGTCATGCCCAGACCCTGCAGAATATTCTTGGAGCTCTGTGCCAGGCACTGCCCTGTGCTGAGTGAGCTCTGGGGTGTGAGAAGTCAAATGACTGACAACTGAGAACCCAAAGACCCTCCAAATGTCTTGCTTGATGGGATTATATGGGATAAAAACATGAATGTGATGATGAGAAACTGAAAAATAAGGCACATGATTGCCTTTCTTCTAAAAAAGGATGAGGACCATTTTTGCAACCTCCCATGATTTAACACCAAAAGCCAAGCACTGGAACAGGCTGCCCAGGGATGGGGCTGAGTCACCACATCTGGGGCCATTTAAAAGATGTGCAGATGTCACAAATGGGGACATGGATTGGTAGTAGATTTGGCAGCAGCAGTTTATGATGCTGTAGTTAGAAACTGTTAGAGAAGGTGCCGTGTAAAACACATTTCTGAGGAGAACTACAGCAGGAAAACCAGAAAGACCTGATTGAAATTATTGTCATTACACAGGTTTAAAGTGCCTTAGACATGAAAGCTCAGGTGTATTGTCAATTGTCTGAACAGCATGTAAGCATAAAATATGGAATAAAAGGGTGATTGACTTGGAAGGGTGCAAAAGCACTAGAAGAAAGGCAGGAAACTGAAATTGAGGGCCTGCATCTTTTAGGAAGAGACTAAAGCACAAATGTTTCATGAAATATATGTGCTTTCAGAAAGGGTGTGAAGGAGACAAAATAAAATGGCTACCAAACAGAACAGGTGTATTGCTCAAACAGGTAGGACCGTTGTCAGGATTTCTGATTTGTCATTTTTCCATTTGTGAGGGAAACTGGCCTGGTGAAGTGAAAATCACAGCTCTGACTGCTGTGGCGTGCAGGCCAGGTTTGGAAAGAAAGCCAATACCTTTCACTAGGCCACATGATAGAGGAATAAATTAACAAGTATTAGTTTAGAATAAGCCAGTCTGTGCTTGTGTAATGTGGGACACTTTGTCTGACTCACAGGCAATAAAATCCTCTACTTCCTGGAGGTTAATGCTGTTTCTTCAGTCCTTTGGTTTAGCCTAAAACATAAACACATTTCTCTGTTGTCATCCTGAGTCACTTCATGAAATAGCATCACCTCTTTCTTGCTTACTTCAAGGTTTGTTTTGTTTTGTTTGTCTGTCTTTTCACTTTTGTCTTTTTGCTTATTTTTTGTTTAAATGGCTAAAAAATAGTGACCCCAGAAGGCAATGGACACAAAAGCCCTTAGATGTTATTGGGAACACAATATACCATTTAAACAAAGGAGGGGAAGGCAGCTAATGCTGCAGTTAACATAATCACCAGGTGTTCTGCACTTGTGAAGAGATCTGTAATTCCCTCCAGTTTCAAAGATCTCTGTACTCTTCATTTGTTTCTCTTCCAGCACCACCTTCAGTGGTGCTTCAGTGTAAAATTAGAACATAATTTTGATGTTATATTTCGTGACAATGAAACCATGGTTTTGTCATAGCCAAAGTTTTATCTCCAAATAGAATGTCTGAGAGCATGAATACTTTCCACAGGTAAAATACAGCCTGCTCTTTGGTACACTTTTTCACTTTCAGTATTGATATGGCCTCTGACTCCAAAATAAGTTGTTCTCTGTTGGACTCTAGGCTGAACTGGGGGTGGATAAAGCTTTTTATATGAGGAATTCCGAACCCTGTACAGTAAATTACATAAGTAAATATAAAGAGTAGAGGATTTCAGACAATTAGGTAAATAACTTGAGTGGAGCAGTCAGCATTGCAAATGCCTGCCAAGAGCAGAACTTTTGCTGAGCTCTCAGGTCTGAGAACTGAGCTCAAGACTGGCCTGGTTAGGTTACCCTCTCACTAACCTGCCCTAGAACCCTTCCCCTCCAGCAATCTAACTTAAGTTTCTAAGTATAAGTGGCATTCAGAATTGCTTGTGTTCAGTATCCTCTATGCAGATTTTCTCTTGCAGCATCTAACAAAGTCTCAAACTGCCCCTGGTAATCAGACTGGAGCAGTCACAATTATGAGATGTGATGGTCTGAGTATCCAGGCCCTCATGTAGTTCCAGACATTTTGTTGTCTTTTTATTCTCTCCTAATCCTGGCAAAATATCTAGTGGTTTCATTGTTTTTAATACATATATGAGTTAGACCTTCTTCTGAAAACTCCCTTGGCTATATTTCATGTAATAAGTCACTCCTATGCCCTCCCAGCAGCAGAAAAATGGCCTGTAGTTAAGTTTTGCATTTACAGATGCTCTGTAATGAAATATGAAATAAACCTCAGTCTGCAGCACCTGGGTGAACTTCCACAAGTCTTCTTTCCTCTCTTTTAGGACATGAAGTGGAAATACTTTACTTCCTTTTAATGGCCTACAGGAATAATTGCAGAAACACTATTCTGGTGCTTGCATATAAATGAAGCTAAACACACAGGTACCACAGTTAAATGGACAGCTGGGATCTGCTATATCAGACAAAGAAACAAACTTTTCTAGTCAAGAGATCCATTCAGTGTCACATGGAAGGTTTTTGGACCATCAGACGAGGACATTCAAGAGATCTCAGTTCTAAAAATTTTTAGCCATCCCTGCCTGACATGGTTGTAGACATAGTATTGAACTTTAGATTGACATATTATAAAGGCTATCATAATAGCAAAAAATAATAACGAATACAGGGAAAATCCCTGCCTACTTCCAAACACTAATTTTTGGCATAAAAAATTGCTTAATTAATTCATTAGCAAGAAAAACCATGTAAGCTGTAGATATGCCAACTTCCAGTGATATAAAAATTTATTTTCTGAATTTTTCCTTATGATTATAGCACACATTTTTCTAGACCATCTAATTTGTTTACATTCAGCACTGACTTATAACTAAAAGTAAATAAATAGAGAATTCTCTTGAGAACATGAAATGCTGCATGCTCATGGAGCTCATGAAAATATAACTCAGCTGTTCTCTCATGCATTGTGAGTGAACACTTCCACTTTCATGGCAGTTTCAGAAGTCAAAGCACTTAATGACTACACAAATATTAGAAATCAATGTCTTATAAAACATACTGACATCCATTATTAGTGCCATAATTCATTCTCTGTCTGGTTCCACTTTAAACAGGATACTTTTCAAAAAGTAGAAGTACAGGTTTGTATGCCTTGGCTCTCCTCAGCACAGAAGAATTTACATCAGAACTACCTTGAATATTTACCTTAAATCCATAAGTTGCCTTAGTTCATTCAGGCTCTTTTGATCCTTAACTGCTTTTGCTGTCTCTTGTCTTCATACAGCCCAGAGAGGGGGGAAAAGACATTCTTAGAGAGAAAAAGCACCGTTTGGTCCTGGATGGTAACACTTCTACGGTGAATTATGCTAAGGATGGACTTTCAGTAGCAGATAGGGACACATGCACATACATACACACAAATATATAAATACAACACTGCTTGTATAAGTCAGAAAAGCTGCAATATGGAGCATCTTTAGAGGGATGGATGAACCTCTTTGAATTTTTAAAAATCAGTCAAAGAAGTAAAGAACACACTGGACCTGACTTACCTGCAAAATAGGCATCCAAATAGTTACTCTCTATCGATTTGGAAGCTCCTTGGTGCTTCCTCATCATTAAATTAAAGGCATTTCCATGTTCAGAGCTGCGAGATACTACAGAACTAACTACAATTAAGTTAACTGGATTTGAGATTTTAAAGTTATTTTCAGGCAATATTTATTTGGTGTGTTCAAAAGAAAACAAAACAAAGCAAGTAATGGGTTTTATCACTCTGTGGTTTTTAAAAATTTGACTGACGTAAAATTAAAATGAAATAAAATTAAAACAAACCTGTGTCTACAACCCCAATAGTGAGGAACTTACAGGCAGGAAAATAGAATGTGTACATTAAACTAATTGATGTTCTGCCAGTATTTTAGGTGAGATGATGATCAAAGTGAGCTAATTAAGCCTTTTCAAAACATAGTTCTATTTTGTTGTTCATTTACTCTCATTTATTCATAGAGTATCTCACACTGGAAAGAACCCATAAGGACCATTGAGTTCCCACTCATATAAAACATGGATTAACATTATTCTTCAGTACTATAACAATACACACACGTGCACAGTTTGAAGACAATTCCTCTCTCAAATAAAAAAACCAAGGAAATAGAATGATTTTTTAGCAGTTGCTGTAGGATTTGCCTTACCCGGCAAAGGCAAAGAATGATGACCCAAACCCTCTTCCTTGAGACACCAATTTCAGTGTAATGCACAGGAGTTTTGAAGACCTGGTCTATCTGGCTAGTTATAACACTCATTTCTAGCTTCTCACAGACTTTTCTCTCTCTCTAAGACAGTAATTTTATGTTCCTAGTCAAATCACCCAAGAGCATCACCTGTTTGCTGCTTCTGTTTCTGTATTAAATGCTCACGATGCTAAAAGTCAGCATGTTTGTGTAAATACTCCTGGAATGCCAATACCATAACATAACAGAGTAGCAGAAAGGAGTGCAACCAAATCAGAGTCCTCTATTCTCTAATCCTCTGAGATTCTTTTTATTAAAAACAAAAAAAATCTGGGATTATTATTCTGAAAACAAGCTATTCAGAGCTGAGATGGTTAAAAACAACAACAAACTCATAAATCACGCCCAGTGCTAACCACTAACTCTTAAGAATACAAGTATTTTTTCCTACCAGGAAAACTACATATCAGTGTAGATAAATCTAGCTCCCAGCAGCCTTTTCCTTGAAGATTGCTTAGTCATTAACCATATACATTAAAGAAGCACCTTCACATAACAGTCAGGACAGAATTGCATAGCTTTCACGTAAAATTATTTCAAACTAAAATTAGGCTGAAGCGACTTATTTTCCTTTTACCATTTAGGGTAAAACACTTCAGAAAAGTTTGCCAACAGCGTCCGAAAGGGAAATAAAGAGAGTGATGGCCCATGTGCTTTTCTAGCCAACTTCAGTAAATCCTTTCCCTTTGCAGCGTGGCTGGAACTTCCCAGAAATATAGGCAGGGTGTAGAGAGTGTCACATGGCAGATACTAATTGTTGCGATTAAGGTCTAACAAGCGCGCCTCCCTGCTGCTCCGAGAATGCCTCTGACTTTTGATCCTGACATCTGTGTCTTACAAGAATTTCACTCGGCTCTGACATTCCTTCTGATGTTGATCCAGGAATTAATGGATTGTGAAAAAGCTGGCAGGATATCATTTAAAAAATAGAATTCTTGGTGTACAACTGATGAAAAGGTATCAGAATGCACAGACTTTGTGTCTGATACCAATACGCTGTGTCCATATGCGAGCATTTCACATGAGGCGGTATCTCCAAATTAAGGGCAAAGCACAGGGTTTAGAAGGAAGCAAGAGCTTCCTCTTTTGCTCATTTACAGAATTTCTCTTGTACATCTTCAGCGTGTTGCGAGATGAAAAATATCAATGATTTAGGCAAATTCTGTGTAATGGAGATTCCACTGTTTAAACTCTATATTATGAGTAATTCTGATATCGTTTAAACCTTTCATAAGAAGCTTTTCAGAGAACAGCATAAAAGAAATAACTATAAATTCTGAGAGAAGTTTCATCCATAAGCATGTTTATAGTGTGACATGTGTGGTCACCTTCACACCATTTCAGTTTGGACATGTATTTAAACTGGTTTCTGCTACAACAATTCCAGGTTTAAAGGACCCACGAGGGAAAAACCCCAAAAACTTTAAAACATTCAATGCCAAAAGTTAACTGAGATTTTTTCTAGATGTGTTTAAGACTGAGGAATTGCATAGAGAATTGAAATTTTACACATCAGAGAATATTGCCTTGTATTTCATGGTTCTGGATAATTACTAGATGCCAGTGGATAACTTAAACATAGCTTAGAGTCACTGACATTAATGTGTGACAGGCAGCACTACAGACGTACTTAGCAATCTGAAATGAAAAAGTTGAATGATATTTGGGGAAAAAAAATGAGAAAAACCAACAAAACAAAACAAAAATAAAATTCAGGATTATCATGACAGGAAAGAAGCAGTGCCCTCTTTAAAGTAAAGCAAAAAATGTTTCTCAGCATGGAATAAAAAGAAACAAAAGGAACTATAAAAGTAAGAATTCAACAGGTTAAAAAGAAACTAAAGTCACTTGTCAGTTATTGTCA
The DNA here is from genome assembly GCA_035583185.1 of Anabacerthia variegaticeps. Classification (NCBI taxonomy): domain Eukaryota; kingdom Metazoa; phylum Chordata; class Aves; order Passeriformes; family Furnariidae; genus Anabacerthia; species Anabacerthia variegaticeps. The sequence goes on from JAWWEW010000165.1 coordinate 1,790,777, forward strand.
ATTATAACTAGCTAAAAATCAAGACTATGTGGTTTAACCACCTCCTTAAGCAAGTCAACCAAATTTCAAACCAAACACTGACATCCTTATTTATTAAGTTACACTTCTGGCATTTGCATCTATATTCCAGTGGTTTAGAGGGTTTTACAAAATTTCTTGACACCCAAAGGCATAGAAGATTTTGACTTAAGTCCAGACCCAAATATTAATAAAATTAATAGTACAGAATACCTATAGTTAGCCACCCATGCCCAGTATACAAGCATTGGAGGCACTTGTTTCAGGGACCATGAAATTACCCAAAATAAATAGCCTGTATTCAGAGTCAATTTATGAGAAGCCAATTTATACCTCAGATATTCACAATCAATATGTGAAAAAGGTTGGGGACTCACGAGTTGCAGCCCCTTCCCAGTGCTTATTCCAACTCTGCTGATGGGCAGCTGCACAGCATTTACAAAATTCTAACAAAAATACCAGAATTCTAACAAGGTGCAAATAAACATCTCAAACATTTATAACATTAATAGTACACCTAGAGAATCCATTCATGGTTTGTTCAAACTATACGATTAAAGCCATCATGTGATTACTGTTTGGTTTTAAGGCAAATATCTATGCCATTAAGCACTAATATTTTTATTATTTATGTTTGATGCTATTTAAATTTACTGCTGTATTTTTCCTTAAGAGTTCCAGAATTCATTTAACAAATAAAACAGTAAATAGCACACGGATGAGGAAATTAAACAACAGAGAGGCAAAAAACTCAAGGGAATAGTAAAAGAAAAGGCAGGATCACATTTAAGGCAAGGAAAAACAAAAGGCAAAGCTTGTAAAATCTGCAAAAGTGAGGTAGGGGTGTGAAAGTGTGATGTGTGACAGGTGGGGTAAAACGAGACAGTTGGGAGGAAAGAAAGAAATTTGAAGAGCACAAATTAGACAAGACATTCATTTTAAACCCTAACAGGCTGGATCTCATCGTTGTCATCAGACAGGAAATGTCAGAGCTGGCACATTTGGGTTTTTTATGCTTTTTATTTGGATTTTAAAAAAAAAGTCTACGTCTTACAATACATAAAAAGTCTATTTGCTTTAAAGAAAAACACACCTCGATTTGTTCCCATTTTTTCTCCTACTCAATCTTTACCCAACTTCAGCTCTATTATGTTGGAAACTACACTAATTATAAGGTTTAATACTTCCATTATATTTTGAGTTATTTTATTTAATACCTGAATAGGAGTTGAATTCTTTTAAAATAACTAAACTTCGCACTTATAGCACTACAGGTGGATTTCTGGAGGAGGTGAGTGTTGCATACAATGACATGTGGTAAGGGCTATCTCACAAATCCAAAACAATCCTCATGGTAAAGTTCAGAATTTTTGAAGGCATGGAGATACTCTTTCCAAAATACACGGCCGAAATAATTACGTCAAAACCAAGCATTTAAATTTGTTTTTCAGCTAATGGAAAGGGAGAGAGTTTTTTAAAATAGGTTTTATTAAATTTCTAGAAAGGCTATTTGGGACCTGAAAACAATGGCACTGTATAGAATATGTTACCAACCTTCCCTCAGTATGACCATTTATTCAGTCTGTGCTGTTCTGTCAAATAAAAAAAAAAGATAAAAATCCTTGGGCACTGGAACATAATCTCAAGGTTAACTTTAAATGAAGTAGAATAATGCCAGGCAGGAAAGTGCATATAGTTACTGTAATTCTTATTAATCCATTATCTTTAGGATACACTCCTTGTTTTATTTATAACTGAAATTATCCTATGAATTTTTCAATTTTAAAAGTTCATCTCAGAGTTATATGTGAAAACAAAGCATCTCCATGCTGAGGGAATGGACCTTCCCTCCTGTACAGTTAGACCTTTATAGTCTACATAAGGCATCCTACTGTCTAAACTCTTCCATCAATGTAATCATAAATTAACAAATAAACAACAAAACATCCAGCAAAACATTCAGCTGGGAAACAAAAAAAAGTTATTTTTTTTTTACAATTTGTAATTCTTATTATCATCTTTGTATGTTTTAGTGAAAGCCAAATGGAAGGAATGTGGAAGTAAAGATTTTGGATTTTACACATGGACGTCGATAACGACAGAAGAGTGAGGCAGGGCAGGATCAGAGAAGGGATTTAGGACAGACACAACATGTCAGACCCATTTCCCAAAGCCTTTTCTAGCAGTGAATGGATGCTTAGGGAAAAAACAAACCAAAGAGTTCAGGGACAGAGTGGTGCCACCCATCCTCTGACAGACAGGGATTTCCAAATCCAGGGATTCAATTCAGACCATCAGGTTTAAAAGCCATCAGAAGACCTGATCTATCCACCATGAAGATTTCTAATTTCTAGTCTCCTCTACTGGTAGTTTAAATAACTGTCTTGTCAGTCATGGGCCTTTACTTTGGGCCATTTCCATTAGAAAATAAAGATTTGTCAGGTTTTATCAAACTTGTGTTCACTTCCATAAAAGAACTGATGCCATTATTCTGCAAACCTTTTCAGATGTGCTTGTCTTGAAAGGTTTTAAACACTGCCAGGAAGTTCAGGGGTTAAATTTACCTTGGAAGCACGTTGGGTTAACAGTTTGTATTCAAAGAAAAAGTAGCAGAAATAAGCAAATTATTATACTTTGTATATAGATTAGGAATCTGTATACCTTTTACTGTCACTTTACATCAAGAATAGTCAACAGAATTAAAGACAGAAAGTGTCAAGCCCTCTGCAATACTTCTGGATGGTGTAATTTCTACATGTACACATGGACTATCTCATCTTGCTTTGCTCTGAAAACTAAACTAAAACAGCCACTGTGTTATTCTAGATTTTATAGTCTCAAGGTATTAAACCCTCCATTCTGTTTTATCTCAAATGTTTCCGCTTTTATTTACCTGTCTTCAGAGTACAAAATATAGATGTGCTCTTATTCTCACCTGAGAGGAGGAGTGGCTTGCCCAAGGTCAGAAAGGAAACTCGTGTCATAAGAAACCAACTAATCCCACTCAATATTCCCAAATTGTAAGCTGAAGGCCTTAACATAAATGTATTTTGAGTGGGTCATCTTTACTTAAAATCATTTAAATACTGTTCATTGTCTTAAAGATGTCTTAATTGTAATCTTTGCTACAGGCATCCTTTTCTCTCCTCCCTGTGCCTTCCTTACCTCGCCTGGCATCAAGGAGACTTCCACAACTCCACAGTTGTCCCAGCTGCCAACAAAAAGCCTCCAGGAACTGTCACAACCAGAAAGGCAGGAATTTCTGTCCTCAATCCGCTACTCTGGTGCCAAAACTCCCTGTTCACAGAAAAGGAATGGGCAAAGTGCTGTTTCCTGTAGGGTTTAGTTCTCCATCCAGCCTGGCCTGGGGAGAGCTGGAGGCTCTGCTGGGTTCTGGCTCATCGATGCTCAGGCTTTACAGATGATTTTACACGTACAATTTACTGACCAGCTCTGGTTTACTCTACAAAATTGCAAGGTAAAGGGTGTTATACGGCCTCTCTTGAGATGTCAGATAACAAAATCACCAAGGAATTTCAGTGTTTAGGTAAAAGAAGTCATAGGTATATATTTTTGAAAGATACCCAAACTAAATGCAAGTTTTTGACTGATAAATGAAGAACACGTTGGAGAAGTTTTTTAATCTGTGTGATTAAAAGTGAACTCTTAATTTCTATTTGATTTTATCTGGCTTCATGAGGCATTTTTATGCCTTTGCCTGCCGCATTACAGAATATTCCACAGTGAGATACTTTAACTTTGACATTTATTCAGGTATTCTTTATGGGTTTTTTGTAAGTGCTGCCCTAATTGAAATTTTCCTGGTATTTTCGAACTAAAAGCAAGCAAAACCCCACAAACCAACAAACAAAACCAAATAAGGAGCTGTAAACACCAACAAATCCCAAAACAAAAACAAACCAAAGGAAAAAAAAGCAAAATGAGGGCATACCTGGAGAAAAGGGCCTTGGAACTGTTGAATACACATAAAAAGCAAAGGACTTTGAAGAACTTTCTACACATCTACAAATCAAATCTATTTTAAAAATGGAGATAGGTGGCCCCATGAAGTATATTTGAAAGATCCAGAAATGCCATAGGAAAGGGAGTGTGGGACTCTCAGCTGAGAAGCTGCAGCTCCAAGAGCTGGTCTCTGTTGATGGATTGAACATTTGGATCCATGAGCCTCTCATTAGGTGAAAACTGGGACATCCTCACAGCTGGGTCAGGCAGTGAAATAGTGGAAGAACCTTCTCTGATCAGAGTCACCCAAAATAGCATTTTTTGTTTCAAGTGCAGCAGTACAATACCATGAGATTATGGTACATTATATGAAGCCATTGCATGGATTCTTTGAAATGCAGAAGTCACACCTTCTGCATAAATGGCCTGTGATGGGCCAGGTCTTGCCCAAGACCCTTTGGTAAAATCATCTGATGAAGCAATTTGTTCCCTTTAACTCCTCTGTAAGAGGCTGGAGTATGTTTGGACACTTAGCAACAACTAAAACATCAGTGTTTTATCAACGTTATTCTCATTAAATTCAAAATACAGCACTGTGCCAGCTACCAAGAAGAAAACAAGGACACTGCTGCAAAGTGGAGTGACAACCCAAGAAGCACACGGAGGATACACTCCAAAAATGAGAGACTATGATCATTGCTGCTTTTTGAGTTGTTCCCTCAGCATGGCATGACCAAAACCACAAACTTTTTCCAATATTTCTTCTTTCTGATCTGGAATCTCCACCAGTGTATCCACACAAGCCAAGGAAACAGGGTCCTCCTGTACCTACCTGGTAATAGGTAGGTTGTTTACCGTCCACCGTGTGTGCAGCCTTGTGTGCTCTAAGTGGGGAAGGACAGAGAGAGTGCAGGGAATTCTAAACCCATGTTGCAGTGGTCCCTGGGGAACAGCTGCCAGCTGGCAGAGGCTACAGCAACGCAGGGGCCTGGGGCTACGTGGAAAATCAAAGAGCTGGAACCATCTCCCTGACAGCCCCACAGTGGAAGCTGGATACAAGGAAGAATCCAGGTCTCTGCGTACAGGAGGGAGAAGATGAGGGTTTATAGCATTTTCTGAAAGATTTTATCTGTCAATACATTGAGCAAGGTAAAAGCCGTACCCAAAAGTGAAAATGGTACAGGAGTTTTGTCTGAGATCTCAGAGATGACGCGATGGCTGGAAAAAATCTGCTTGTCTCTGAGCAGATTTGTAGGATTCAGAGAATTCAGTGGACTGCAGGGTTCCTAAGCAGGCACACATTAATGGCTTACTTGGCCTGCAGACAGAAGGCAGTAGAGCTTTCCAAACTTCACCACCATTTGTGGCGCATTTCTTGCACTCACAGAGAGTGCAAAGACACAGTGCTTTAAAGTTAATACTACTTTGCCTTGAATTAACAAGAATATGAGGATTTGAACTTTCCACAGCATCTTATAAAACCAACACATATGATAGATCTGGGAACCTGCAGAAGCTGCCAAGTGCCTTTTCTCAGGCATTCTGAGCAGAAGATAAAGATTGTAAACTTAAGCCAGGACAAGAAACCCCGAGACCCACATTCACTGGATATGATCCCTCAGTTGAAGGATCAGCTGTTACCACACCGTGTTCCTGAACAACAGAGCACTTCTACCTTTCAATGTCTCTTCTTGTCAGATGTTTCCAATAAAATAACTAATTCTCCTCATATATAAATATATTTGATTCCTCCATACCTTCCCATCGTTCTGGTGGTGCCATGAGAACGAGCTGCAGTGTCATCAACCCTCAGCCTCCCAGAGCTACCTTTGGTCACTCTGAGTTTTACTTGTAGCGCTTAGGTACAATGGGAATTTAACTTCTAGGAGCAAAACAGCTTGCATATTAAGAAACCAAATTAATTAACCAAATTAATTTCACAACAGAAGAAAAATACTAAAGGATCTTTATAAAAATTGCTGCCAGATGTAATTAGAATGGACTTAAGAACAGGCACATACATGAATAAAATAATGAAGTATTATAAAACTCTGCCGATATTCTTATTGACATCAAAATATCATCATCTGGAATTAAATTTAAGATGGAAAATATTTTACTCTAATGACTAACACAACACATGCTAACAAGATTATTAGAATGACCATGTCATTGAAGGGTTAATGACTCCAGTTATGGTAGAAATTTAAATATCATGGGGAGGCACCTCCTGACCCAGCCATCACTGAGAATTATGCAGATTCAAATGGGAGCCACACAGGCTTTGATTTCCCCCAAGGATTGATGAACAAGTACAAAATAATAGAAAGTGACAGGAAGCAGATGACTGAGGTCTAATTTAATGTCATTCTAAAAGACAATATACCTTAAATTGGCCTTAGGAAAATTATGGGTTACAAACAAGAGAACAGAAACATGCACTTTTTCATTTTAGTTCACTAATTTAAAAAGTAATCCTTTGAACAAATGAACAGTGAAACAATAGTCATTTGGCAATGAAAAATTGCCAAACTTAAGTGGGCGTACTTTGTTTGCATAATTTGCAATTTAATGGAAAAGGCTGTAATCTTAAGACGAAAAGTCTATTAAACAAAGTAATGAAATGATCTGAAGAATTTTATGCAAATATTAATTTGAGACTACTACAAAGACAAAGAATTAACAGTTCTTAAATGGTATGATAAAATGCAATGAGAATATGCTCAGGAAAGTTTGCCATTTTAGTAAAGGATTAGCTACACATGCACTAATCTGGCAATAAAAAAAAATCTATTCTTTAAAGGTTTTTCTAAGAATGAAGCCAGAACATTTTGCTGCTTTTAATTAGTAAGGTTCAGAAATGGCCTTCCATAATCCAAAGTCAAGCATAAGCCATACTTCAATCCAAATCTCCCAGATTTCACTACATGCTATATGTAATATGAATTTACATCGTTTCACATTACAGAAGTCATAAATACCAACATTTGAATAACCCGAAATAATTGCATTTTATACCATAAATATTTGAGACATTTGTACAGAAGCAGCACTTGATCTTTTTTTCTTCTAAAATTATACTATTTACCATGCATAAATTTTCTTCAGTTCTTTAACATCAATGAATAGAAGCATCCCTAAGCAGCTACTTGCTCAGTAATTGTCTTAAATTTCCCCCCGATTTTTTCTTAGCTAGTATTGAAACGTAGGAAATGACTTTTGATAAATAAGCTTTCAAAACAAATTTAGATATATTCAGCATCAAATTAAACAACTAAGAGATAGAGGGGTTTGGAAAGGCTCACTCTAATAAAAGATTGAATTTTCCCTACAAATTGAAAGCTCATTAAGTAATTTTTAAAAGGAGGGTATAGCTTTTTATGAGCATGTACAAACACCCTCCCTCACAAAGAGGCACGACAGACTCCCTGGGATGATGAAAAGAGGCAAAAGAGAAGAACATTGTGCAAATGCTCCATCTGCAACTCCATCACATGGCAGAGCTGGAGGCATCTCAACAGCGCTAACAGAACTGCCTCAGGAATCCACAGGGCAGCCAGATGCCAGCCCTGGAAAAATATGGAATATTGTGGGATATCTGCATCCTCTGACCAGCATCCAACATGTAGGGCTGAACAGAAGACTAATACTTGCATATATTTTCATTGGGTATAGTGGGATTTTTATGTAAGGATAAATTAAACAATACTGCTAAAAAGTGTGTACCCCCAGAAGGTTTCTGAGAAAGAGCTATGTGCCTTATCCAGGCAGAAAATATACATCGTAAAAATCGAGTATACTACATTAAGGGTAAATCAAATGTGACTTTGCATTTTTAAAATTGTTTGTGAAAAGGAGCTTTTAAGCAAATTTGTCCCATTGGAAGGGTACAGCATGTATTTTAAAAACTAAGCACAGCAATAATTTATCTCTGTAAGATCAACAGAAGTCATTCTTTCCTAAACACCTCCCTTTTATTTAAGTAGTGAATATGCTTTTTGAAAGTAAATTAAGGTTGGAATCACCTTTACTTACACCTTTCCTTAAAAGATGGCAAGTTTCTTACAAATAAAAACTTATATAATTTAGCAATAATGTAAATGCTATTGCCATTGGAAAACAGGCCTTTGATTGTTATATTTCCTGACATCAGGTTGTTTTCCTGAATGCAATGTCCATTGTTCAGTGACATTTGCAGTAATCTCCCAAACTAAATCTTTGTGTACATGACATAAGAAAAATGTAGTCTTAATTTAAAGAAAACACAAAGAAAGAGGGAGAGGGGAAAGAAAATATGACACTAAATATAATAATAGACATTAGGCAAATGGTCTAGAAAACCTGAAAGAGTTAAAACCTCAACAGAGAGTTTTCAGACCTTCACTGAACATTTCAGGAGCATCTACTTTAGTGTGTATTGTCCAAGCCCTTCAGCTGGTTGATGTGCTGACCACAAGCCAGGAGACCCTCTCTGCCCGAGGAGCTGGTGGTAACTAAGCAGCAGAACTCTTGGTGGCACTTGGATCATAAGACAAAATCTCTCACAACGGCGTCACCTGAGAAAAAGGAGTGGGAAACCTTTTTAAATGGTATCATCCTAACCAGAGTATTGGGCTTGAGAATCAACCTGGCCCCTTGTGGTGGGACATCATCGCTGGAGTCAATAATCAGTGCTTTTTATAGTTACAAACTCTGTTTGAAGACGGGTCAGCACCTTATGAAGAAGGAAGACTTTAGGTCTTCTCTCAATGCTAACAACAGGACAAAGCCTGGGAGAGCAAATATTTGTAATTACCATCATCATTGCAGAAGCAATCTATGAAAACAACTCTGCCCTCTAAACAAGATATAGCTCTGGTTTTCACTCCTCTGCTAAGCATGACTGCTTGTATACGTAATTTTCTACCAGCTGGAATTTCAGCAAAACCAAATACTATCATTCCCTCTATTATGACTGGAGTTCCACATATATCACACATCCATATTTGTTAGTTAAATTGAATTAAAATGTGCCACAAAGCAAAATAAAACTATTTCAAAGAGTCAAAAGATCATTTTCCTAAGCAAATTCAGGGGAAAACATTAAATAACAAAGCTGATAAGGAATAAAGAAACAAGGAAAGAAGAATAGCTAAATATAATTTTATTTTGAGCTTTAGAAGGATCTAGACATGAAAAGTTGACCATATCATCAAACAGACTCTTCCAAGTATTTCTACTCTCATTTTTCAGTTGGACTTTCATGTAATAAGTATAAATGCTGTATGATATGGATCCTGGGTTTTCTATTCTTCTAAAGCCTCAATTCAGTCTGGATTTTAATAAGGACCTCTGGCAGATAAGTACAATAGGTATCCCAGGTTTTATTTCCTTGCAGCTATCTGGAAGTCTTAAAGACATATTTCTCAGTTATAAATATCTCAGTTATCTCAGCTAGCATGAACACTGATGACCTCTTGTTTACAGGCTTTGGAATTGAATTTTCTGGGTCTTGGGTGATATGTGATTACCCACAAAACAAAGCTTCTTTCCAGCACTCTGTTTTACTTTCAGGCTTGGCAGGGCAAAACCACGTTACTGCAGGCTTTAATGTGTTTGGTGTGAATTATCCAAATTCTTTAAGATTTTGGGACATGCTTGTCTCCTTTAGCAAAAACTGAAAAATTAGTCCTTAGACCAAGTTCTGTACCTTTTAAAGGGTTAATGGTTGTATCAGGTCTTCAAAGATGTTTTTCCTTCTAGAAGTCGTTAAAGACTGGGAGAAGCAGCTCATGAAATGCTCCTCTTCTTTCTCTAACTGAGGGCAATCTTTTCCTTCCTTACATCCAATTTCTTCCTTTTACATTTTCAAAGATGTCAAGTTTGGCAGTGACCATGGATTGTAAGTAAGCTTTAATGACAAAATAGGGAGCTACATACATTTGAGGATATAGATGTCCCCATTAAACTATTGCTTACACAGCCCAGCCTGGGAAGCAGAGTAGAACACGGGGTGCTTTTTAACTTCCTCAACACACCCACATCATTTCTTGCACAACACCTGTATTTTGGGCTAGCTCCACAAACCCAAACTGCCAAATCCTGGCAGCTGACAAAGTCCCCCTTTCCTTCTGGCAGGCAACACAGGACTCTGCTAAAAATGGTCCTTGTCATAAGAGAGAAATGGTACACAGTCAACCATCCTGCTCTAGCAGGGTCTCTCCTAATGGGCAAAGCAAGCTGAAGGTCAATTATTCTTCTGTAGTACTTTGCAGATCACATCAGACTGTGCTAAGAAGAAAGTTTTCTTCTGCACCAGTGAGTAGTTTGAAACTGTGACTGAGAGGCCAACTCAGGCTTGCAGTTCATTTAGAGAATTACAGATATATAATACCCACACATTCTGCCAGTTTGCCCAAAGGAATTGTACTTTTACTTTGAACAGCTGCTGTCTTTAAGATTTGAGGATATAAACTGGGAAAGCCTCCCACTTACCTATAAATTATGTGAAATAGTTTTTCTGTGTATGAGACAACTTGATAGATAGCATGGCACTCAGATGACTTGGCTGGATGAAGCAGATGAGGTGGCTCAGGGGGGAAAGATCACAATGAAAAATACTGGCAACTGGTTTCTTTGCTACAGTGGTAGGAAAAGATCCACAATAATAATGAGGTCTCGCTTTAGTTCATGGCACATTTTGTATCACAAAGTTGTCTGCCCATTGTCCAAACCACGAGAGCAACTCAGAAGTCCAAAAAGGCAGGATTCCTTAAAGTCACCATAAATTGAGAAGGGAGTTTTGATCCACATCCCTAATATATTCAAAATAAAACCGAACGGGTTTAAATTTTAAATGACAATATTTATGTAAGTAACTAATCGAGATTCAAAATAATAAACACAGCAGATTATTAAAAAAAAGAGTGTAAACAAGTTTAAAAGCTCTTTGGAAAAATGGTCAAATTTAAAAGTATATAACAGGTTTTATAAAATTACAGTATAAATTACAGGAAACTATATTTGTGTGCCATATAATAAATCTAGTGCATGCACTATAAACAGGCCTGGCCTTTTTGTATCTTTTAGGTAACACAGGAATATTTTTTTTTAAAAAAGTGTATTGAAATAAAATCAACAGATGAAACATCTTTGAGAAATGCTCAACATCACAATGTTTCATTTTTACAGACTTATGGTTCTCATGTTAAACCCATTTAGGCAAAGTTTATGAAATGTGAAGGACCCACGTTGAATATTTCAGGACTTAGTTATTTAGAATAATTGAAAAGACAAACCAGTCTTTGCAAGTCAAATTAAAAAGAGAGAAATAAAGCAAATAAAACCTTCAATTTCATCTCTCTGGCATTTTTTTCCCTTATGTTCAGCTTTTAAGCCAGTAAATAATTACCTTTGAGAGGTTCTAACAATTAAAGAATAACATTGATTAATTAGGAAAGAATGTGAAGAATACTAATCAATCCTAAAGACAGTTTTTCTTCTCCCACCTCCATCCCTTTCGTCACCCACAAACAATGTGTTTTCTATGCTGTTCAGATTCCTTTAAAAAACATTCATATTCTCGCCCTTTCACAGAAAGCTCTTGGTGAGCATTGTGTGGGGAGGAGTGGGTGGGAGGCAGGGGGCACAGGATGTTGAGAGAACACATAGGATGTCAGGTGAAGATGGAATGCTGTGCCCTCTCTAACCAGCTGAAGACTCTGCGTGATTGTTTTCTTACAAATAATACCTGTGGGTGTTGAAACAGTTCAGGGAATCTATCAAACACACCCTTTCACTCTGCTGTTGTAACTCCATAACATTTATTCTCGTTTCAAAATACTTGTAGGTGGTTGAGTAATTTAGAGAAAGTCTGTCAAACCCACTTCCACTGACTTTAGCAATAGAATTCCGTAATTACTCTCCAAGTTGCAAAAATGCAACAATTTATTTCCAGTATATTCAGAAAGTTCTAAGCTCTTGTTTTTTAGTTTAACAACTTTTAATAAGCTCAGTGGAAGGACTAACTCGAAGAGTAGATCTAATGATTGTGCAGCATTTCATTCTGCTCACAAGGGAAAAAGCAGTGCTGGACAGGACACTACTGGGAGTGCAGAGCCATCTTCACATGGGCAGGCAGCCCACACTGAGCTGTCTCCTTACTTAACTCTGGGAGGATACCTCTGAAACTCATCTCAATTTAATCCTGTCTGTGTGATACTACATGGGTTTACAGACTGGTTATGAACAATAAAACTGAAGATGTCTGTCCACTGATTAGCCATTACAATTCATATTTCTTAATGCAGAATACTAGGACAAAATTGGAAACTCAGCAATTTGCTACAAGCCTAGTTATACTTGAAGAATCCCTTAGTGCCCCCAGACTCAGGCACAAATTCAATTTACTCTGTTTAACAACCCACCCTTTCTCAGCTGGTCTGGTTGAGGGAACATTTACTCACTTTCAGTCCATGGTAAATGTGATGAAATTTGGCCTCACCCAAGCCCTGAAGAAAGACAGGTAGTCTGAGATTAACTGAAGTAATCTGAGTGTGCATAAAGGCAGATAAAACACAGCAACATAATCACCTGACTGGCACACCCTTAGAACCCAGACCCACATGATCAACATTATTTTGTGTGCCATCAAAGTCAGAGACAGTGAGTCTTAACTAAGTCTTATGAATCTCAGGTCCAAGTTCTTCATGCTAGGAAAAAGTCAAACTCAGAGTTCCGTGCAGAGATATGGTTCTTGCACAGACGTTTCATGGTAATTCAAAGACAAGGCTGGTAATAAAACGGAAAGTAACAAATTCCTTTTCCTTTTCTCTCCCTGCCATCACCAAAGAATCCACATCTTAGCTGGATTCAACTAATTACACAGGAGGCACCTCAGCACGTCCCATCTTCCCAAGGTGAGCTGCTTTTTAGCCACTGAGGCTTAATCAAATATGAGTGGCAAATGCATTGGACAAAGACGTTGGGCCCTGCTATAATTAAAACTTCATTAGTCCCAAATGGTCGCTTAATTTCTAATTTGCAAAAGAGTATCATCCCCCATCTGTGGTCTTTTGACTAATATGTAATTTTTTAACGGAAACCATATGTCTCCAGCAAACACTCGCGCTCGAACGGGGAGAAAGAAAAAAGAATGCAAGTTCATGGCAAAAAACAATCCAGAAAATATGTTTTGAAAGTATTGATTTAACTCCTTGCCACTATTCCTGACATATTTCCACCATCTCTTTATTATCTGTGCAGAAGAAATTAAGACTTAAATTGAGAGGATAAAGTACAGGACAGTGTCAGCAGACTATGCCATCAGAGCAAGCTGCATCTCATCAGAAATACGAAACATGAGTAGCCACACTATAGTCACACTATAATTGTCTATAGGAAGATGTTTTTAATTACCCAGTCTTTACTAACCTCAACCCCTTCTTTTTAACAAAACAAAACAGTGCTAGATTGCTGAACTGGATAAGCCCATCCTTCATGCTCACCAGACAGAGCTGCCTGTTCTCCATCTTTTTGAAAATATATTTCAGAAGAATTTAGGATTTTCAGTAGTTTCCCAGGGAAATAAAAGTCTCTCTGGATCTAAATTAAGTTTTATTTGTTTGAAATGCAATATGGCATGTAGCGGAAACTCTTCGTATGTTCTATCAATCAGGTGCTGTCCATATTAAAAGGAGGGGAAAAAAACCTATTTAACATATCAGAATAATTTTCTTACAAGATAAATAGCTCAGAGACAATTCCCCTGCAATGTATGTTTATGGAAAACCAGCAGGAGCCATTTATGGTCTCATAATACATAAATCAACTGAAAGAACACTTGGTCAGAACGTGAAACATCACAACCTTAACTCCCTGGGACTACAAACCCTCCGTTATCCCCCTTACAGGTGTCAGAGCCTGGCAAGGTTAGGATTTCTGTTAGTAGCTGGTAACAACTAAATCGATTTAGATGACAACTGTTTTTAGATGCATTTAAATGTTGCATTGGGGGGGAAGGGGGGGGAACCGTGTCCTTCCACATTACCAAATGAAAAAGCACAAAAATCCTACAAATTATCTTCCTATTCCTGCCCAAAAGAGTTTTGTGAGGAGGCAAATGAGCTATTCCACACAGGGAGACACCCGTGCCACTAAGTGATGGAGAGAACCAGGGCTCTGAAACACCAAGGTGCATTTCTTTGCTGGAGCTTTGGCTTTCCGAATAATTGCCTATGCACAAACTCTAGATGGCAACATTGCACTTACTGTATTACTAAAACAAAATGTCACACCGAGTCCCTACATATCCTCTTTATCAACATTTTATGTGCCACAGATCTATAGCCTCTTATTATAAGTGTAATGAAGCAGAAGTTATTGAAGCATTTTATTGATTGCTCAGATCACAAGTTTACTGTCATACTGAATTGGCACCTTACTTGCTGAAGCAAACTGCTGACACCTTTTTAAAAAAGTGACAACTACATCTATTTCATGACCAGAAATCCATTTTCATCTCTATCAAGACAAGAATGCAATTTTCACTTCATTTAACTGATGTTAGGCCTGCTCAAGGCATGACACTTCGAAAAAGGCACAAGTTTAAGGTTCCTAAAATACTTCTGGTAAGTAGAATGCAGCTCAGCTGTGGGAAAAATTTCAAGCCTCCCTCAAATCTATAAACAACACCACATTCTAAGCTGGGCTATCAAGAGGGCAGCTTTCTAGTTCAATTTCAACATTACCAAACCACTATTTTTATATTATTTTAATAAGAAGCTGAAATATTACAGTTTCCATCTGGAATCTCGCTCCACACAAAGTTCACTTTAACCTGGGATTATTTCTTGAGTGGTCTCTACACAGGTCAAACAGACAAAAAAAAATCTATTTTTCTGTGACCTATAAACAAGGAAATAAAGATACTTAACACCTCTTCAACAGTGTGAGTCAGTGTCATATAAAATTAGAAAAGCAGAAGCTGCAAGGAAGAGGAAGCAAATAATTTTCTTAAAAAAAAGGGAAGGGGATGTTACTGGACATAGGTTGTGATACTCAAGCTTTTTTAAAAATACACTCTCAAAACCCATAAAAACACAATTACAAGATTGAGTTGAACTGGAAATCTAGTTAAGTATTTTGAAGAAGTTCTTGTTTAATAATATCTAATAATTATTATGCTGAGTTTATCACAATATAATCTAATTTTCTGAAAACAGCATTATAAACAGGGTAAGTGTCCTTTGGTATAAATTTCTGATAACTCTGTGAGCAAGGATGGATATAAAAATTATAGACAAAACATACTGAATAAAAATACTTTATAAAAGTGTATCATTTTATTAGTGTCTGCCAAGCAGAACCCCAGCAAAATGATTGTACTTAAAAGCTAGTTTATATTTTATTTGTATGGGAGAAAAAACCCCAAATGAGTAATTCAAACTCTTCGTGAACAATGCAATTACTGTTATTTGTGAGACTCAATTGAATAATAATGATAGATATGTTTCTTATAAAGTCCAAAGAAGAAAAGTTAGGGAGAAAAACTTTTGTTTGTGTATCACAGACAACCTCCAGCACTTGAGTCAGCAATTTCAAGAGAACAACACAAGAAAATAGAAGAAATACAGACTTTCTTTTTCCTTTGTTCTGGTATTGGCAATATTTCAATTTTTTAAAAGCCAGTAATATTTTTATGGATCTGCATAGAAAAATGAGGAAAAGCTTCTGAACTCTGTTGTTTACAGATGTAGCTTGGAATAATAACAGCAAAAGTGTAGGATGTACAGTTTTGAAATATTGCATTTAAGCTTGTGTTCCCACAGCCCAAATGGCGAGGGAGAGAATCAGTCAATAATTTTATTCTCTTTTGTTTTCTTGTGGGTATTTTGCATACTAGCTCCATTACTTTAATGCAATGTAATTTGCTGTGGTTCAAATGATTAATTACTATTACTGTAAGTTCTGCTAGATCAAACTAATGAACATTCAGCACAATTTCCTGTCACTTCTCATCCCCACATATCACACACTTCCAGCAAAAATAAAAGCACCCAGAATAAAACCAGCTATGTTTGTTAACTATCACATTTGAATTTTGCTAGACCCTTGTGAGTAACACATGTTCAAAAACATTTAATTATGCTGAAACTTGTGATTCTCAAATACTTATACATTTTCCATGCTAAATCTTTACTGTGACAAGGAGATATTCCTCTGTTAACCTGCTCATAAAATGTTTTACATTATTTAGTAAAGGACAGATCAACAGCTTGAATAAATTGTAACTCTAAATGAAGCAAATGTTTAAAAATCATTTAATATCATTTTAAAAGGTATTTGAGTCTTCTCTTTTGGCCTCTGTTTAGCTGTGCTAGGCCTGTGAATGACAGCTTCCCTGCTTGAAGCACACAGAAAGCACAGCCTTCCTCATTCACTGTCAGTACTATGGCCTTTTCACACGTTCCCTCCACAGCAGTGTTTGTCCCCAAACACTGGGACCCAGCACAATGGCATTCCTCCCTCAACACCCCCACCAACAGCCCCACTACAGATGAAGAATGCTAATGAGATGGACATCCCCCAGCTCTCAAAGTGGTAACTATATCCCATGCTATCAGAGATAGTGCTATTTCCATTGTTACGTAGCACAGCTCACTTCAAAGCAATTCCATTTTGGTGATGCTTTTTATTTTTTTCCCCCTAAAAACATTTTTAATAGAAACTATAATGGCTGAACAAAAAGCCAAAAAAATATCTTGCATATATTCACCCAACAGCATACATTATATACAAAATAAACTGATTTTAACCTCCAGATATATTTGGGGGTCCCAGAAATTCCAACAGACACCTACACTGAAGGTTTAAAATAGCCAGGCAAAAGGCTGACAACCGAAACATTAAATAATTCTAACAGAGCTGTTGTTTAAATTTTGTTTTCTCTTTTTGTTTATTTGGATTTTGTTTTGGGAGGGGGGTGTTAGAAAACTGCATTTTACAGTCCCAGAATTCATGGCATAAGAACATGAGCATAAGCTTTGTCAAGATTTTAGGGAAGCTTCTATCTCATTATACACACATTCAGTTGCAATTAGAAAACATTTAAAGGAATAAGATAGAAGGTTTTTATAGGATAGTGTTTCTACGTATGTATTTTCTCATTTATTTAAAGGAAAAGTAAAACCAGGTCCCAAAGCTCAAGTTTTTACCTGTTTTACTTCATTCATATAAAACTCAGGGAATACTATTTGAGGGATACTGCCTGCCCTCTTGCAAAGGCTGCAAACACCACAGCACAGAGACAACAGCTCTTCACCGTCCTCTTCGTCTGGGGCAAGAAGCAACAGAGTGATTATAAAGACCACACTGCACCCAGTGTGGACCAGAAACTGTGCATTGTTTTAGTTCAATACATGCATTTTGAACTGAAGTGCAGATGGATTTTAATAGAAGCACATGTATTAGCATATTATTATAGAAGTGAGTTGGCACATTATTAGTTGTATGTGCTATTTGATTTCAATGGACAGGCTGAAGTGTCTTAGCAGAGTAATACTGAATCAAAGAATGTTTGTTGTTTGGTTTTTTAATTTCCATTCCCTTTTCATCTACACGGAAAGACAAAGTAAATGCAAGTAATTCAAATGTCAAAATAGCACAGAGATAAATAGAAATCAAGGAAATATATTTACTGTTGGTAAGTAAGGGCTGGATGTTATGTGGGTGTGAATCCTGTACAGTCATCACAGCATTACATGTCAGGCCTCAGCACAACGGGACAAAGTGAGAGCATTTTCATGGAATGTCCTTGTTTGCTATTAAAGTGCCTCCTGATCTTGTGTCTGTACCATGTCACAATGTGCACTTTACAAAGCAAACTTGTTTCAGTTATTTAGGAAAGAAGGGCAACATAAAAAAACCAAAACCAACCAGGGTAAGATCACGGTAAGAATTGTTATACCTACAACTTAACATAACCTGCAGTTACTATAATTGCCTCATTTATGTTCACTAATAACACAACTTTGGTTAGAAAGCAGTTGGAATAATTAGCAGAAGGTCACTCTACACTGAATTATACATTGCATCTTATCTTTGGAGAAACATAACTCAAAATAACACCAGCTTTTGGCACATTAACTGCACAAAGCATTTAACATTCTTGTGCTGTAAAATTTTCATTTCAGCACTTAATCCAGTTTATTAATCCAGTTTATTATTATTCATTGTTTATTAAAATATTTTAATCATAAGTTTTGTGTAGACAATTAACTGTCATAGCTGTACTGACATTTATCCTCGTAATCTTTACTATTAAAAGTTCCAAATGGCCAACATGGTTATAATGAGCGTGTGTCTATATGCAAGGCTTTCATTATAAAGGATCATTTTTCTTCAGAAGAGATTTCAAATCCACGGAAATTGTTACACTTTCTTGTCATTTACAATTTCCAACCGAACCCTGATGGGTAATCACCACAGAAATTATTAACACGAGCTAATTCACTGAAATGTCTTTGTATGTTTTGCACAGAAAAGAGCAAAAAGTAGTCAAATAAATTACTTCTATGTGAATTTCTATTTCGAAACCACATTGTCTGTTTTGCTCTGCACAATGCCATTATACTTGCTAAATACTTCCATGTTTATTTAAGAGTAAAGATTATATTTTAACGTATTGCAAAGTAATAGATTTCTGTACTGTGGCTTTTGTAACAGGCAACGTTGTCTTAAAAGTGTAGAATTATCAACAAAAAGTGTAAAGATATTTCTCACTTTTTAATACACCACTCTACTGCCTCAGAAACGTTCTGAAACAAGCTTTTCTTTTTTTCTTTTCTGCTTGTTTCTCTTTCCCATGCTCCCTCGTTCTTGTTTTTGTTTTTTTGCTTGATTTCTTCTTGCTGACCACTCTTAGCTGGAGACAGGACTAGTCTCCCCCAAGTCAATTCTCATTTCTCTGTATGGATCTGACAGCAGGAGGTGCTGTATAAACAGAGTGACTGACACTTGGCCTGCTGCTCTCCTCCCCCTTGCTGCACAGCCTGCTCGCAGCTCTGCCTGCTGCAGCATCCTTAACTCTGGGCCCCGGCAGCACTTGGAGGGCTGAGCTTCCCAGCTGGCTCTTTAATTGCTGTGTGATACTCTTCCTTCCAAAATTTTTCTGAAGTACTCACCAAATCCTGACAAATATGCACATTCTTACACATATAAGTGAACTTCTGTTGCTATGCTAAGCCTGATCACTGGTTTCTTACTTTTATTTCCTAAAAATAAAACATTTGATTAAGAAAAAATATCACCTCATCATTCCTAAACTGTGTATTAAATATAATAATATATAATACTGAGGAGTATATTCAGGATGTGTTTTCCACTATTTTTTAGAATTAAAATGCACGTCTGGTATATTTGCTTGATGACACATGTATAGCAATTAAAATATTGATGGTTTAGCATACAATACATTTATTTAGTTTTTTCATAATGCAGCACCAGCTATACTCAGAAGTGTTTATTTATTTATTTATGTTTCAACTAAATAATTATTTAAATTAGTTTCATGGGAAGATCTATGAGACCATTAAAAACTGCATGTGCAGAGCAAGCCATGGAAAAGGATTGCTTTAGAGAATTTGCACACAAGGAACATCAGAGCCAAGCACAGTAATGCAGCAGGAAAAGAGGAGACATATGACATTCCACTCCAAAAGAGACACACAATTAACTGCTTTATTGTTGGCTTTGCCATTACAGGAGTAGCATTTCATTTTCCTAACAGGCACTGGAACTTCTGCAATACATGTCACACTTTCTGATGACACAGTGCCAGTCATTGGTTTTATGCAATTAGTACATTTGAAAATTAAAAACAAACAAAAGGAGACTTTTAAAGAGTGGGACAACTCACCTGTTTGCAACAGTCTGCAGACTGTAATCGTTGGTGCAGGGCCAATAGAACTCCTTGGATATCAATCTTTGCTCCTGAGAGGCTGAAACCTTCTCTCTGAAAGACCCCAACAGGTCCACACAAAGGTGTGATGAAATTTTGCAGGCATCTGTCAAGCAGAGGAGCTATGTGAAGAAAAGAAGAAACAGGGGGAAAAAAATAAAAAAGAAACCCAAAGAAAATGCATTCTTTTGACCCAACTGAACTACACAGCCTCTAACGCAGCCTCAGCATCAGAACTAACTCTTAATATCTATTATTTATATCTGACCTGGGTTAAGTCTTGGCAAAGCACCTCCTGCATTTCCAGTGGCCACCATGAAGGACGGGTTTATATTGAGACACCCCCAGGAAAGCCTCATAAGCTCCGTGAGCACACCTGAATAGTTCTGAAGTGTGCCTAACTAGCTGCACGGAGTGTCATGGTGTGCACTGATTGCCTTATCTTCTCATTTATCACAGATGAGTTGGAACCAACCTTGCTGAAACCTACTTGCATTGTCCTGATAAAATTGCAAGATCCTTGGTGTTTCTGTGTACAGTTTCCTGTTGAGGGGCTGACATACATCTACAATATTATAAATGGTAACATTCGTAAAATAGAATCAACGCTCTCATCAGCTGTTTTATCATAACCTTCTCGTTGCCACTACCTAAAAAACAACTTCTAGCAAGTAAAAGTGCTCAGTGTAGCTGTTTAATAATGAGGAAAGGTCAAATGAAAGGATATATAAAATTGCTTCCTGGCAATGCTCTCAACAAGATCTTTTTCTTGCTGTTCTTAGATTTCAAATCACTGTAAAGGTTAAGAGAATTCTCTCAAAGGGACCTGATGCCAATATGTGAGATAAATAAGGGATGATTATTTTGGCTTCAGGCACTACTGAGGTGCATGTGCTTTTCAGATATTTTTGTGTAACACACGTGGGCCTTTCTGATATAACAAAGGAACATTAAGTAGCATTTCAGCCTTTTAACGGAGGGCAGGCAAGGCAAGGCAAGGCAAGGCAAGGCAAGCAAGGAAAGGCAAGGCAAAGCAAGGCTATAGTCATAAAGATTCATGTTACCTAGACAGGTATTAATGGTGGTTTTCCTAACTACATAAATACTAACAAAGAACTGCAGGTTTTGCCAGAGGAAATACCAGGGGAATGTGAATTACACTTCACATATTTTATTGGAATAGGAGACGTGTTTCATTTGGATATGGAAATATTTAGCTGTAATAACTCTTCACTCAGCTGTGAGAACAGAGGCTGCACTAAGACCATAGTTAAGAAACATTCATATGCAAGTTCATTAATAACCAGAGACTTTTAGGTAGATATCACACAGTTAAATCCATCTTCAAGGATAAAGAAATAGGTAACCATTCAACAGACTCACACAAACCCTCCTGAAAACTTCCGTATAGAATGCTTACCTTTCTTTTATCTAAAGAGAGAACCAGACTTCACAAACTTGAGACTGACATGGATTCATTGAACAAGGTTAATATCCATATTAACATACTCTTGTGACTATCCTAAAAAGCAATACAGCAACATTTTTTTAAAATATGTCATCAAAGGGAAGACCCCAAACCATTTAATATTTCCTTTACAAATCTGATTTCTCAGGATATGGCCACGCAATTGAACATGACCAAAAATTATTTCAAGACGACAAGAAGTTTCCAGACTATTCTAATAATGCACTTTTTCCTTACCATGGGAATCAGACATAAAATTAAGAAGATTAGGGGACATAATGAATGAGGTCTGACCAGGAACACTGGTAGGAGTGAATATACTTCAGTGAGCAGCATCAGAATTAAATCCACGTTTCATGTTATGTGATGAGGGCTCGTCACAGTCATATTTAGTTCAAACAAAATAAAAGGGTGAAAATCTGATCCCAGTGAAGTCTCTGGAAGTTTTATTTCAGTGAATATGGCTTTTGCTCAGTTCTTTTTAACTTAGTTACCACAGGAAAATGATTACAGAAATGAAGACAAACAAAAGCAGTGCTGCCTTTCTGAGTGTGTAAGTAGACTGAAACATAGCTGTGAGAAAATGGGTGTACACTGGCACTGAACATGGTATTTGAACAATAATTACAATACTATTCATTATTTTACCACAAATAATTTTAACAGCACTATAATGCAGCCATGCTGACCCACCTTCCCTAAAGGCAGTGACCCTCAGGACCAGAGAGGGATCGTTCCAAGGTAGCTGAGGTAGCCTGGAGGTTAAAAGATTCAAAGTGTCACCTCTTCCAGACACACCTAACACCCAAATTGCTGAGTATCAGACCCACATAATTTTATATAAACAATAATCGTTTCCATAAACATCAGCTGATTTTACCCATAATGGTGTTTGCTTCATTCCACAATAAACCTTATTGTTTCCAGATTTATAGTCTCAAAGAGCTTGTATTCTTTCTTTTCTTAGCCCATTCTTATGACCCCCTTTTTAAAATCCCGGATATCAATGGTATTAATTTATCAAGCATCCACTGAAGTACAAAAACATGTCCCTAGAAAGGCAAAGGAATAAAGGTAGATCAGAAGAGTGTCTTTTACTGAAATATTTCATAACTTTATTCTGGTGGTTCTAGAAGATACCTTGAGAGCTCTAGATAAAAATTACCCAGTAGCTCAAAAATTATTCCTAGTTTAGGAATGCTTATGCTGTTCTCATTTGGAACTGATGTAGGTATGCAGGAATAACTTCCAGTGAACAGGTATTTCCTTCCAGACTTCTATACATTTCGGGGACTTACCTAAAACAAAGAAAAGTATCAGTAATTACTCCATAATACACCTCTCAACTCCACTGGAGTGCTTTGATACTGTGGTTTGATACAAAGGAAGTGCTTGAGCCAACTAGTGGAGTTTAGGAACAACTCCTAATGTGAGGTGTGTCTTTGGGGAGGTTAGAGAGCAAAGGAAGGTAGTCTGAAATTATGGAAAATATTTTAAATTATGGACAAAATCCCTTTTCTTTACAATTTCTATGCAGAATTAAAAATACTCATTAGAACCAAACTGGTTTTTTTTCTCTATCAATTAATTTTTTTCTTTTGCAGCAGTTTTAGTTGATAGTCAGTCATGACTAAAAGGAGAGTACCCAAGGATCTTTGCTCCTCAGCAAAGCTGAACAGTGCAAATACGTCTTTATTGGTCGTATTCTCCCCTTTATTGATTTTTTGACTTCATATCACATGACAAACATTGAATTTCCTTGAAGAAAATAATTGGTTTACAGTGTAATTTTACACTCCTCTGAAGAAGAGAGATGAGACCTTTTCCCTAAAACAAAACTCAGAGATTTTAAATTGATGGAGATAATGGGATGATGCTGCTGTGGCAAACAGGAGAAAAGAAAAAATGAATTTTTTTTTACTTTGTTTTTTTCTTTTAACTTGCTGAAAATTATAAGAGTGCAATGTTGATCAAATGGAGTGACAGAAAGCATGACATGCAAAGCCCAGTGGGGTATCCATAAAAAGTAAGCAGAACATTCGTAAAGGAATGGGAAAATCACCCTCTGGCAATTTGTAATCGTCACAACTGGACTGCCAAAAAATGTAAACAAATCCCCAAAATACAGTTTGTTAACTTTCTTCTTACCTAAACTCACGGCATTATTGGAGCACAGGCATTAGTATTATGCTGAGTTCTTTTCTACACTAATTTCCCTTAGGAAATCAGCTGCCAAACAGTAAAAGTAACATTTTTTAAAATAAATAATTAATAACAGTATCCAAATAACAGGAAATGAATCATCAATAGTTTTCACACTATGGGAAAAAATAAATCTGTCAATATGACCAAAATACTAGAAATTCTTTTTATATTTCCTGGGACCAAGGCTTTTCCTGAAGGTACTTTCGAGAGGGCATGAGGTTGTGTCACCATGCACTGTCCTCTACGTTTCCTGTTTTAAGCAAACACGACATAGCTCTTTGTCCAGGGCAACTGGCATGTGCTGCCCAAAATTGGGCTTTATATAGGGAAACCAAATGATGGAGAACATGCCTTTGCCTGCGCTGTTTGAATTACACCAGTGTGGTTTTACTCAAACAGAAACTAATCCAACAGCTGCTGTGTACTTTTGTTTACATGCTATATGTCAAATCGTATTGTCCCCAAGGTACTTATGAGAGATGCTTTAGCAGTCATTTTCTTAAATACTGATGCCTATCCGAATTTGGATTTTTCCACCATTGAACAGAATGACAAGCACACTATTGCTGTACTTAAAGCGATCCTTCACAGCTGCTTCGCTGTTTCAGTGATCCCATTAAATTGACGGCACATGCCTGTGGGGTCTGCAGTGTTACAATACTGCTGAACAAGATGTTGATTGCACCACACAGATCCCTACAACACAACTTGGCTTTACTGTGGGGACCATTTCTCGGGCCGTCCTTCCATTTATTCGCAACCTGAGCAAAATTCAGTTTAAAAACTCTCCCATCTCCGTGACCTCTGGCGGACACCTGGCTATGTTAATTGTTTAGGAGTGCAAAGTCTAACCCTCAGTCATTAGTAGGCATGAAAACCTATGAAGTGTCCCCAGTTCCTAAAATGAGCATGAGTCATGTCTTTTCCTGAACGGAACGAAGTAGCTGTGCATTAAATATGCTGGCACATCTTCTGCTTGAGCAAGTGGACCGAAATGGTGTGAATTGTTAATGCCTTGCTGCTTTGGTTCACGGCTTGTGATTGATCATTTGTAACTATATCTACTCCTTGTTCCATGAAATCAAGTATGGAGTAATGGGTTCATCAGATTTTTGGGTTAAATTGAGAGTGAAGAGGTACTGTGTGTGGAAATAAGAGTTGCCATGTTCGGGGCTGGCCTTGTAACAGCATGGAATCTAAAGGCGATATTCAAAACCACTTCACTCATCATACGCTTACTGATTCTGAATAGGGTCCATTTGCAGGGGACATTTGGTAGTTTTCCAATACACTTTATGCCTCTTTCTTCACTTCTACCACCCTGCACATCTTTTTATTTTTTTTCTTTTTTTTAAACTAGAATAGCTTATACCAGGTCAGCATAGAAAATTAAGAGATTTAAGTATCTTGCTATGTAAAAGTTAAAACAGCCTTGGACTGAAATGACTGCCCTCTGCTAATTAATGATGCTACCTGAATATTAAGTCATTTGCATGACTCCGGCTATAAAAAGCTCAGTAAAGTTTTGCTCAGTAAAATTTTACTCAGTATGCAGAATTACAATCTCATATTCTGTATTAAATTATTTTTCCTGGCAGAAAAATAACAGCCTTAATTCTAGTCCTCAATCTCTTCATGTGCAGGAATGACACATATTTCCAGACATCACCACCCAGCTAGTGACTTTGCAAACAGCAGTGTGTGGGACAACAGCAAACACAAGCCAACAGCAACCAGAAGTGACAACTTGTGATGGCCTGCAGGAGAGTGATCACACACAGCATCTCCACAGGACGAGAAAGGGAATGTATGTCAGCATCAAACTTGCTGCGATGCTCACACCGTTCTGTCTGTGCAACAGAAGCCTCGCTGGGCTTGCTGTGCTACCTCAGCTCCTCTAGGTAAATGTCATCAGCTCAGAATAAAACATACCAACTTGTTTCCTTGCTTTAAAACAATCCATAAAAGCAATTTCATTACATGGGAATGTTCAGCTTGGAGTGAATGAATCACTCTGGTCACAAGGAACTTAGAACCAGGCTTTCCATCTGCTCCTGTGCTGAGGTTCAGAGGCAGGACCAAAATCTGGACAAATTTAAGACCCAAAGAGAAATGCAGATGAATAACTTACTGCTTTTCTTCCTCATTTAGGAATAAAGAATGAAATGGAAAGTAATTAACTGAAAGAGAAGTGGAAAGGAGTGTATTATGTGTGTATATTTATGAGGATTATAACCATATTTTAAACAGATAAAGTTTCATTCCATTTCATGCAATCTGGGGGCAGACAAGATTTTTAATCTCCCTTCTTTGTTGAATATTTATCTTGATGAATGTAAACATGACACAAGTCTACAGCAATCTAGTCCATGCACAAGTTTTGTCATTAAGAGTTTTGGGGAGGCTTCAATCCATACAGCATTGGAGAAGCAGAGGAAATTGCCATGAATGAAGAAGCTGTGTTTTTCTAAACCCGTTTTGAAAACTCCCCATCTTTTCCTCTCTTTTCTCCTTCTGTCTTTGTGCTGGCACTAGAGAAGCCTTGCTGAGGTCAAGTTTCTACATTTAAGTTCTAAATCAGGCTCTTTATTAACTGTTTGGAGTCAGGATGAACTTTGTTCACTTACAGTTGTGGGGAAGCTTTCCCATACTTATGCAAGGAGCTGTGCCACCATTTGGAAGATCTTTATGAAGTCTGTGGAAGTCTTTTATAAAAACAAGTCATTTTCCTGGCTATTTCCTTTTTAAAATTCTGACTCATGTCTCCTTTCAAAACATTCAGCGCTGAAGCAGTTACAGAAACTTGTACAGATGCAGTTGCAGGAGCCAGACAATGAAAGGCCAAGAAGACTTTTTCAGCCACAATATGCTTAGAATTCTTGAAAACAGTCCCCTCTGATGAGTTACGGCAAGGGACTGGTGAGTCCACAGGACACAGGATGGATGAGGCTGGAAGGGACCTCTAGAGTATGTCTAGTCCATCTCCCTGCTCGAAGAAGGGTCAAGCTGGAGCACGTTGGTCAGGCTTTTCTCCAGCAGTATTTTGAATGTCTCTGAGCATGAGACTCCGTAACACTTTTGGGAAAACTGAGCACTGTGTGGCCACCCTCACAGGAAACTTTTTTGTCTTATGCTGAAGTGGAATCTCCCTCACTTCAAGTTTTGTCCACTGCTTCTTATCCATTCATTGAATACTTCTGGGAAAAATCACAATCCATGTTCTTTACTCCCCCCCACCCCAGGCAGGACTTGTGGATTGGATCACAGCTCTCCAAAGACTTCCCATTTCCCTTTGCTGAACTTCATGGGATTCCTCTCTGCCCATTTATGCATTCTCCCTCCAGCAGTTCTTCTAATGTGCAGAAGTTCTTTAAGACTTAGAAGGAAAATTGCATATTGCCTAATTCAATACTTGTATAACTTAGGAAGAAGGCAGAGAAAGGTCCTGGAGAAAAATGAGAGTTAATGTTCATAAGTATGACCACGTGTATTTGAATTTCATTCAGGCAAAAGACTCACTCAGTGAAGTACAGTTTAATAAAAACTACCCATGAAGTGATATATTCAAATTCCAAAGCAAACAACCCCAGATATTATTCTAAAAAATATTTAAAAGCAGAGATGGTTTACTCCATTCAATCAGACACACATAGTGCCAGAGAGCAGCATTTGGAAAATTTGATCTCATGTCATTTTTTGCATTCTAATTTACCAAGTGGAGAGAAGATGCATTATAACAGAACTTAATGCAATTTCAGTGCTCTGTTGGTTACAACCCATGGTGTCAGCAGGTACACATTTGCCAGAGCAATTCAAACATCTTTTTTCTTTTCCCTGTTCACACAGTGCTTTCTCCACTAAACAGAATAAGGTATGTACATTCCGTATGTCAGGAATTCAACAGAGTCCATTGTGCTTTCCAGTGGAGACGATCACACAGCTGAGTTGAATCGAGGGTGGAGTAACAAAGTTTAATGTAAAATGTATAATCTTTCTATTATTATATTATTATATATAGCATATATACCTGATAGTAGGCATACAGACAATTCTTATATCTCTATGGGAAAATTAATGATCAACACTCCACAGAGAGGTGTTTCTACAGTCAGAATCATGATCCTAATTATGTTAGGAATAAACATACTGTTTATTCTTTGGGATCAGTGCCAGTTACTTTTCCTTGGATCTGTCACAAAAGCTGTACTCTCTATGTTCCACGTCTGAGGATGGGAATGAATGTTAGGCTGAATCTGAACTTAAGCATTAAGATGAGGTGCAGGAAAGAAATATCCGGGTTGATTCTTAGACAGGTCATGCAATTGGTATCAGAGGTACTTTTGCCTCAATACAGGATTTCACAATGAAAGTTCAGGGTTTCATCATGACTGAGTTATATTTAAAAGCTGGTTTTGAAGAAAGTACTTTAGTAATAACTTATGCATATAAACAAATGCTGCAAGTGTGGTTACATAGTCTGTGACTGAAGAAAATGAGGCTTAATCCATATCTTATTATCCAATGGCCCATTGATGTGAAAATGCCACTGAAGAGAGAAATATTTTCATCACGTAGAGTAGGAAGGCTCTGAATATACCACTGGGTTCTTTTTTCAGCAATACTGACAGGGTGTAAGTCCAGTTTCTCCTCAGATAGTTTGGGGGAATATTTAGCTGAGACTGTCATGCTCATTTCATTACAACTATTTCATGAGCATTCCCCATATTTATTTTAATAATCAAGAATACATTCTTTTAGTATCTTTGATCTGAAAGTAGCTGTAAACTTTGAAATAACAAGAAGATGCTCATGATGAAGACAGCCTTCTACCTTCCTAAAATATGGCCAGGGAATGTGACCTGGCTTGTGAGGAGAGTCAAAAATCCCTGAAAAACTCTACTTCTAGCTGGGCTGAAATCTGATTTACTCCTCTGAAAGTGGTTAAGACTAGAAGAGGAATAAGCAGACTACTTACAGAGACACTTTTCGAGGTGCAAAACCCGAAGAATTTAAGACTCCTTTTAATGATTTACAATTGCTGCATCTTTCTATATATATTTAAATACCTAACTAAATGTTTAGTATAAGGATATTTGCTAAAAATAGCCCTGAAGGAAAGTTTAAAGAAATAATTCTTCGCTTGATTAAATAAAGTTGGAATGATGCCTTATTTATAGACCATATACAAGGGTAGAAGAGATAAACTCTGTGCGTGTGATTCCATTGGAGTTGTAAGGAAAAGCTCTCATACTACAGGAGTACCTACAGAAAAAAGGCAATCAATCCCTGAAAAATAGATTAAAACTGTGCAAATATTAAAATGCTAGAATTACATAAACCCATAGCTTTAAACATGAGCTTATTTACTATTTGCCATTTTAGTCCAATTTAAGAGCACTAACCCACACAAATTATTTTTAAAAAAATGGAGTCCAGGTTAGTTTTTTAAGGTTCTCAATGTAGTAAACACAATGCCTGTCCTACCAATGCTACTTATCATTTAGTGCCAATTTTCTCTCCTTATGTGGTGTATCAGAGCATCACTGGAGAAGCAAAATTCATCCTCAGTGGGCAATCATCTGAAAACTTTAAAAAAGAAAGGTGTTACTGCAATTAAAATGTAATCTTTTAGCAAATACCTTAAGAAAATCACAAAAAGAGCATATTATGAATATGCTCTAAACAGCTACAAAGAAAACTTTTACCTCTTAGAGAACAAGTGCAATGCAATCTGTACTCCACATAAAGTGCAAAATGTATAGCTGGTGATCATTTGATTTCCAACAACGACTCTACACACTTTCAAGTACAACATTCTATGTATGCAAATTTATCAGAAATGCAAGAAATCACATATTCCAAGTCATCTTTAGTATGAAATAAAAAAGGAAAATTTAAATACTTGGGAAAAATTAATCAACACCCCAGATGCTGTGACAGGAATTTCTTCTTCAAAGACTTTACAGACAAACTAAGACACAGAAAGAAAACTGTTATCAAATCTAATAAGTTTAGCTACACAAAAAGATGATTTGTGCAAAATTTTTTGTGTGTATTCATCAACCATGGTAGAAAAGCAATATAATGTAGCAATGGCTTAGAAGTTACTCAATGGTTTCAGCAAAGTGGAAAGCCTGTGGCCTGCACTGGGATTAAACTGGGTGCTGCAGAGAGACAAGGGCTGGATTTTCCCTATTACACTTTTATGCTAACACTGTATTTCAAATAAAAATATATGCTAAACTCTAGGAATGTCACAATTGCTTAATTTAACTTCTGATGCCCGTTAAACATCCAAATACATGGATTTTCATTAGTTTAAATGCTTAGTCCTAAATAACTTTCAATAAAAATTATTTTTATCTCTTAAATCTGTTAGCAAAGGTAGAGACTCGCCTTTAGAAAACTTTAGCAAAACACACCCCAAACATAGGAATGTTTTGGCCTCTTGTACACCATCACAACAAGGAATATCACAAACCACCATCAAATTCTAAATTATGCTTATTGTCCATGTCCACGCTGTTCTGATGTTTCCTAGTCATACATTACAGCTTTTGTTTTAGAGAGAATCCTCCCACTGTTGTGATTTTATGCTGAACCAGCTTTTCAGGTTGAATAACATAAAGTCATATAGCTCAGTCAATTTAAAACATGTATCTCTTGGTAGCATTCTTTTAAATACTATTTGCTTGCTACACTTACTTCAAAAGAATTGATTATTGAATATTTAGCTTTACCTCCCTCCAGCTTGTACAGAAATCATAATACTTGAGAAGATATACAATAGCTGTTTTATGTTGTGCCATACTATTCAGTGAATGCAAAATTATGAAAGAGGTGAATCATCACTATAGGAATTGTGTGATTAAAGCAGAAACTGTCACTGAAATGATTCCAGTGAAATTACCTGTCATTCTTGGAAAGAAAGTCTAAGAAAGACAGGACACAAGTTACTTTTTGATGACAGAAATGGCAATACTTTGACCAGGAGAAATTCATTGTTCATGGAGCTGTTGAAAAGAAGAGGCAAGAGGAAAATACTAATGCCATTATTCAGCCATCATTCCTTTTTCAGGTCAGTCAGGTAATATCCTAAGCTGTCCTTTTCAACCTGCTCACAGAGAACACAAAGTGTGAAGAGAAATTGTACAGGTCTTATAAATTATAAGGACAATGTGTCCCTCTTTAAAAATCTCAGATTCAACTGCAATGGGACAGGTTCAAACATGGAAAATGCATCTCCTGCCTCAATAGAATACACATTCAATGACTGACATTGCACACCAAATTAGGAGAGGTGCTGCCTATCCAAAGAGGTACAATTTAAAGTAAAACAAGGAGAATACTCTGAGTTTTTTCTTTTTTTTCTGTCTTTTTTTTTTTTAATTTTAACTGTAATTACAGTGTCTTCAATGCTGTTCTAACACCCACAAATACGGAACTCTTGGGAAGGTACTGCATATCACCTGATTGCTAAAATTCAGCATATTCCCTTCCATTTGCCCATTTCTACACATCTTTGCCATACTTTTGCCCAAATGCCACGTTTCTGACCCAGTTCTAACTCAGAATACCTTTTCCTTTTTTTTGCAAGAGAGAATAGAAGATGGGAAAACATGCCAAGATATCACAATTTCTTACAATGGGGTCAAGGTCCTCCAACAGTTGTGGTCTCTAATCCTTTACAACTAAAGGTTCCTCACCTTTTTAGGCAGTTACTTAAATGAAAACGA
The DNA here is from genome assembly GCA_035583185.1 of Anabacerthia variegaticeps. Lineage (NCBI taxonomy): Eukaryota > Metazoa > Chordata > Aves > Passeriformes > Furnariidae > Anabacerthia > Anabacerthia variegaticeps. The sequence continues at coordinate 1,822,104 of JAWWEW010000165.1, forward strand.
CTATCTAAAAGCAGATTTGGGAGAACCAGCTTCAAATCTAAACAGAACAGTATTTTAAGGATTTTTCTGAACTTTGGTGGGACAGAAAGTGTTTCATGCTAGTTCAAATATAAAAATAGGGCAGCACCCTAGGAAATCATCAACACGTGCACCACATGCATCATATGGGACTGCCTTTATTCCTCCACTTTGCTTTAGACATCCACTCAAAGACAGAATATTGGACTATGTGAAAGTCCAGTCTGATACAGTACTGGAATTGTTCTGGCAATTCAGCTTTGTTTGTAATTTACAAGCAAGAAATAGGTTTTCTTTTTAAACCACTTGACTGGGTGAAACTCAATTTTGAAGATTTTAAAATATTCTTACTTTATACTTATTGTTGCTTTAATACCTGAGACACCAATTTGCAATTTATTTTAAAGGTGCTGGCCTTTTGTTATGGTTTAACTTGATGTACAGTTTGATCTGCATGTTTTGATTATCCTCGTCATGCTGAACGTGTTGTGAATGTTCTAGTTAGACAAGAGGGTCTAAGAACAATCACTGCTGAAGTGTTATTATTCACATTTGAATGCAATATCTTGATATATATTAGCACCAGTGTTGGCAGCAATACAATTAATTTTATATTGCAAAATAGGGAATGATATCTATTAAAGGCAATGTTAGAAAACTGACAGGCTTACAACTTTTTATTAAGTGGGCCAGATGTAGTTATACAGGTCTCCTGGGTATTATTTTAGGGGATGAAAACTCTAGTGAATAGAACAGAATAGTTCAGTTGAAAGGGAACTACAATCATTGTATTGTCCTACAGACTCAAAAAAGCCCCAAACATGTAGTCCATAATTCAGAGAGGACTGAATGTTGACATTCCAGGCATTCAAAATTCCTTACATGTAGTGGAAGTCAAAGTCTTTACAAAGTATTCCATGTTGTTAATCAACCTTAGGTTTGAAAAGTATTTAAAATTTATTTTTAAAAACTTCTTTGAAATACATCACAGACCAGTAATAGAAATGAGGTGGTATAAAGCATATATGCCCTACTTGTTTTGGGGCAAATACATAGGCCTTTCTAGATGCACCTGAAAACAAAGAGAGTGTATCAATTCTTCTAAAACCCACTGAATTGCCAAGAAGGTATTTAAAGGCTTTACACAGGAAAAAAAGATTCTTGTACATATCATGACTTTATAATATGCTGTTATATGGTTACAGTGCCATTTCTTTTAATACAAGCATTTTAACTACTGAATATTTGTAATATTTAACCAAATCATAATTGGCCATATTTGCAAACACATATGACATATAAAACCCACGACTCAGGTAATCTCAGAAATTATCTTCCTTGGCAATAAATCCTCAGATCATGTGCTATTAGTTAACTAACAAAAGTAGGAGAAGAAATAGGCATAATCAGAAGCAGGGTGGCTACTAGGCAAAGACAAGCAGGTTGAAGAGCAGGGGGGATTTCAGGAAAAAGAGAGAAGCAAAATTCCCTTTATCTAACCTGAACATAGATATTATGCCTGTTTTGCTGAATTCCAAGGCTTTGTAATATAAGGGATTTTTTGCCTGCTTTTTTGAGAGAAAAATCTATAGTTATACCAAAGTAATACAACTGCAGTAACAGCGAAGGTTCTTTAAAGGTGCATTCATGCAAACATGCTAATAAAATACCTTTCCAATTTGATTTTGTGGTGCAATAGTCTCATAGTTAACCAGAATTTTAGACACTAAAATTCTGTCAGAGGTGTTCTCAATAATTTTCTCCACGCAGCTGACAGTGACATCTTTGGTTTTCTTTTGCTTGCCACCACTCTGAAGAACCAGGCCGTTCTCTCTCTGAGATACTTCCTTCATTAATGACAGATGGTCTGAAAGGAAAAAGAAAAAAAAAAATTAAGTCAATATTTGGCTTCAAAATTGAAAACAGACACATCATGCTCCCCTTTCTCTATTACCCTAAAAATACACACTGGCCTGTCTCCACTTAATGCTGGTATTTTCTGAAATACTACCACCAGCTTCCTACTAACCGTGACATAAGCTGCAGCAAGCTGTCTGCAGTGATAGCCTGCATAAATCATCGTTCCTGAAGGGAACAGATGTTCAGGGTATGAAAGAGTAATACCACAATTTAGTCATAATTAAAATTCACCTTAGCATGCCTCTATCAGTGAGCAGAGAGGAACGTTTCACTTCTCACCTACAAAAATGAAATGCCTCTCATTTCTTCTGCTTCAGAAAAATTAAGTCCGAACCTTCAGTACGTTGTTTGAGTTTCGCATCTGACACTGCATCATACAAATGACATTTTTATTTCACTCGAACTGCTAGGTTTCTTCTTTTTCCAAACACTAGAAAATGACCTCTAAATGGTGCACTGTCTCTGCACCAAATGCACTTACAATTAAATCTTCAAAGGAGATTGTTGCACATTGCATGCAGAAATATAATCAGCAGCTATCCAGCCACAGATCAAAACTGTGCCAATAAACACGGTCATTGGACTGGTAACAATTCAGTCTGAGCTGGATATATTTAAAAACTTAGGGGCTGAAGGCCTTTAAAAATTATTTAGTAATCTAAGATCACTAAAATCAGTGGGAGTTAGAGGATTAACTCAGGAAAAATTTGATCCTTAGCCTTGCAACTGTCATTAATGTTAATGGAATGTGTCTATACACATAATTTTGAAAATGTAAGCCTCACACTGCTATTATTACAGTTGGATTACATTAGATGCATGACAGTTCTTTTGAAAAATTGGTTTCAATTCACAAGTCTTTATATCATGAGGCTACATTATTATCAAATATAAAGGATGTGTTGATTATGTTAATCAATGTCTCTAAATCCACTAAAGTATAAATGGCTGAGCCTTTCATAGCAATTCAGAATTCTGAGACAAAAGAAAATTAACCTTCTCATCAGCATTGATATTGGCAATCAATTTGAAGAAAAAAACACCTGTCATTAAACCAAGGTTAAGTTTCCCAGCTAAATATCTTCAGTGGCTGTCCACCTATGGAACTTCCCACTGGATTCTTGGGTCCACAGGTCAGATCCTCAGTGAATGTAAATCAGATAACTTTATTGAGTTCAGTACAGCCACAGCAACTTACCAGGATTGAGAACATGAATTTATAAATTATTAATCCTGCAAGGGGTTTCCAACCAAATTTCCTTCTCAACAGGCAAATAAATTTCAAATTTACTTTCAGAAAACTGTAGTTTGTTTTCTTCCACAGGGAAGCATCTACCTTAGTTCAAACAAAGACTGAGATTTGTAAGTGAGGAACCTGATGCTTCCACTTAATGCACTTTGAGTCACGCCACAGAGCAGTTTCAAAGCACTCAAAGAGATGTCATTGAGATGAATCTAAAGGAATGGATGTGCCCCAGAGATGTACCCAAAGCCCTTCCTTAAGTCCAAAGCACAGAGTAGAGCTAGCCCAGAGGAATGTCTTTTAAATGGTGTGTAGTGTGGACAGTAAGTTCCTTTGCACTAACAGCTGCTTCCCTCCACAGTCCTGTTTCTCTGGCACTCTGCAACTTTCTGTTCATTGCAGAAATTATGAATTTTGCCTTGTCTTTGCTTTCCAAACAATACAAATCTCCACTTGCAGTTGTTAGGAAGTTGCTGTGAAAACCAAAGGGCACATGCCCTTGGTATGAACTTGTAAAAATCTTCAGCTAAACATCTAAACATTCCCATTGCCACTGAACAAGTTCCAGCACCAAATGACTTCGCTGGATCAAGAAATGAAGGAAATGGCATTAACAATTCCATGTGTTATTGAACAATTGGCAAAGTTTGCTATTATTGGTTTATTACTCACTTAGAAAGCACGTAAATTTTATGAAACTCATTTTCAAAATGGGACTCCTGAAAAATTGAACAGGATCTCACAGAAGAACTTGAAGGAATCTCCTCTCTACAAGGACGTGGCCATACAGTAACCTCTTATTCATACAGAAAAGTTCCTTTTTACTTCAGGAACAGCAACAATTTTTGAAGATGTTTTTCTTACAGACATTATTTTTTACATTTATTGCTCCCATTTGTGTGAAAAGATTAATTTGATTGACTATATAGGACACACTCTTTATTCACCGTATAGGATGGCTTGACTTTCTCTTGGTCATTCCATCAATAGAGGTTCCAAGTCAAACAAGACTGCAGCAATGAAGAAGATGTCTCTCAGCACCCACAAGAACAACATGTCTTGAGTCACACCTTCATGGGACTTACCCATGAATTCCACCTCTTATCATAAGAAAACAGCAATCTTGCAATAAGTATGTGGTTGCAAGACCAGTTTGAAAAAATGTCTTTACTACCACTGGAAAATAGATCTTAGAATCTCAACTAAACAACACCAGTGAGTAAAAGGCTAGACTGACAGCCATGTGGAAATTTTGGAAATAGACTTTTTGGAAAAACATCTTCTTTCAAAGAAGTTGCAGAAGGTGAGTAAGCCTGGGAAGAAAAGGCTCTAACCTCCACTCACAAATCCAGTCTAAGACTGTACCTTTTGGTGTCAATTTAGTTTGGTAGGATTTGGTGTCAATTTAATTTGGTAGGACATTCACTTATATGGTGTTATTTCTCATATGAGCCAGTATCACAAGCTGTCTGTTGTCCAGCAGCACAATATGCCACACTAAGTTCCTGTGCCTTGGTTTCCTCCTCAGCTTTTCCTGGGACTTGGAAAAGAAGTGGCAGCTGATTTAGATTTTAACAAAAGATGACACAAGGTGAAACTTAGAGATCGCTTGGCATTGAATGTTAAGAGCAAGGAGATGCCTAGAGGCGACTTTAGGAAGATTACAGCTGCCTAAACCAAAGAATGTGATAAAGAAAAATTTTGGCCATCCTTTAAGGTTACATCCAGAGTACCCCTCAAGGCTGGCTGGAGAATTGCTCAGAAGGTCAGGCTTGTCTGTATCCTCTAGTAGAAGCCTGCAAGGAAGCTTCAAGCACAAAATAGGAATAAACCCTCTAGGAATCTGCATGGCCAAAAATGTAAAGCATGACTTCTTGTGCCTTGCCTTGAATGAACAAGATGTCAATGAGGTTGTTCTGTGCAAGGAAGGCAGGCACTACATGGTAATGAATAAACTTCTGCCACTTCAGAGCAGGACAGACATAAAATCAGGTGCTTGAGCATCTTTGTCTTCCCTTATTTTCAAAAACAAGTTACTCTTGCCACCTGAAGTTGTCTATACATGGACTCTTCTGTGCATCCTCATGCTACCATGATCTTACCTGACTTCATAAACTGAGCAGCCACCAGTCTTTTGGGGCTCACAGACCAGGAATCTCCACAGCAAAGTTCCCTTATTGAGATATACTAAAAGCGGATATACTAAATGCAGAGCCAAACACCAGTAACACCGAGTTCATCACAAAGTAAAACAGACACGAGCATTTAAATCAAAAAATGACCTGAAGAAGCTGCTTGACATATAAATATCCTTCTTGCTTTTGGTTAAACACTCACACATTCTACAAGGAGCTCCCACCATTACTTCACCACAAGTCAAAGATTTGACTGAGGTGACCTGCAGAGATCTTTCTCAAGGCAAATTATTCTGTGACTCTCAGTAATCTGCCCCTGTGTAGTTGTACAAGCTACTACCAACCATAATGCACCTCAATTTGATAACCACTGAGTGCTTGGTAATGCAAATTTACAAATCTTAACCTAGTTGTTTATACACATCTCTGTCATAATTTTTTCTGCCAGAATCTACTGTAATTTTCAAAAATTAAATTTTGTGTTTAGTATTATACTGAATGTTACAGACATTTCCTGTTTTATTGAACTTGTTTCAAAATTCAGTTTTCTTATTCTCCCAACACCTATCCCTTTCATCCACAATTCCTTTTTACTGTCATTGTTTAAATAAGATTTACAGAGTTGTAAGAAACTTTCTTCAAATAATAAAAAGGAATAAAATTATAGGTTTAGAGGGACTAGCATATGGTATTGTAAATATAGCTTATATTACATAATATTATATTATGCCCATATACTCAGACACATCTCGCTTTAACTTCTTTCTCTTTCCTGACCTTGACAGAAATAAATACCATGAACAAACTTCATAACTTCATGAATCCAAAAGAGACTGTTGGGAGGAAATTATTTTCATCCATTAAAACCAGGACATATTTTTCTTTTTTCACTTTTTAAGATTCTGAAAAATTGAACTATACATTTTCAAGGGTACAGAACAGTAACAGAGACATGAATCTGAAATACATCTCATGTGGTAATACAAATAAATGCGAATATAATAAATATGGAACTCCCAGATATATAATTAAGAAAGAAGAAGAAAAGCCCAAGTTTCCTGAAATTTAAATGCTGGTAATAACAACACACAATGTTCCATTCAATTATGCCGTCTGTTCAAATTCCAGATGCCTCTCTATTTGGGAAACACATTATGCCCAGGTCACATTCCTGTGTTTAACTAAGTTTACAGTCACTCCCTTTTTTTTTTTAAATACTTGAGAGTTTTTTGTTTCTGCATGTTCTGAAGTGTCATCATTTATTGCCACAGGCACAATGGCTATATTTAACTAATAATGACAGCAGTTGTCATTAGATTTTAAACTCACTAAAACTAGTCTGACATATTATTTGAGGTATGTGTTAATACTACATTTGATTAAAATCACAAACATCCCATCTTCTCTGCCAATCAACATATTTCATCCCCCTTGCCCTGAACTTTTCTGTGAACTCTTAAGGAAAATAGGTCATGGCATTAGTGTCCATTTAAAACTAAAGAAGGCCCCCAGACTGTGAAAATACCCCTATACACTTTTCACAAAACACAAACAAAAATTCAGGGTCACTGAGGAATGATCAGTGTCTTTCACTGGTTTTTGCGTGATAGGAATCTGAAATGCAATCATGAAAATCATGCTGTAACTCCTTTCAAAAAACGAAGTTATATTTTACTTTGGGAAATAATTGAAAATATGGAAATGATTACCAATTAAAACTCATAATATGCCTCACCAAACAAGGAATTAAAGCTAAAACCAGCAAAAATTCCTATGATTATATTTGAGCAGTCCAGAAGCAATGAAAATTATTTGAAGAAATCAAGAAATCTGGTTTGGGAAGAGTTAAAAATAAGCACTTAACGTTTGTTAATGCAATTTCATATGAATTCTCTCCTTATTTACACTCAAGTAAACACAAAATTATTTGGGGATTAAACAAGTGCCAATGCCAAACCGGATAAATAAGCCAAGCCCTGCAGAGGCTGCAACAACAATGCAGAATGACACAAACATATAGAGATGGGGTGAAATGTTAAAACTCTCTGGTTTTTTGGCTACAACCTGCAGGTTAGTGGGGATACAGCTCTTGATATTGTGCATTTCTTGAAGGGTTTGCCATTTAACCACCCTGGTTGAGTGCAAACAAAAGGACTACGACAAAGGTTCTACAGGCCAGGATCTTCATCTGTTTTTATGTGAAAGGTGGGGGCAAAACTTTCTTAGAACTCCCAGTTCTTTTGACAGACGAGGATGTCTCATAATTTCCCCTGGGTTTGTCTTCTGGGTACTGTTGGGGAAGTGTTAGCACAAGTTCAACTATTAATTAAGTAGAGCTGTACTTTTAATCTTTACATTGTTCTGGCTGTACCTTATTGTTTCCATGTTCTTCCATTCAAAACACAATTTTAAGTCATATTTGGAAAGTATTTTTCCAGTCTAGAAAATAGAATCATTCTTTTCTTTTTTGTTTTTTATTACAGAACTGACTTGCTTATCATGATTATATTCCCACTGAAGCAGCCATCATAAAAGTATACAGAAAGACATTTTATAGCCTGAGCTTAATGCAGAAGTTTTTAAAGGAAGTTGCATCTCTCCCTTTAAATTCAGGTGGATTCTGGGAAAGGCATCAAAACACAGTACTGACACCTAACTAGTACAGTACAATCTTACTCCATGCTGCCCTAAACCAAAGTATAATAGGAAATAGAGGTTTTCAAGAGGGTAAAAGACAGGGCATTTTTTAAATAGATAGATGATAGATAGATGGATGGATAGATGAGATAGACAGATTAGATAGATAGATAGATAAATAGATAGATAGATGGATAGATAGATAATGTAGTAGATGCTACTATTTCAAATAATCAGTTGAAAAAGTGGAAGCTCCATATAAAGGGTTTAGTCATTTCTGTTTTATCATGGGTGTTTACTGCTTATCTAAACAATTCCATTGGTAGAATTAATCTTATGCTTACATAAATTTCGAATTATAGCTTTTTAATTGTAAAAAAGTTCCCAAGCTATTACATAAAATATATTCCCCCTGACCAACTTGCTTTGTTTGGCATTATTTATATATATGTGTGTGTGTGTCTATGTGTCTTGTATTTAAATGTATTATCACTTTTGACTCTCAGATTAGAACCTCTAGTTAAGTTGTCATGTTTACTCCATAAAGACTATTGGTTGCTCCCAGAAATCAGGCATCTGGTGGAAAATGTCTTTGCAAACCATTAAATCATTGAACTAAAGTATCACAAAGTTTTCTCCTGTTTCTTTACCAAGCTACCCAAGATAATGAGCGAAGGTGAAGATCAGGAAGGAAAGTTAAAGCCTGAAAACACACATATGCAATGATTATTGTGCCATCCATAAGGCCTCATATATGTTGTCTGGAAGAACATATTTATCAAAATCTGCTGTGGGAGCTCTTGAGGGAACACTACGTTTACCTTTGGTTCTCGTAACAAAGCAGTAGAGTTTGTAAAGTGAAAAACTTAAAGAAGGAAAAGATGTGGCGTATGAAAGGTGGGATCCTACAACTAAACTCCTGTATTAAAAAAAAATAAAGGATAAAGACTTCAGTGTTGCTGAGCAGCTTCAGAATTGTGAAGGGTTCCAAAAGAACTCAGAAATGGGCATAGTTCGGATTTCAAAAAGGTACAACAGAAAAAGGCTGCAAGAATGTGTAATAATAATTTGAATCTAAATTTCCCACAGTAAAATAACAAAGCTACTTTTCGGTCAGAAAGCCTTAAAACACAATCAAGGTGTTGGTGGCATCCTTCTCAAAGCACAAGGGTTCGATATTTTATCTTTCAGGATATGATCAAGCTGTTTTCTACCTCATCAACTCTATTTTGATATATGATGATTCAAGAGAAAACTTCCATAGCTTACAACATATTTCTGTTGTAAATCTTGAAATCTTCAACCTATAAGCAGGATAGGCTCATAATATATGAAATGACTTATTTCTGCACATATTAGGAATATTTTTATAGCATATTCCTTTTTCAGATCAAAACTCCAGTACAAATGCACTGAAATAATATCATATAATACAGGAATTACAGAAAAATTGGTAATAAAATGTATTAATTTCATAGAGAAGATTCATTTTCTCTGAAAAATAAAATGTGACATTAATTTCTATGTGTTGATGAGAAAAAGAGTTTTATTTAGAATGCTGCTTGGAATTTAAACATTTCCAAATTGGTCAACAGTTAGAATGGTAAGACTCCATGATTTCATTGACACTTACTCCTTGTAGAAAAGATGTCTTATTTTTAATGAAAAAGGACCAAGGTAAATGGCAAACACAGAAACTGAGTGGTAGAAGAAGTAATTTTTCCCACAATAGCATGACTAATAAACTGATTTTTTTTTTTTTAATGAAGCAGTGATAGCCAATTGATTATTTTATTAGGCAAGTTAGCTGAAGTCACTGTAATTAAATTCAATAGAAATAAATTGGTATTACACAAAAATTACACAGAGTAACAACACACTACAGAGAATTAGCTCTTTGGCACAGCTCTGCACCACACTTGTTCCGCAACAGTTCCCCTAAAATATATTTTAAGTGCTTGAGACTTGATAGGTTTTTGTTTGCTAAACCCCTTTTGGAATGGCATCCTGTGACTGATATGTCACGTGCATTTATTTTTTAGAAATTGGATTCTATTAGAAGAATACAAGAATTTTTATCTCAGATCATGCCATTTGTCACCTTATTCACAAATACTTATTCACTGAAACCAAACCTTGAGTGAAATTTCAGTATGTCAGAAAGATGAGCTGGATAATTCCATTAAACCAAGACATCACCATCACTGGGAATTATATTTCACCCAGGCATTTAGCCACTTGAAGCAATGAAAGTATATGCAAGATGATGCAGTTCTGAGAGACTTTGTGATTTATACAGTTCTTGACACACGAATTTCTACGAAGGTATTGATCTTGCAAATATTTATGTTTAACCACACATATAAAAAGTCTGTCTGATTTCCACAGGATCGCTTGCATATATTGGCAGGGTTAGGGCTTTACACCACATCACTGATCTTCCCTTCTCATGCAAAATAGATTTGCTACTGCCATTTGCCCTTGTAATCTGTATGTTAAGGACTCAAATGCAGCCATTAGTATGTTTATATTGACAAGTCATACTAATCAACACTCTCTTCCCAGTCCTGGGCTAGAGAAAGAAATTATAAAATAGCTACTGTCTGTCTCTATGCATCTCTAGAATTTATCTTCAATATATTGTAGCTTTTTTAAAATCTTTGCATTACCTTTGTAATGTAATTATATGTATAAATTAAAAAAAGTAAGTAAAAAAATAAAGTAGTATGGAATCTTATATAGAGAATTTATGACTGATTTTAACATCAGTTCTGATTTTTGTGAATGTGGAATTCTACACTACGAACTGTCATTTTCCAGTTCTACTAAACTCTAAACAGGGGTGTTAAAAGGCCTATTTTCTGGTATTGGTGGCTTTTCTCCTTACAGCAGTGACTTTTTCCTGTTATACTTACCCTTTTAATGGACACACAATATGTTACTCTGTGCCCAAGCTCACCTACTCTTTCTTTTCTCAAAAGACAAGGCACATCTGCCACCTGCTCTAGTCTGTGTCCCAGCAACAACTGTCGAGCAGCAAAAAGATTGATTATCAGTCAAAAACCATTCAACAACACCAGATTTTGGTAGGTTAAGCTTGCTGATCCAGCAAGAGATGGTGTGAAATTTTCAGCACTGTGTGCCAACATTTTGGTGCTAAAAGAACAGCAGTGCATGTCACAGTGAAACACAGCCAAAGATATGCAGACAAAGCACAGAAGTTTTTGTTTTGAACTTGGCTTGCAGGAGGAAAATGAGAGAAAGGAAAAGAGACTCGCTTAATGACTTTGAAAATCTATCCTAACACTCAAGTCATGTGCATGGAGGAACTGTAATACACGAACCAGGGTAGACTTTGGAACAAACAGAGGTGCTCTTATACAAACCCTGCAAAAATAGGATTGTGTCAGTGATTCAGACAGCACAAACAGCACTTTTATCACACGTTTTTGCAAGAATAAAGCAGTGATCTGTGCCTTTTACTGAATACACAGGCCATTAATTACAGCCATTCTAGTGATTGGATCATCTGAGTCGTACTCAGAAGAATTTTTATGTTACCAAAACCAGCTAATAATAGATAAAATTGATTACGTGAAACACAGGCTTATAATATAAGTGTGTTTCATAAATACCTCCATGAATATGTAAACAAACCTTTAATTACTGGATTTGCATCATAAATGTTCTACTAAATAGTATTAGATTTTTTTTGTTTATAGAGAAAGCCACATAGTAACAATTTTCTTAGCCAAGCAGTCAGTAATGATTATGAGAAGGATATTGAAGGTTCTTGAAATGCATTTGTAGGATTATCAATCTGTAAAACAATTAGTGAAAGAGCATTTGAATATTTTGAAATGTTGAATGAACAATTTAACACTGAATATGTCTGCTAACACCTCCCCAAAAACAAATGCTATTTAAAAACTATGTAGAAAAATAAAACTAAAGGCTTGTTTCTTAAGAAAACAAACTGCCCCAAAGTGCAAAGTAATCAATATATAAAATATATACAGCATATATCTAAAATATGCAAACTGTGTGAATAATTTGGGTTTGTTTTAATTTGTGATCCCTAATTTTTTTAAAAACCTGTCACATATTTTACTACTATAAGATTATAAAAACTTGATTTTTTTAATGTTATTTTAAAAAACTGATCTTATTTACATTTTGCATTGGAACTGTACACTGGAATTGTAGATTCCTACCTATGCAAACACTACCTTAATAAAAATTTTGCTTTTCAGAATATATGACATTATATTAATTAAAAGTTCTTTGTCACAAATGCTGGTTGAATTAATAGTTTAATGAAATACCCAACTGGTATCTTCTATTCAGTGCTGAACCCTACATAAGTGACAATTACCAAATGCTACCACCAATTTGCAGCAGAAATCTCACAAGGTACTTTGTGATATTAAAATGACATTTGTATCTAAACTGTAGGGGATTCAGAAATGTTTTTCATCTCTGGTAAAAAACCAAAACATAATTTTGGTAAAAGAATGATAAGGAGAGAAGAAAAATTTTAATAGTGGTCTTATCAAATAATCTAAAATTAATAAAGCATAGGAAAGTACATATTCCATATTGCTGTATTAAACTTTAAAAAAAAAATTAAAATTACATTAATTAATCCAATCTTACATTCCGGATTATTTTTGCTAGTGGAATAAGCCTAATTAATTATGTCTGTTTGATGTCACTGAAACTAAACAGTAAATTCAATAATCTCTTTACATTTTCACCATTTAACCTCCTGCAGGCTCCCTAATGTCTATTCAGATCTATATTAAATTAAGTACCAATGCTAATGAAGGGCAATAAACGTGGCTGTCAGTAGATTTTTCTTTCATTAAGCACATTATCCTCTTACTGAGCTGTAAATGAGTAAACAAACATTAGTTTTGTTAAACCATGCAAAAAGACAGGATGGCAATAATTTTTAATTGCACCCCTTTCAGTCGTTTGCTGGGGGGGTTCTCAGTTTTGCTTTCTGGGTTTTTACCTCTTTTTATTTCTTTTTTTGGAGTGGACACCGAAAGGTTTGTTGCAATATAAACGCCGGCATCATGGGGTAGGTCTTTAGGATCTGCCTGCCAAGAACACTCATTGTGCAGCCATGCTCGGGCTCAGCCCTTCCGAGCACCCCTCCAGCAGCTCAAGGGATGCAAGAGGTAAGGAATGCTCATTGCACACGGGCTTATTTTGGGAGCAGTGTTTGGTCAGGAAAAAATGAAAACTGGGAATGAAAAATCCAGTCTAGATTGTATTCACTGCCTACAGGAAATTTAGTATTAATATTATTGATTATTGCTAGAAATGATACAATGAAAAAACCCCATAACCGTAAAAATCTTAGTTTAAAAGTATCGTGCTTTTGCCTTTATAATATTGTGCTTTATTCTGTAACTTCTTTCATTTAATGTTTATAAGTGTTTTGAAGTCATGTGTGCAAAGGATGGAAAGTTTCATATAAGCTTAATTTAAAGGAAAAAAAGGATTTACATTTGGGTTTGAAGGAAAAGCTGCAGAGAAACTTTACACACGCAAGAAAATTTATATTCAAGGTTCCAATTAGGGACACAGAAACTTTAGCAAAGATCTTTCTTGTGCCATTTTTGTAAGCTGGGACTTTGATTACATTTGGCTGCTGTTTAATAACTCTGGATACTTCAAATGCTCTGTAGATATGTCAGAGTTTTCAAACTGAGAGCACAGTTCTGTTGAAAAAGAAAATCCAGTTTAGGGTACTAAAGAAACAATATCGTATTTTTTATTATTATTTTTTTAGGGCTTTTATAATTGTGTGAAAAGACAATCTGAATGTATAGTCATTAAAATTCTCCACAGTGTAAGAATTTGGTTCACGGCTTGTGAGTTATAAATATAGAAAATACAGAGAAATTAAATTCTTCTAAACAAAATAGACTTAATCTGTCCCAAAAGGAGTTTATTCACAACTTCTAAAATAGTGGAGAGTAGTTGCTAATCAAGTCCTTTTATGAAATGTCTTAAGAATTTCACAACCAAATCACCTAATTTTAAAAGTATTTTTTAAAAATTGTCAGAGCTAATGAATATATGAAAAAACCCCTTGATTCTGAGAAAACTTGTAATTAAAGAGTGTTTTCAGTGCATAGTATGTAGGCTATTCTTTCTAGTTTAAAAAGTAAGAAGTGGTGACAGTCTTTTCTCAGGCAAAATTTCAATCAAATTGACAGCAATTATGCCTGTACAGTGACTGCAGCGTGGGGCTTATTGTTAATTGTTTCTCTTTCCCAGATAGCAAAACATATTCAATACAGCTGCCAGAATAAAATTAAATAAACTAATCATCAATTTTAAAACATCCTGATACTGTCTTAAAACCCTCATACCACAAACAGCTTTGGCATTCTAACGCAGTAAGAGTATTTTTAAAAAAAAGGAAAAGAAAAAAGGAGAAGAAAGCAGATTTATAACAAAATGTCATAATTCAGCAAGAACATTTGGGACATACGGTCTGGTCTCTCTTCTAGTCTTCATCAAGAGCTTCCCATGCACAACTCAAGATTGGTCAGAGGTCTAAGATGTGAATTCCTCTCCCATTAAAAAAAAAAAAAACAAAAAAAAAACACTTGGAAGTGTTCCCATTCCTTGAAATTAACACTAAACTGATAGTGCACTCAAACCATAATGACATATTTTGCAGTTTCCACATTTCTTGAAAGGCAAAATGCCCCCATAAAAATCATAGCTTTTTTGTCATCTTTTTAGTGTTTCTAATGCAAGTCATGCTATTAAATCAGTGTCAAATACTAAACCATCCACCAAGAAAGCCAGAATGGACCCCTTGAAAAATAACCCTATGTTTGCATTTTGGCTCTGCAGTTAAAGATGTTCATGCACCAGGGGACAACTATATTAAAATACACTTCTTATTATGCAAAATTAGTGATTACAAACATTTCAAGGGTTTTGGAAAAAGCACTTTCAGAAAACAGTTCCAAAAGAGAATATTAGAGCCATTTGTATCCTATTTGAGGTCACTTCTGGGCACAAATGAGGGGTTACCATGATAGCTCTAATCTTCTAGCTTTGTCTCAGTTTACAAGAGTTTCCTTGCTCCAAACAGAGGACACTAACAACAAAAAGCTTTTGATGAGATCTAAATTGAACACGTCATAGTCCACTTTTCTTCACCAAGTCTTCTCTTTAATCACCTTTATGGTACGTTGCAAAATCCAATTGCTCTCTTGGATTTTCCAGGCAGACAGAATCAATTAATTTTGGATTAATTATGGAGAATCACTCTCCTCTTCTCCAAGGGGTCAACTTGTTGCATGTTACCTGTCTATTGTTGTCTTAAAAATTTGTAAAGCACACTGGGATGCCTGATTTATTGTAACTGTGTCTTCCAGAAACGTTTGATGCAATCAATAAGGTTTTAAAAACTATATACTAGGTGAAGAAATCCTAGGAATTAGCAAGGTCTGTTTTAGAATATCAACTGAATGGTCATTGCAAGGTGACTGAACTGCAGAGCTCTTGATTAAAAGCAGCAGAGAAGAGCTTTGATTACCTTAGATGACCTGTGGGAACACATTCAGCTCTGTTTCTCTTGGATGGTGATATAAGACAGAAATTGCCTGTACTGCTTCATTTGTAGCTGTCTAAACATCTGATCCTCCATCACAGCTCTGAACTGATTTTGTTTGATGTGTAAAACAATCTCTAAGTCTTGACCTTCTTGGCACCATTGCTGATTGCAGGAGAATGTTACGGGCAAATAGAAGTTGTCCAAAACTTTGTTTCCCTTCAATATTTTAACATCTTTTTTGCATGGGGAGGGAAACATTTTCTGAAATAGAAATATGATAAATGTAGTTTAAATTCTATCTTTTTGCTCTGGTCTTTCAACTGCTTTAAATTAGCACTGATTGACTGTCCAGAGCTCAGAAAAGCCTACAACACCTTAATCAAAGTTGTAAGACACCTTATGAAACTGCAGGAATACTTTCACCTTATTTCTGCAAACTATACCATTATTTCATAATTCAGCTCCCTTAACCTTTGCACAAGCCAGGATCAGAAGGGAAATACATGAAGTGCTGTAGGACAGGATTATGGTGAAGGGCAGCAGGTATTTCAGCTATGCTACACTGCACGTGCACGAGGTCTGTGCTAGCCTTCCTTCATGCAAAATGAACACTGAATTGTCTCATAAGCCAGAAAAGAAAGGTCTTATTTGCATAAAAATGTTAAAAATAATGAGAACAAAAGCCTCCAACTTTCAGTTTAAGGCTACTACTAATGGCACAAAATTACTTTGTGCCATAGGGCAAAAGCCTAGATGGAATATTCACCCACATGAAGATCAAGCAATCTCATTTATCCAGTCTTTGGAAGATCCAAATCAGCTCCAGTGCAACTATGCCAAGAGCAATATTAAAGATCAAGAAGAAGCAAGAAAGGAATTGGATGAGACCAAACCCTCATTCTTCTTTTATATTCCAATAACTTTTAAGTATCAGAATATTCCCATTATAAATTACAAAAATGATGTCACAACAAAAGGCAACAGCAAAATTTGTCCACATGCATTGCAGTGTTTCTTCCCAAGAAATCCTTTAATATGCTATCTTAGGAATACTAAATATTGGAGTTCAATGAAAGAAACAAGTTTTAGTATTACAAGATCGGAGCATAGCATGCATTTTGCATTTTGACTAGTGAGAGCAAGGGGACATCATTCTTTGCAAATACTCTTTTCCTTAAAAGACCATTTTGTTACCCTCTTCAAAAGCAGAAAATAACCACAAAAACAGACACAAATTTCTTTATACAGTAAAAATGTACTAATTGTCATTATTTACTCTAGATTATTCACTTCTTTAGCAAATAAAATCATAACTTTCCACTCATAAACTATTTCTATGGAATAATAACAGTACTTTTCACATTAACTATGAATAATCTTGCTTACAGGACAAGTAAAGCATTATGTAAGGGATCTGGGGTAGCAAATGTTTTCAACATATATTTTATATGTATATGTTTTCAACAGTATTTACACACTTATGAAACCTCCTGTCACTAAATTACATTATACAAGGAAAATACTACAGGTATGATGGTTCCCCAGTTCTTATCCAGTTAACACCATGATGTTGTGATCCTATTTCTACAGCACAAGTAAAGATGTCCAGATAGAAATACAGAAAGATTTTGAAACAAGACCTTTAAACAGGAAAAGAAATGAAAACAACTAAAAACCTGAAGAGCTCTAACAATTCTTTTTCCCATATAAAAGCAATTAAACTGCTGTTTATTCACGGCCAAAACACTGGGGTCTTTTTGTAATTATCACAAAATGAACTTCTACTTTCAGTTAGTTCTACATGCTGGAATTGTTTAGCTACATCAGGTCAAAATTTCTATTCTACAGCTCTAGTGCAATTTTCTAATTATTCATTTTTGTCTAACTAAAGCAAGTCTTCATAGTTCTCTTTTAAATAGAAAACACCAGTGTACTAAGGAGAGGTAAATAAATAGTCCATTCCATTTTCTAAGAGAAAATCAGCACGTGGCTGATGTTTTTCATTGGTAAGTGAAAAATACAGTTCCTTTACCAGAGGCTGGTTCCGTAACAGCTACGCAGGTCAAAGTTATCCCCCAGTTTGGGCTGGGAATTCGGCAGCAGGGTAATGACAGTTGCCAAGGATTTGTACTTGCTGTCGCTTGCTACTAGTGTTGCCTGTCAAATTGTCTCTTTTTCTTATACAGAAGCCATGGAATTTTTTATGGATAGCAATTACTCACAATATACAATGAAGTACGTCAGATGTAACAACCATCCTTTAGCCCTTCATTATTTGGTCGTCTCTTTGTTATTTCCAGTCATCCATTTTCACCTAAATTATTTATTTATACTGCATATTTGACAAGCATGTATTCTTTGCTTTATTTACCTTATTTTTATTTTTGTATGTCGCATTGGATTTCTCAAGAAAAGCATTGGTGAACAGCAAAGGCATTTTGTTTATCTATCAAAGGTATTAAAAATTAAAATAATGACAATATCAGATCTTAACTGTGATGGAGGGATTAAGCAAATCTTATATCTATTCATTATTTGTGTGTGTTATTATTTTTCTTCAGCCATCATATATGTTTCATATATGTTTGGTCTTGTTGTGCTACATGCATATACACTCCAGATAATCATATTAATATATCTTTATATTGATAGATGATCACAGGGGGTTTCATATATTATGGCTCTGAAACATTTTCTGGTACAGGCCTGCATTAACATCACCATAAGACTTGTGAAAATACTCAATTTCATTTTAATATACAGGAAACCCACAGTGCACATGTTTTGTATGATAAAAACCAGAGACTAATAGTTTATCAAATTTAATGTTTGGAGAGCTGCCTTCATAATAACTCACCCAACAAAGGACAGCTTTACACACATAATGCGTATCCTTTTGAGAAGGATCTTCTTCAACAAATAGTGCTGCAAAATTCACATCTACCACGTAAACTAAACTGATCTCAACCCATACAGCAGCTGGAAAGAAAAAGTGATGATTGTTTTCCTTTTATTAGAAATAAACCAAAAGAGAGCTTCTACTTTTCTCCTAAAACTCCTTCCAATTACAGGCTATCACGAAACTACAATCCATTCTAAATGAGTACACGCTGAGTAATAACCTAATAAGTACAGGCTGTGTGTGAAACTCTTGTCCCACTGAAATTATTGGGAATTTTGCCAAGGACTTGAATGAAAATTTTACCCTGGATCTCTGAGTTGATGAATAGAGGGGAAAAAAACCTGTTTCTCCTTTCTGTCACTTCCCACTGAAACTCTGGCATCCCACAGACCTCCGGCCATGAAAGCTTTTCCTCCAGTACCCTGAAGAAACCAGATTGCTCAGGGAAGGAACTGGTGCTTAACGCAGAAGAAAATGTTTGATCAGTTCTTTTTGGTAATGGCAATAATCTGAGAGTGTTTACTCTCCTCCTAATTAGCCAAGAGACCAGGCAGCACCCAGTGAACCCCTTCTGTCCCACCCCAAGCACCAGAGAAATGGATCTTCTTTCCATGCCTGGAACAGACCAAAACTACCCTACCCCCGAGCAACGAAGCTGCCACACTATGGAAAAGAAACCAGGGCCAAAACTGAGAGCATGCACTTCCTTGTCCAAAATAAGTACTCCCAAAAATATTGGTGATTGAGTTTATTTTTACTAGCTGAGTGAGTAACAAGGCACAAAAAAGCCCCGTCAAGTTTGAAGCTGAAGTGTCACTTGCACTCCCAAAAATGTTGATGGTTGAGTTTAGTTTTACTAGCTGGGTGGGTAACAAGGCACAAAAAAGCCATGTTAAGTTGGAAGCTGAAGTGTCACTCGCACGGTGTCTGCCATCTGCTCCCAGGCGCCTCTGTGGGGCAGAGGGACGAGGGGAGCAGCACCTCGGGATCTGCGGTGCCTGGAGGGCTTTGGCTGCGGGGTTTGGCAGCCGGGCTCGGGGCCAGCTCCCACAGAGCTCCGGGGGAGCCGCCAGACGGCCGGCCTGCCCCGCTCCACGAGTGACCCTCCGTCCGGCTGGGACCCTGCCACCAGCCTGGGGACCACCAGCCCCTCTGCTGACCCCCCGAGCCTCGCCTGGCACAGCCCTGCCCGCCCCGGTGATCGCTCCCCTTCCATAAACACGTGCCGTATCTTGGCATTGCCAACTGTCCTTACACATCCTCTTCGGCTCTCGTGGCAGGAATCAATTATTAACACCATGACTCAGTGTTCTGGTTTGCTGTTTGACCAAAGAGCAAGGACTGGTATCTAAAGAGACAAAGAAATGAAAATTATTTTAGATTTCAGGACCATTAGGTAAGCTGCAGGTGGACCTAGAATGAAGATTCACAACTACTTTTCAGAAGTAAAATTTTAAATAAAATCAGAGTTAAAATCTAATGTGTCTGTAGGGGTTTGAGATATTTCCCCCCATACTTGAAACTGCTAAAGTATAAAAACACTTTAAATGTCCTACATTTCTTCATCCTTAATCTGAGATTGATGCTAACAAAATATTTAGTCAATTCTATTTTTGCAACTTTCCACACAGCAGCAAACTGAGCATCACTGACAAAGCACAGGGGTGAAAAGTTGCCCCAGCTTTCCTCACACCCTTTTTGCTAATGCAGGTTGTGCATCCATGTGGCACGAAGACATTTGCAAAGTTTAGAGCTCACTGTATTTTTTGGGATGATGCACATGCCATATGGCATTTTTCCTGAGCACTTATTAGACTTCTGTTGTTTGCCATTTCCGGTTTAGAAGTACAAAAGATTGTAAGTAAAATTAAAGCACGGGCTTTTGGTTAATTTTTAAGACTGATGATTAAATAGTGATTAAAAAAACCTGAACCACTCTCGTGTCATTATTTTCTCTACAGCTTTTGAGAACATGGTGGGATTCAGACAGAGTTTCATTTGGAATCTCTCTATACCTCACATGTTTCTCTGTCCTGGAGTTGCAAGGTTTGAAACTGAAAGGGAGATTTGAAGTCTGTAAATAGAGAGAGAAATTACATTCTCTGTGGATTTAGAATACTCTGATTATCTGCACATACAATCAAATCACAAACCCCTGAAATCAATTTTCAATAAATCCATCTCTTCTCTTCTTGTCTTCTCCCTGCTGCCCCCACCTCCTCCACTACTAGTGAAATGGAAAAACTGCTGTGTTTCAGAAGTTGGTTCTACATAGACATCACCAAGAAATAATGAGGTTTGCATTTATTTCTTTTAATAGGAAGGGTTCTTTGTTTCTTTTTAATTTAGGAGAAAACAAGTATGCAATAGACCTTCAGATAAAATGACCTGAGTCCAGGTCAGAATTTACACCTAATTTAAACCTAAGACAGATCACTGGCTTCTGGACATACAGAGTGTAATATTTTCCCTGTAATTGATTGATACAGGCTGGTCAAACCTTAAATTATCCTTTTCTTATGCATGAGATCTGCCAACCAGTAAGTCACCTGTGAGAAGGAGACTTTCATGGTATTACTGCAAAAGCTGTGCTGACAAAATCTTACTCAGTAAGCTCTTAAACCAAGTACTTGCTTTAATGTCGCATCAAGATCAATGTTTGAATATGTTTTATTTGAATGAAAAGAAACAATACACAGTTTGCATACACAGTCAGAGGTACTGTTTTTCAAAGACAAGATTTTAGGGCTTGGTATGTATAACAACTTAGCAACCACAGTTACCACCACAAGAAACACTAAAGCAAACCTGAAGCTGGCCTTACAGTTTCAGAGCCAATTCCTGCACATATTCACACAGTTTTTCAACATAAAGCATGCCAAAGTGTCATTACTGCAGTGCAAATAGAAGTACACACGGTTCTTTGTAGGACTGAAGCCCTGTTGTGTGTTTCTTAAGTGAATGTTTGCATTTGAAGGACATATCATCATTTTCACAGTCTACAAAATGCAGACATATCATCACATCACTTAGATCAGCACAACAAACTTTAAACATTCTGTTCCTTGAAAACAGCTGCAAAACCTTGAAGTCACACAAACTGATCCATTTGACTGTTTAAGCAAAGAGGTTGCTGTTTTAGTGCCCTTCCAAATTTCTTGAATTACTCTTTTGTTTAGATCTTTTATTAAAGAGGTTGACCTGAGTTGTTTGATGACAGGATTTTTTTCATCATATGTCTGTATAGAGTAACACAATGGGCTCTGAAGTTGCCTGAAATATCCATGGAAAACCAGCTTCAAATCAACATTAACACTAAGGTAAAAAAGTAGTGCAGAGGAATTCCAGGAGCCAAAAAAAAAAAGCCAACTACACTGCTGAAATATAATTTTAATATTAAACTAAGTGAATCTCAGTAACAGTTACAAAAATCAGTAAGAAATGCAAATTTGATTCAGTAACATGTATGTCCATTTGACTGGGTTGATCTCCTGTGACGGAGTACTATTCCTGTTTTATTTATCTGAACCTTTAAACACCCCTGGGTGATAAGAATTATCCCAAAACAGCCTTGTCCATCATGTGTTTACTTTTATGAATTTTACACAGTCTAGCTCCACATGCAATCTGATGATAAACTAATATGATCTAAAATGGCCAGGCTTACTCCTCTCTTCCATCTCTTCCCCTTGTCCTGGACAAGTTCTCTGTGCTGACACTGACACATGATAAATCTGTTCAGTGGAGGTAAACCAGCAGAAAATGATAATTTATTTTGGCAGAACTAGAATTTAGCTCCTTTATGTCCATGAATTATTTTACTGTGTGGTCACACAGATGGTGGTGCTGATGCAAGGGCAGCAAGAGTACATGACTGAGGAGGGTGAAGAAGGAATGGTAGAAGAATTTTGCCCCTTCCAGTGGCAACTGGTCGTTAGATCAGCACAGCTCTGTCTTCAAACTACACCTTTCAGTTCAAACTGAAGAGTCAACAGTTTTCCTTGAGGTAAGACTGAAAAATATATGCGATATATAATTAAAGGGTACTTGAGGTACAGCAACAATATACTTCCCTGTAATATTAAAAGGCACTTGACTACTTGTTGCCATACTTGGAAAGTATCTTGGTCTTTGAAAGAATCCACATAATGGAAAAAGTGTTCATCAAATGATAAATTAAAAACTGCATCTCTAAAGAAAATAAGCAAAAAACCAATTAGCCTAGGGCTTTTCCTGAACAAACATGTGGAAACATAACCAATTATCTTGGAAAGAGCCAATTAAAATAAAATGAATAATCTAAATACCAGAACTAAATATTTCATTTTGTAATTACCTTTCTAAAGGAGCTGGTTTTAACATGAGCTGTGAAATACTGTCAATCTGTCATGTTTGCAAGCTTTATTGACACCACAGTTGTTGCTCCTTTGCTTATTGCAGTTTGCAGTAGCAAGGAACCAAAGTGACATTAAACATACCCAGTTCTGAAAAGGGTTTTCAAACATCTGAATATTTGGTTTAAGTATATCAGAATAAAGACCAAGGTGTATCAACAAAAGGAATCTCACTCAGTCTTTTCATTACAGGAATTTTATAAAAGAAGAAATATGACATAACATGTGGCTCTCTACACGTGGTTAGCAGCACGTGACTCTGCAGAATGTGAACACATGCACAGGAAGAAAAGAGGTCCTTTTGTTTGAGAAATCCACAGGCAGGACAGGCAGAACTGCAATTTCAATACTGAGAGAGTGGATGGGTATTAAAACTGTTCTGTTCATGACAGACATGAATAAAGGAGGTACATGGATTCTGATAGACTTAGTGACATAATAATTTCTTTTTATGACTCCTCCAATTCACACACTTCTCTGAGAAAGAAATATGCAGGGAAATGCAGGAGAAGAGTGAATTGTCTCATGGGTAGGGTCTGCTGCCCCAGATAAATGGGATATCATCCTTGTTTTTGTCTTAAAAGCCTAAAGTGATTTTCCCAGGAAAGACACAGACACATTGCCCAGATACCTGATTTGGAACGTCTGTGATCTGGTTTTTAGTTTTTTCACTAAGTGTGAATGAAGGAGACACATTATAAACACAAGTACTGTAAATTTGGGAGTTTTGTATTCCAAAACATAACACCAAAATTCACTGTTACTTTGACAGTTCAATCTTTGTGCCACCTTTCTCCCTGCCTGCAAAGGAACTGAGGATATCTTTTGTCCTTTCAAGACCAGTGATATAATAGCATTATGAAGACTTATTATAGTGTGGAACCAAGTAAAACTGTTCCACATTTATTATGGGTGTTTATTACTGATGTCTGCATCTTCAGGACACAGTTTGTCTACACTTTAAACAAACAAGTCATATAAACACTCCTCATTTTTGGTCGAGGTTGGGGTCCCCTGAGAATAGAAGCACAGTGTAAGTAATACATTGCAATGTTTATTTACCAAGTGGGTGAAAAGAGATGACAATAGGTGGTACTCACAGCTTTTAATATCGTTTTAATGCTCAAGCAATATGTAAGTATTTATGGAATAAATTTGGAGAGGACGAGATAAACTCCAGCGTAACTGTGGCAGGCTGCAAAAAAAGAGATAAATAATTTGTCACAGGGCACAAGAGTAAATGCCATGCTGAGCAGTGCTAGAAAAGGTGTGAGTATCTTTGTCTTTCCCTCAGCTAATGTATGCTTGGTTTAGACTGATTGACACTGCACTTTAAAGACAAAAACGAAGTCATGAAATCTTTCAAATTATCATATTTGACTGAATTTTCATCCACTGATTTTACTCCACCTGCAGCACACTAGACAAGGTAATAATTTATGATAATTATATGAAAATACACAATTAATATTCATCACCTCTCATTTCTCATCACTTTAGATGATCAGTAATGCAGAGTAAAAATGCTGTCAGATTTCTAATTGCTTTGTAATGGGCCTGAAATAGGGAAATCGTTAAAGACAAACAATCTGTCACTTGTCTGTTACCTTAACTATCTATCACTTAAAAAAACCCTCATTAAATACATTGCTAATGAACGACAAAAGACTGTACTCAGTGTGCCCAGATGTACCTTTTTAAACAATATTGTAAATTGCTTAAATAATTCCCAAGACGTTTTCAATCATTTCTGTGGAAATTTAATGGAAAACATATATTTTCCGTGCATGTTACATCTCATTTGTTCACATCATTATGACATTTAGTCTATCATAGGCACATCTCCTGGGAGACAAAACTTTTTCTTTTTACTGTTGACAAATCAGATCTGATTCTGGAAGAACTTAACAGTCAGATCTCTGACCCCTCTCTCTTAAAAAAAGAAAAAAAATCCATAATTAATTTAAAAATAATCCTAACCCGGGGATTTTTAATATCTAGATTAAAAAAGAAGTTCAGCATTGTTCAAAGTTGAACAAATTGTTTTATCTCAACTGTTCCCAAGAAAGAGAATGCAGAATTTTCTCTTTCAACCTTCTTTTGAGTCAACTATCTATAATAGCTCTGACAGAAAAAATTTTCTCACTGTACTGACTTAAACAGCCAGGATGAAAACAGCACACCAGGAGTATCAGTGAGAGCCCATGGTGAAACATCGTATTATAATTTGCAACATTAATTAATTGTTGGCATTAACTGCCACATTATAAAGGTGAAAAAATGAAGGAAGAACAAACACAAAAATTATTTAAGACAAAATATTCATCTTTGGATGACTTAAAAATGCTCAGTCTCTCGAATTTATCAAAAGCCAATCAATATTAAGTGCTTATCTATGACAGTATATATCAGATATTAAAATACTACAGTTTAAGGCAAAATTAATGGCTGAAAGTAGAAGCCAAGCTAATTCAAGTGCTGTCCAGAGAGGGATGTATTTCTCCAGAGAGGAATTCTAAGAAATAACTCTGCCTTTCCAACAATAAAAAGGCATTTGTTGCAAAATTTGAACTTTTTCAAAGATTCTGAATATTCTAAATGCTAAGTGGTCTTAGAAAGACTTGCCTTCTGAGCTTTTTACAACCTGTGTATCTCTTTTTTGTACACAAATGTACTCTGCTCTCTGGGGCCCCCATCATAAGGACGTGACCATGTAGAGCAAGTCCAGAGAAGGGGCAGAAGATGCTCAGAGGGCTGGAACACTTTGGCTGTGGAGACAGGCTGGAAGAGTTGGGGCTGCTCAGCCTGGAGAAGGGAAAGCTCCAGGGAGACCTTCCAGCCCCCTTCCAGTACCCAAAGGGTCTATAAGAGAGCTGGAGAGGGACTTGGTACAGAAGCATGTAGTGATAGGACAAGGGGGAATGGCTTTAAACTGAGCAAGATCTAGATTAGATACTGGGAAGAAATTCTTCCCTGTGAGGGTGGTGAGGCCCTGGCACAGGCTGCCCAGAGAAGCTGTGGATGTCCCATCCCTGGAAGTGTCCAAGGCCAGGCTGGATGGAGCTCTGAGCAATTTAGTCCAGTGAAAGGTTCCCTGCCCATGGTAGGGGGGTTGGAACTGGATGATCTTTAAGGTCCCTTCCAACCCAAACCATTCCATGATTCTATGGGTAGCAATATAAAACCAACAGAAACAAACAAACAAAAAAGCTTTATCACTCTGAACAAGACTTTGAAAAATATCAGTTGTGTCCAGAGGTAAAAAATGTAGTTAATAGCAAGAAAGTCTGGACATTTCAGCTGTTTCTTAAAACAATAAAAGAGTAAGAGTCTGGTCCATCATTTGTACTCCCCTTTTATTGGAGTAATAGAAACACACACAGTAGTCCAGTTAAGTCTTTAAATAATTCTTTTCCTGTAGTTCTGTGATAACACAGCACAACACTATGTGATAGTTTTAAATAAAATATCTGCTAAAAAGCTAAATATCCTCACAAAAACATCTAAAACTGCCAACCTACATTTAAATTCACTTACATTAAACAAGAGAAGGAAACTTTCTACCATATTTAGGTCTCCAGCTCCAGTGAAATTAACAGCTCCTATACATGCTTACGTAATTTGTTTAAGATAATTAAGCAACTAGTGAAGCCTGGTTTCTTACAGACATGGGTCTCATACCTCCCATTCTGGGACAACAATCCCAGGTCTTCTCCATGAGTTCCCTGTCTGTTTCCAGAGAAGGGGAAAAAGCAGGAAACCCTACAGCTCCATTGAACTGTTTGCCAACTCACCAGCCAGGAGCTGCCAAAAGCCATAGGGAGCGTTTGGGTTCAGTCAGTTTTGCCCTGCTCTCTCCTCTATACACCCATTTTCTTTTAACAAATCTTGAACTAAGCTAATATTTATATCTCTGGAGAGGAAAGATTATCAAATTGGCTTGGGATTGATCAATACAAGTCATTACAACCAGACAGTGTGTTATGACTAACCCAAACATAATGTAGTGGCTTCTGAAACCAGATAGAATAAAATTTAAAAAAAACCCCTGAGACACAGAAATTATAATACCAGACAAGGCCAGATAATCCTGCAGTGATTTAATTTCATAATTTAAACATTTTGTGGTGCATGAACACCAAACTGTTATAGTAAATAGCCTATTTTCTTTTACTTTGGCAGGACTGCTGACCAATTGTTTCACCTCCAAAATTGTTACACTGACTTCAGAGATAATTCCTTAACATGTATAGCTAACTTTATATTCAACAACTAATTACAGACATTTGTATTATTGAATATAATTGTTCACAGTCCCTCAAAAAACTCTGTTTAAACTACTTTACAAGCTGGCTTCAGGCACCAATCCTATAACAAGTTAAAATGGAAAAAACCTCTATACAACAGTTAAGAATTTTTGGCATAAAGGATAAATAATGAATATTGTAAATGTATCCAGTCTGTAGGATTTCACCATTTGTAGTGAAAGCACAGGTGTAGTAACCAGTCTCCAAGACACCACCACATCTTTTACAAACTTCTGCTTCAGTTCCCCCCTTCACAAGTCTCCACTCACACATCAGCCCCAATGAAAAAGGCAACTCATGCAACCATACTGGAATGGAGAGATAAATTCTGCTTTCAAAGGGGACTAAATAAATTAGCTCGCACTTGATACACCTCATCTGTAACTCGATGACTTCCCTGAAACATGGAATTGCTCACACTGGTGCTGCAGAAGTTAACACCACATTAACAGAGAGGGCTGGACTGTCCCAGGGCTCACACATGTTCTGAAGGATGAGTCTTCCCATTTTGACAACTTGGACACTCGTGTTACAAAAGTGACGTCAAAACACC
Organism: Anabacerthia variegaticeps; assembly: GCA_035583185.1. Lineage (NCBI taxonomy): Eukaryota > Metazoa > Chordata > Aves > Passeriformes > Furnariidae > Anabacerthia > Anabacerthia variegaticeps. The sequence goes on from JAWWEW010000165.1 coordinate 1,849,804, forward strand.
CACCTGCTGATTAATTCGTAGAGACGCTGATGACCAGGACAGACAGAAATCAGACTGACGATCAGGTCTAGGGTAATTTTATAGATCTGATGTTTTCTCACTTTCACCTCTATCCACACCTCAAGAAGCAATTTTAAATAAATTCTCCATGTTCATCATTCAGCCCAGATTGTCCTGCACTGGTGGTTAATGGGAACAACATAACAGGAACAACCCCCCAGTTCTTCCTGGCATTGTCTGTACAGCCTGGCTGCTGCTCTACTTGAACAGTTCAAAGGGTATGACAAATGCCAACAAGTTACTTTAGTTCTAACACATCAAACAAAAATGTTGTCAAAGGGTGTATGCTACCTACCCATTTAAAGGTGCCACACGATGGGTCAGGCTGGGAGGGACCAGAGTGGTCCATCTGGTCCAACCTCCCTGCTCCAGCAGGGCCATCCCAGAGCACATGGCACACGATCATGTCCCTATATATAGATATATATATATGTCCAATATAAATACATTCTGGAATATCTCCAGAGAGGGAGATTCCACAATTTCCTGGTCACTCACAGTGCTTGACCACCCAACAGTGAAGTTCTTCCTCATGTTCAGGTGGAACTTCCCCTGCATCAGTTTCTGCTCGTTGCTAAATATACTTTGTTCTCTTTTACTAAACATACGTAAAGATATAGTGTGATCTGAGTTTGTCTGCACTGATATTTGGGGACTTTGCTAACTAGGTCTGACTGAGATTCCATGAGCCGAAGTCTTCAGCATCAACCCAAGCTTTATTTTTCTGTTCGTTTGCTTTTAATGAGGAAACCCTTTTACACCATTCAAAGCCGTGCTTCCCGAGTTTGACTTTTTTCACCAGGCGCATGTTCTTCCTTCCCCTTCAAGGTAAGTATTTCCTAGAAAGAAACCACTGTGTCATTTCGCTCATGGGACAGCTCCTGGGGGAGGTGAGGAGTGGTGGGGCAGGATATGTGGGACGGGCCGGACAGCGATATGGGGGCAGGACACCGATATGGGGCAGGACAGTGATATGGGGGCAGGACACCCATATAGGGGCAGGACACTGATATGGGGACAGGACAGCGATATGGGGCAGGATACCGATATGGGGCAGGACACCGATATGAGGGCAGGACAGCAATATGGGGGCAGGACACCCATATGGGGGCAGGACACTGATATGGGGCAGGACAGCGATATGGGGCAGGATACCGATCTGGGGCAGGACACCGATATGGGGCAGGACAGCGATATGGGGCAGCATAGCGATACGGGGACAGAACACCCATATGGGGGCAGGACAGCGA
>JAWWEW010000165.1:1851213-1881251 GCA_035583185.1 Anabacerthia variegaticeps
TATGGGGCAGGACAGCGATATGGGGGCAGGACACCGATATGGGGCAGGACAGCGATATGGGGGCAGGACACCCATATGGGGGCAGGAAGTGTGGGATGGGATGGACACTGATATGGGGCAGGAGACCGATATGTTGACAAGACACCGATATGGGTCAGGATGTGCGGGCCGGGCCACCCCCCAGGTCGCCATGGCGACGCGTGGCGGGCCGCGCTTCCTGCGGGTGCGTCGCCAACGCTGCCCGGCTGGAAACACCGAGGCGGCCGCGCCGCTGCCCCCCCCCCCCGCAGGGCTACGGGCGCGGAGCGCCGCGCGCAGGGTGGGGTGGGTGTTTCCCGCCGGAGGAGTTACGCGGGGCACCTCCATGGCGGGTGCGGCGGTGCGGGGAAGGTGCGTGTGGGGACCGGGCCGGCGGAGCCCGAGGGAATCCTGAGGGGATCCGGGGGGCTCGGTAGGACCGGGGGATCCTAAGGGGGCCCGACAGGATCGTGGGGGCCCTGGGGGGGGACCCTGAAGGGACGGTGAGGGGGCCTGGCAGGACCGGGGGAAGCCTGAGGGGGCCCGGGGGGACCCTGAGGGGACCCGGCGGGCTCTGCAGGACTGGAGGGACCCTGAGCGGACTGGGAGGGCTCGGCAGGACCGGGGAGACCCTGAGGGGACCCTGAGGGGACCGAGTGGCTTGGTAGGACAGGGAGAATTCTGAGGAAACCCTGAAGGGACCGTGAGGGGACCCAGCAGGATCGTGGGGGCTCAGCAGGACCGAGAGGAGCCTGGGGGTCCCCGGGAGGGGGCTCGGCAGGACCGGAGGGACACTGAGAGGCTCGGGGGGACCGTGGCAGGACCGGGGGGACCCTGAGAGGCTCGGGGAGACCCCGGCAGGACCGAGGGGACTCCGGCCGGGCCTGGCGCTCTGCGGGGCCGTGGCCGCCTCCCGAGGCCCCAGTGCCGCCCGCCCCGTTCGGTGGTGCCTTCTCCGACCCTCGCGTGTCCCCAGGGAGAAGCGAGGGCAGGGCGGGCTGCGGTGCTTCCCCCGAGCGGGCCGGCGGTCACCCCGCTCTGCTCGCCCTTTTCGCTCCCCAGGAGAGAAGGGTTATCCTGCAAGCAGTTTTAGTGCTGAAATGGAAGAAAGAAAAAATACTTCTTCCAGCAATTGAAAAAAAGACCCAAAACCTGCTTATTTACAAAGCTTTTGCCTACTGGTGGTGGTATTTCTTATCAGAAAGTTCATGATAAATCAGCTGCTCCAACCTTGGGATTCCAGTGGACTTAAGAATCTGCTGGAAGTTCGAACACTGCCATGCTATTGCTGGCATTTAATTCTCCTGTTTATTTTTTTCTTTCTGGATCGTTAACTTGATGGTAGACAGCCACAATTAAAACTCACACAACTAGTTAGGTTTTACTTCGTAACCTGTGCTAAGTTCTTATGTTTTGGCTCATTTTTTTTTGTTTGTTTTTATATGCTGTTTTATTTTAATAGTAAAAGAGTTCAAATCTTTTTACCCAGCACGATGATGGAGTTGTCCATGCTGTGAATGTCATTGTGTAAAAACCAAGACATACCTTTTGTCTTCTTATATGTGGCTCGTTCACAAGTGGAGAAAATGTCGCACTTTTATATACTTCACTGTTTCATTTATTAGTATATATCATTCATATAAGTACAGTACTGCTTCAAAAGCAGAAGTCTGTGTTTTAAAAAGTGTATGTGTAACAGGTGTATCTGTAACCTGGGTAGCTTCAAAATGGTTCATTTTATGTGCAAAAGGGTTTTTAAGGAAGTATGCATTATTTCTGAAGCATGACATACTGAGGAACTTGGACAGGAGACACTTAAATGGCTTCATGGAATGGAATGGCCATGTGAATTAAACTGTTTTTTGCACAAGTCTTCATGTAGGGGTGTAGATATCTTAAGAGCTACAGTCTATTTGCCACACGTCCTTGTTTTTGCTTTTTGTGTTTCAAATTGTAATTCTATTTATTTGGTTTTCTTCCACAGTGCTAAGGAAGCAGCTTCAAAGCCAGGCAGGAATGGCCTTGGGGAGGCTGGGACAGAAGGACTGGTACGAGGTGCTGGGTGCTGAGCCATCCGACAGCCCCGCAGAGCTGAAGCGCAAGTACCAGAAGCTCGTCTTGTTGGTAAGTGTGTGTTGGTTATTTACCATGTGCCAAAATGGGTTTTATAAACCAGTGAGAGAATAGGTGCTGCTTTAGTTTTTACATTTTTTGTCTCGATATAACTGATCAGGATATGTTTATAGTATCAGTTTCCTGAAGCTGGTGTAAGTTTGAAATAAACATCTGGAGTTTGTGAGTTACCAGTATATTTTTCAAAGACGGGTTGTGATGTTCTGTTTCCAAAACACTGATGTGTCTTCCAGCTTTGCTAAGCATTCATAAGGAAACTGACATACCTCATTTGAAAGACAAATACTTGTTTCTCAGGTGCTGGGTAATCAGGCACCCAAGTGAAAAAAAGTCATTGTTTGCAGCAGTAGTAGTCATGAAATTTGCTAATTGGTGCTTGTGGTATTTACCATCCTGTGTGCTGAATGCAACCCGTGAGTAAATAAAGACCAGATGCAAAGAACAAAAAGTTTTTTCCTGATAGTCTGCAGTAATGAAACAGAAAATGTGTAGGAGGAAAATATGCTAATTTTACTTGAAAGTTGCTGGTGAATTTTTGTGGAGTTTTCTTGGTCATGCATCAAGACTTCGTGTTCTGTGAATTCCCTTAATTTTTTCTGTGCTGCTATATGTGCATAAGAACCTCAGAGCTTTACCAGATTACTTTGTGTGATTCTTGGTTATTCTGTTTTACGCCCTCCCCTGAATTCAGGCAGTTTGCTGACAAGGTGCTTTTGCCTGGATTGCTGAGAAAAATGGAATGTGCTTTTTGATACTGTTGACTGTTTTCAATTGAATTTGATGGTCAAATAGAATTCCCAAGGTAACTAAATTCCTAAGTTTCTTGAAAACTGGTGACCTGGTAGAGAAGAAGAAAGAAGGTGAGCAGAACTCACTTTATAGGAAAAAATTTTTTAGGAAGCTGCTAGCCAGGCTGTTAGGATTGGGAGGTGTTAGAGCATGTGCATGGCAGACCTTGCTTGGTTTGAGGTGTCAGAACAAATGTGGGAAGAAGTTGGGATTTATGTGACTTAAAGAGAATGCCAGTGATCATGAGAATGAGTTTTGTTAGAGTTGAAATAAATTCATGGGTTTGGGGAGGTCTTGTTTATCTTTTATGTTGGTGTGTGGTTTTTTAAAATTATCTTATTTCTAACCATTGTAAAAGCAGTCTTAAAGTTTGGTCCTTTCACCAATATGTTCCAGTTTTACACATTTTGATATTCTGCAGTTGAATTTGCTAGGCAGCTCTGCTGTACATCTGCTCCATCTCAGTGCTTCCTGTGAACTCATTTCTTTGTCTGAAACTGATCTGTATAGTCTTAAGATTCAACACCTGACAGGATGTTTGTGTGCAGATATAGGACATAAATTCTTTGATTCTCACTATTAAACATTAGAAAGAAGGGGTGGGCTTTGGAAACCAAGCTTCTTAGTTCCACTTCTAATAGAAATAGTTCTTTTTTTGGACCTCCTAGTGGTTTTTGCTATTGAATTACTGGTAAAATGTGAATAAAAGAGTAATAATGATCTGTTTGTGCACAGTGAAGATGATGGGGGGACCACTGTGTAAACTACCTTTTCCATTCAGACAGGGAGCTGATTTAAACTGAATACTGTAATGGAATTAATATATTTCTTTCCTTATGAAGCAATGTATAATAATGGCATTAAAATCATACCTATTGTTCAGAGCTGAAACTGCATAGTCCCTTTCCTGTATGATTTTTTTTTTAATGAAACTGACCCTTGTGTTATAGAACTGTACTTACATGTAATTGTTTTGAAGTGCATGAAGTGAGAATTGTTGAAGGTTACAACTGTCTGCTTGTATCTCTAACTGTAGGTTTAGAAGATGAAAATAGTATTTGAATATACAAGCTTTTCTTTAGCACCTGTGTATTTCCAGCCTATTTGGTTTGTGCTCTTTATTGGAAAAGTCAGTAAGAAGTGTTAGAGAAAATGAATATGCTTTTTTTTTTTCCTTTGGTGTCTGTGATGGAGCTCTCTGACTAAAAAGCCACACTGATGTTTACTTGTAGGTGTTTTCCCAGGGCAGATCTGCTGCTTGTCTGTTGTTGTTACCATATGTCCTGTCTCTCTTCATCTTTTTCTTTTAGCTGAACTGTTACACACTCTACTTGATTGTCTGCTTACTGCTACAGCATCTAGCACAGCCATTCCAAAGTCTTTAAAAGCATGATGCTAATGAAACCATCATTATTTTTATGCACCTTAAAAACCCACTGGCTCTAGGAGTGACTGGAGGCTGTGGTCAGTATCTTCCTTAACAGGGGCTCCTACAGCACAGGGTTTCAGAGGGAAAGTTAGGGCCACAGATGTGGAGTGTGTGGGGTTCCATAGTTGAAAAAGTTGGGAGACTTTGATAAAAGAAGAGTCTGCCAGGCCATGTTAACACAAAAAGCATTCTCTGTGATTCAGAGACTCACGGGCTGATATTGATGAGATCTATAAGGAAGGTGGTGGTGGATGTTTGTCTTATCCTGATGCTATTCCCTAGGTGTCCAGTGCTCAGTGTTAGTAAAAAGGATAGCACTGGATGGACCTCCGTCTTACCTTTTGTGTCCTGTTCAGGTGGAGTCACTCCCTTGCTTCCCACACTGGTGCTTGGAGCTCTAGGTGACTTCACAGCTCCACCAGCCCAGGAGCTCCTTTCTCCTGTGGTTTTCTAAAGCTCCTGCTGGAGGTGGTGGTGGTACAAGCAGTGCTACCATTGGCATGGGCAGGGAACAGGTCTGCCTGCAGGTGTTTTTAGGTGCTCTGGTCATAGCTCCAGTGGAGAGACAGGGACAGCAGATGAGCACAACCGTTTAAAAGATTTCATGTCAAATTTTATGGTCAGCACAGAAGGTTTTCTGGCTTATGTGTAGCAGCAGAAGTTCATCTCCTGAAGAATTATACTGTGATGATAATCTCAAAATCCAAAACTTTGTAAAGCAACTTGCATCTAGGATACCAGTTGCAATTAATATGTCGTTTATTCTCAAACCACAAATATTCTGATGGTACATGTTCATTGGCATCGAGCAGAATAGATGGTGGAATTTATTTTTAAACACAGTTCTGCTGTTAAAATAAAAATGGCAAATGTCTGAGCCCAAGCCTTTTCCAGTGATCCCCAATGCTTCATGTTGAGCATTTGCTTTCTGCCATCTGCTATTTTCTGTATTTGTCAACACAAGTATGCTTAGCTTCTTGAATGAACAGGCAGATGCAAATTTCCAAAGCTAAGAAGAGTTGGAGATCTTGCCATATGTCATCCAAAAGATAACTAAATTTGCAGTTAAATCTTGGGATTGACCTTAATAATACAAAGTAATACACATGGTTGAATGGTAGCTTTGTAAAAATGACTTCATAAGGGTAAATTAGCTTAAAACTGATGAGTTTTTAAAACAGTAACTGTTTTTGTTAAGTCTAACAAATGGATGATTGAAAAGGTTAATAACCAAAACAAAACTGTACATAGACACCCTACTAGAGTGAATATATTTGCTTACCTTTTTGCCATGTTTTGCATTGTTGGACTTTGTTTTCTCCTTTGGTCGGGTCACAGCATACATTTAAGTGAATTATTTTACTACAGATAATGTCAAATTCATCTTGTCAATTCTGTCCTTAAGAATAGTATTAACTTGACACAGGAAACAGGTTTGGCCTTAAAGTAGGTGGGGGGGTTTTCCCCACACTTCTTAAGTACTTAAACATCTTTATAAAATTTCCTCGCAACTTAATGAAACTTTAACTTACATTTTAAAACATTTTTGTGTACGTATGTGACTGTGATACCATCTTGATGTTCATTATTGTAACAAGCAGTAGCAGCTAAAGATGACAGATTTCTGGGCACAAGATCACGTGCCACTGTCAGTTTAATAAATAGTTTATTTATGCAACAAAACAAAACTTTTGTGCATGCAGGCTCATCCTTCAGTATCAACTCTGGCACAGATCTTCAGCCAGTAATTCAGCAAGGAAACAGAATTCCAGAGAAGTTCTTTGGAACCAGCATAGCTCAGTGCAAAGATCCATTGGGATACATACGGCCTTTTATCCACAGTTAGATGCACGGTAGTTTCAACAAGATTGGTAAACAGGTTTTATGCTCTATACTTGATTTTTTAAGGAATCCAGGCAGCTTTTAGGAAGGACAGTGCTTATGTTCCATTTCTGAATGTGCATAAAATTCATTGAGGGTAAAATTAGGTTAACAAAAATAGGATATTGGGGAGGAAAAATGTTACCCCATCTTATTGGCACAATTTTTCCATCCCCTTTTGGTCTAGCACTTTTTGGTCAAACAATGAGTTGCTGGATTGTTTTTGAATTTTCATGTAACTGCTCTATATCTGAAAACTGCTTTTTCCTGGGAATAAAGTCACCAAACACATAAGCTTTGTCTAGCTGAAAATCAGGTGTCTGTTCCTGTTGATGCTGATGATATTATAGGATACCTTTCAACTGGAAAAAAATTATTGTGCAGGAAAATTATATGCTGCTGTTACAGTGTGTGCCCTAATCTTAAAGAAAATCCATGTAATTTGAGCAGGCAGTATGCAAGAAGCTCTTACTTTTAATACGATAAGGAAATAAAATGTGCCATTTAACACACAGTGTTAAAAAGATTATCTCTCTTATTAGAAGGGGAGGGTGTGTGTGTATAAATACAAAGTGTTAAGGTGCTCACTTAATATATTTGAAAGAGTAGAAAATCTGAAAACAGAGCATGAGGCATAGGTGAGAATGACTCTCAGCAACCATAAATAAAGATACTAATAGAAATTTAATGTAATGAAGCAAAATAACTTCAGGAATAGATTGCTCCATGGAGCAAGTTTAGAGGAAGGACATAGGACTTTCTGAAGAGAAAAAAATCTGTTGTATCTTGTCAGATTTATGTACATCTAAATTCTGCAATCACAAGAAATGCAGAGCATGTCATATGTGTCAAGGTAAAGGCCTGCTTGCATGATGATTGTTTTGAGGTTTGTTGCAAGATAAATTCAGTATTACTCCTGAAAGGACTTGCCTCCTGAGGAACTTCATGTTGAGTTTAACCTGAGAATTTGAACCTTGGAAATGAAAGCATGTGGAGTTTTGCATTGGAAGTCACATAAAAATGCTTTTCGCAATGAAAATCAAGCAGTGTGTGTATTCCTTTTTTAACAGAGGGCTTTTGTTTTTTGTTTGAATAGCAGCATACTTTTTAGAGATACTTAATAGATCATCATCCTTAATTAGCCCTGGCTTCACCCAGCTGGTAGAAAATGGATTTGTAATTTGACAGTATGAAAAGAACAACTTCAGTGCAGCCTGGTTGGAGCTGGACTAAAGTTCATCTAATTGCTATAGAAAGATAAACCATCAAGTTTAATACAAGGGACTAGTGTTTTAATGCTCAGGGTGGGAGTTTTTTGAGCTGTTCTTTACTAATCATGACCTTAAAAAAACATTTTCAATTTGTGACTTGAAAAGTTAGTTATTAACCTATGTAGTACAAAACAGCCTCCATGTTACAGAAGTCACTAATTCAAAGAGCCTTATTAGCCAGGCCATGATCATGCTGATGTTCCTGCTGCTGTTGAAGCTGTGAGAGTTGTTTGATTTAACCACCTGACTTTGGTAGTGTTTTTTGTTTGGTTTTTTCCTTACAACAGAAGAGTTCATCATGAATAGTCAGTAGGAAGCCTGAAGAACAGGTAGTTACACCTGCAGTGATCATGTTGCAGATGTTGGAGTAACAGGAACTTTTATCAGTCAGAAGAGCATCACAAATTTATTGTGTGTGTTATTCTCACTTACTACCTTGTAATGTGTAATGTTTTCTAGGTTGATGTAGGTACATTTTAACAAGTGGGTGGAATGTGAATATCCCTGCGGCAGAAAGTTTTGTTTTTACCTGCTACATAGAATAGAACTCACAGCATCACAAAATAAGCCAGCAAGTAAGTAATATATGGCTTATCTGGGTAGTTCAGCCACTGGTGAAAGTAGTGTTAGTTTGGAAATGATTTCTAAATAGAATGTGTTTACTTATTGGGTTATTGTCCATATTGTGCTTGTTATAATGAGCAGCTTCTGATACCTCATCCTCTGAAGATTTAAGGTACAGACATAACAGGATGGATACCAGGAATTGAAATGTGGGATTTGCCTAATACATGTTTGGCCTTTGATATCATTTATGCTCTGCAAAGGAATCTGATGCCTCTCTTGAGCATTTTGTGCACTGGTTATAGAAGTTATTAATTGTAACAATATATTAAAAAAGGTCTATACTGTCTTTGGTAGACTTTTTGTGAAAGGTGTCCAATACTCACAAATATTCACTGTGTCCTGAGGCAGTATAAAATTAGAATTCTGATTAACAATGAAATCTTAAGTACTAGCTTATTAAATGCCACAGAGATGCAAGTGTTCTTTCAGCACTTTTGAAGGAATATTTAAGTAGTTTTATATGGTGCAGTGTGCTTTTTGTCTCATTTCTAATGTAAGACATTTGAAATAAATATCATGCAGGAAAGATACGAATTGAAGCACAGAGAAGGAAGCTACATAGCCCAGCATAATGCTTTCACACAAGTAAATGTTCTGATTATTCTGATGTTGGAGCAGCCACAGTCAAGAGTACCTTGAGCTGGACAACATTTTCAAATCAGAAATGACTGATCAGAAATCACTATGTATTCAAGCACCTACTTCAGAAATTTTAACCACTAGCTCAATTATTTAGAGAAGCTACAACGCCAGAACATGAGTTTGAAGGATAATAAATGTGAAGAGTAGAATCAATCATCCAGCAATACTTATGTTTGTGTGAGATCTCTTATTGCTATTAAATAAAATTGACCATGTTTGTGTTGAATCTGAAATAGTTATTAGATTTTAAAAATATTGTCATGTGATATAGTAACCTGTGAAACTCAGTGTTTTGGGGGACTTGTATTAATTATTTTTTAATACATTTTCTGATTGCAATTTTGCCTTATGTTTGAAATACATAATGTGATTATTATAGAAAATAATTAAAGCAACACATTCTCACATCCCTTCTTTCCTTCATCTTCAAACACTTTAGAATCAGAAAATCACAATCTGAGTGACATAACTGTCCCAGCCTCCATCTTCTCCTTGCCTCAGTGCACCAGGAATGCTTTGCCATGTCCCATTGAGCTGAAATGCTCAACAGAGATGGGCTCATTTGAACTGATTTAAGAAAGAAGAGAATTCTTATGCCTGATGGGTTGGCTTGTGGGACACTTTGTAGGTAGCTTGTGTCATTTTAGAAAGAAAATTCGCCTTTCTGTTGTAGTCTGACAGTCATTTGGATAAACACTTTGTCATTTAAGGCTGAAAAGTGAGTAGTCAGACTATTGTGAAAAACTTGACCCTTCATTGTTATTCCTAATAAATTAACAGTAATGAAAAAATTCAGGTTATGCTGCTTGGATTTATAACCTAAGAATGTCCATGGTCGAAGAAGGTGCAGGTGAATGAGTTTTCTGAGCAGCATCTTAGATAAACACTTTTCTGATCTTGGCATAATGTTAGATAGTAACCAGTGACGTGTTTGAGGGGAGGCTGAACAAGAGCTGCTCTTTTAAGAGGTACTTACTTACCTTCTGTCAGAGCAAGCCAGTATTGGCTCCTGCTCTTACAGAAGAGCAATGCGAAGTATGGGCTTGGTATGGATTCTCCTAGTTGTAAATGTTGCTACTGAAACTCAAGGAATGAAAACCTTGGATTATTCCTCTACAGTTGCTGTCCTGTCCTAGGTTATGACTTTACCTTTCCATCTCTTGACTATTCCTTTCTAAAATGGGACAGTTCTGTAAAGGCTGACTGCCTAGATAGGGTGTTGTTAATTATCAAAAGCTCACTAATGAATTCTGTAAGTAGAACATTCTGTTGTCACGTCATTTCATGAGTCACATGGAAGGTGTGTCCCTTTGGAGCTGTGAGGACACGCTGCCAAAATTGTATCCTTACTGTGAATGGGGCGATTTGCCAACCGTGTCCAACCTCAAATTAGAAGTTAAATTAACACCAAACTAGTGGTGAGTCCAGATAGGAATGCATCCTTCAAGCCATCACTCTGAGTAAATCCAATCCAAACTGGTTTATAAGTTTATGTGAGTCCATGGATTATGTTTGGAATTGTTTTATCACTAGGGATATGAATACTTTAAATAAAGTTGACATGTTGTTTTTTTCTTTTAAATGCTGGTGTGATATCCATGAAATGGAGTCTTTGTGCCAGAGTCACAGTGTGCTTCATGGCCTCTGATTTTAAGGCTTGAAACTTCTGAAGCTGCTTTAGGTTTAATTGACATTGCCAAAGATAGAAAAGTGCTGCCTGCACAAGATGCTGTGGTGCTTAGGTTTTTCTTTGGATATAGTTAAAATTCTCTAATACAACAGGGGATTCAGGGGGTTGATTTCACATGAAAGTAACATTTGCCTAAACTAGTTGCCTAACCATTTCTCTGGCATTACTATATGAATAAGGCCATATTAACCTGTGCCTAAACAACAGAACATCCTTTAATGTGGCATTTAATAGTGTAGATTGTGATCACAGGAGCCAGAAATTTTAAAGGAATTTATTTATAGATTCCTTTTATATTTTTATTTTTTCCTTTGTGTTCCTGTAAATTTTAAGATGTTTGTTTTTTTCTTTTCTTTGCTAGTTTTTGGTGGGTTTTCTATTGCTTTATATTTGCCAGCTGTGTAGTGTAGTTTCCAAAGGGCTTTTAAAAGTACCTTTGAAGATTCTTGGGTAGCTCATCATAGGAAAATAAGAAGCTATGGAAGAGAAGAAAATGGAAGAGAAGCTGTTTCTACATATGTACTTTTTGGTAACTAACCATAGCTTCTTTTTCTTCTTATTTTCATACCTTCGTTAGCCTAATAACTCTTTTCTTCTCTTTATACAACAACAGTCGATTTTCTTTTATATCAGTGGAAATTAAAAGTTTTGCATTTAATTTCAGCATTAAGTTTATTCAAGAGCTGAAAAGGGTGAGAGGTGTGAATATTTAATATGAGAGTTACATGAGGTAATTACTTGCTGTTTGATCAGACTCTTCGCAGTCTAATGGGGTTGGATCTTTCCACAGACTGGGGAATAGGGGGTGAAAGGACTAAGAGTTCATTAGTTTGGTTTCTGTAGGATGGACTAGTTATTGCTGCTGCAGGAGTGTAATCCATTTCTCTTGCCAGTGCAGTAGGTTATCTGTTTCATCTTGGGAAAGTTTCCAAACAAGAGGCTGCAATTACTCGTTTTTGCAAGTGCATTAAAGGAGCAGATTCATGGAGTGTTACCTTGGACGAAGAAGAGCAGCAGACACTAAGTAGTGAGGAGGAAAAGCAGGTCTCTCTTCAGCTTTTTCGGAGGGCTCTCAGCACAGACTTATGCCCAACGTCACAAAATACCTCAGATTTTCCAGTGAGTAATAGAACCATTAAAAACCTGGATGGAAATTAAGATTATCAACTGGTGTGATTTAAGTGTGTAAGAAGAGGTTGTGGTGAAATTCTTGACTTAATGAGAGAGAAGACTGAGGAAGTTTAAAGTCTGTTTGAGCAAGATAGCTTTTAAAAAAATAACCCAAACATGCTAATTAATGAGTTTATGACAGTATAATTTAATCTGTGTGCTATTTTAATTGCACATCAGAGGACTCCAGTAATGGTAAGGAATTTACTACACTGGATTGTTAGTCCCATTCTCTGTGTTTTCACTGCAAGTGCCAGTGAATGCCAGTCTTGTGGTGTGTGTAACTTGCACATTGCTGTGTACATTCCATCCTAACTTCTTTTTTTCTTCTGGCTCTTTTTGAAAGAACAGTTTGAGTTGTCTGTGGGTGTTTTCTTTTAAAATTATCCATCGGTAATGAATAACTAAAATGTTAGGAAAAAATTGATTTTCCCTCCAGTGTGCTGTCTTGAGGATGCTTTGCTGCAAGTACCTTGGGTCACAGCAGATACTTCCTTGTAGTATCTACTATGGCACCAGTAATGTCCTCGGAATATTTCTATTCTGATGGATTTTATTTGTTTCAAGTGAATTTGTAGGTCTGCTGTGCTGAATTTTGTGCATAACAGTGGTTATTTCTGGCGAGAACATTATGGGAAAAATTAATAATGTGTGTTAGACACGCAAGCAGTTGAATATTGTGTGGGAAGCTCAAACTGATGCATGCATAACGATTTCTGATCATGGCAGATTATAAGGAGGAAAAAGAACTGGACTAGCTAGTTGAACACTGAGCAATGTTAGAAAAAAGTCATAGAATGGAGAAGTTCTTAGATATTAGAAGGAAAATGAAATGTCATCTTTTATTTTTCCTCAAGTGAGGAACATTTCCTATGAGTAAGAGTCATCTTGGAGATGGACAGTGGAGGCTGTAATCAGTGTCAAAGCAGATAACAAGATCAGGTAGGGGAAGGCTAAGGTTGTTAAAAAGCTTAAAGATGGATTGTGCTTAGGGGAAAAAAGGAAGAAGAGGTGGATGGAAGTAATGAATCAAGAAGATAAATTCCTGTCTCTTTTGTACAGCTGCCTTTGGATAGACATCCTTTGGGGAAGTTTAAATGTCTATGTGAAAAGATTCAGTGTCACAAGGAACGCTTCACGTTCTGTTTCTGCTCTTTACAGGCTCCTTCCATGTTCCCTGCTAACTTCTGCCAATTGAGTGAGCATGTTGAAAAGACTGATTGTGGGCTAGGAGGGCAAGTTTAAGACCTGGAATCATTCTTTTCATGGAAGTGAACAAGTTCCGCATTTCGGAGAGAGTGCTTTGCAAAATCAATGAAGCACCTTCAAAGTAATCTTGTTTTGTGCTGTTTTAAACTTAAGACCACTCCTCTCTTTTCTTTTTTTCTTTTTTCCTTTTTTTCTTTTTTTTTCTTTTTTTTTTTTTTCCTTTTCCAAGCACTTGTCACGTGAAGCTTTTCGCTACTGAATTGTGCTAGTTACTGGAGAGGGGAGAACTTACAAAAACACACACGAGTGTGGAACCTGACCTAGTGAATGTCTCACTTCTACTGTTTGTGTTCTACTGAAATACACGTACTACATCCCTGATATTACTGCAGATGAAATCTGAGTCCTGTGTTTAGTCCACTGAACACGTCGTGCCTGTTACAATCTTTGTGCTCAAGAAAGGATGTGATCACAGCAGTTCAGTTTAGAAAGACTGTAGGGGAGGAAATGGAAGCAAATATTTACAAACAATACTAAACTTTTTTCCTCGCTCTGGGCTCCGTTTTTGGTGCGGTGCAGAGGAACAATGACACGGTTTGCTGTAACCTGGTAAGCATTAGGTGGCAGTAGCGCGTTGTATTTGGCAGCTGCTTTGTCGCTTGGGTTTTATCTCCTGGTGTCTTTAGTGCAGTGTCATAAATGGAGAAAACATGTATTTTATTTCTTTTAGTTTCTATAAAATGCTGATTTATAAAATGTTGTGTGTGACTGTAAGGGCAGATGTTTGGGCTTGTGTGTGCATAGGTGGCATTAGGATGCTGTAGTATCTGCACAGCATCCATGACTTATTTTCTGGTCTATAGTATCTAACAGTGATAACATTAACTGCAGATATTCTGATGATAAATATGCTGTTAATGGCCAAGTGAGTTTAGTTTGGCTGCCTTCACTTTTTTATAAGCTGTTAACATTTCTAAATTTAATATAGCCTGTTAGATGAAGTAGGCTTTGATTTTTTTGCTTGTGTTTACTCTTTATTATTAGATAAACAAGCTTAGGCTCTAGAGAATGTTGGTAGGAACATAATTAACCTTTCAGCACAGTGGTGGTATTGTCACTCCAGATCCTGGACAAGTGCAGTTACCTTGTGACCCTTTTGGAGGGTGTTTTTCCCCTTCATGCTTCTTTCTCACAGGTAAAGGATCTCAAGGATTTCGGAACTGGTGTGGCACTGTATTAATTGGCCAGGATGATCAGTTAATAGAAGAAGAGCAAGAAAGTGTTGACAGAACATGCTATCTAATTAGTACCTGATGGACCATGTAGGCCACAGAGCCCAGAGTGTGATGTTGCTTCAGGGTGGCAACTAGACAAGACCTTTATATGCAAAACAGGCCTGTGGAAAAGCCAGGGATGGAAGTGTACGCTGCTGGAATATTTCACTTTCCACTGGAAGCTTGGGGAAAGCTGGGCATGCTTAATACTTCATAGAAGGAGCACATATCAAATTATCAACCCTCTGTTTGGCACAAGTCCTGCTCTTAAGTTGTGTAGCCTTTTGTTTAGGTCTTTTTTAATGTTAGAGATGATCTACAAATAGTTGTTGTTTCTTTAAATAAACTCTTTTTTTTTTGCTCTCATGTTTTTTTTGAGTAGTAAGGGAGAAATAGTAGGACAGTAACATTTTCTGATGGCCCATGTGATAAAATGGCAAAGAAAATCATTCTCAGTTGAAAAATTATTCTAAGTTAAGAGCAGCACCACAGTGCTCTGGGGTTCCACCTTCACTGGTTTCCAATTACATTGTGGTGTTTAAGAGTTTTTCAAGTCCTTCCAAAATGAGATGCACTTTGAATCTAGCAAGGTAATATGCCAGGATTATTTAGCTGCTGGTAATTAGTGGGGTTTTCCCCAATCATTTGTATAAACATATTGGTAATTAATTAATTAATACTCTTTATTCAGAAATTCTTCCTCCAGTGTTAGAGGTTTGATATTTACATGTTTAAAACAAAGATTTCTTTTTTTTTTCAAAATTAACTAATTTTCTCCTGCAGTTTAAGCTTCTTTGTGTTACTGAAATAAACCCTTGCTGTTTCAGAATACTTTTATTGGATAAATAACCTTTTCTTGTTGGTTGGTCTTTAGTTTCATTGGTTTTTGTTTGCTTTTGGGTTTTGTTTGCTTTTGTTTTTGTTGTTGATTGTTTTGCTGGGTTTTTTTGTGTAAAATAGTGTACTTTTTATGAGTTCAGCTGCTCTAATTTTATGAGTTCAGCTGGTGAAGTTGGAAAAAGGCTTTTTTCTGTGACCTGTCAGTGAGTGCCACAGGGTGGGGGCCAAGTGCATGTTTGTCAGCTTTTTCCTTGATCATCACAGGTGGCTAAAACGTGCTTTTCTCAAATTCCAGTTTAATAAATGAATTTCTAATTTGGCCTGTGTTCTGATTGAAAACCCATCAGAGAATGGATTCTGCAAGAAGGAGTTCAGCCCTAAAGCGCAGCAGCCAGGCTGGATGGATTCTGATCTGTATTTCATGCCCATAACCAGAATAAATGATCATTGGAGGTGTTGTGCTTGATTGCTCAGATATAGCTGACATATACATGGTGTGGGTAATACCAGAGATGTGTGTTAATGCTGTTACATGCTGATAGGGATTTGTGGCCTGAAGTATTCAGTGTGACAATGTATGTAAAATTAGCCAAAGTGTTAACTTTAAATGTTACTATATAGCTCTTGGAGTGTTGTATATAATTGCATTGTATTCTCCTTTCTCGTGCTGTGTCCAGCAGGGAGACTGTTGAGCTTTATATTTTGGTGCTTTATCAGCTGATCTGGAACTTTCAATATGTACTGGTGAATTTGCTTGAAGATCTTGTTACAGGCCTCCAAATGACAGCTTAGAACTGGAAATGTGCAGTTTTGCTGGGGTGTGGGGTGGTGAGGGAAACCTGCCCTCCTGCACCGTGTGGTATTTCAAGTGTAATTTTAGGAAGGGGAGGAATGCCCCATTAAGCTTAATTGTCCATACTTGATTCCAAGCTATGGGAAGACAAAGACTGAACACTGTCTTTTTATGGAAAGAGAGAAAAATGGAGTACAAATACAGAGAATTTCAGCCTACTGTACTATTCTGACTTCTGAAATTATTTAGGGTAGTTTTTGATTCCTTAGATATTTAAAGATGTCGCTTAAATACTGTGGTTATGTAGCCGATTTAAGGGATTTTGTTGTAGGAATTGTAATTGCTTTCTTACAAAAATGTGTCCTCGTGGTCTGTAAATAACTAGAGAAATAGATGCAATTATATGACCCAGTCCAGCCCTTGTTTAGCAGTTAATTTCTCCAGATTTCTATGAGCATTTGTTCCGATCTACACAGATTTGGTTGTTGGTTTAAACCTAGCCAAGGCTGGTGGTGTCTTAATTGCTACCACAGAGCAACCATTTGGCCTGTGTGAGATGAATGTTGTCAAGGTACCTTCTGCAAGGCGGACATTCATCCACTGGGAATGTATCAAGAAAGTTTTCATTAATTGGTCCCTTTGTTGGCATTTGTGGCAGAGCAGCCAAAAACTGAGTATGAACAGACACTATGTCAAGGGGTGAGATTTATTGGCAAGTCCCACTAAAAACTGGTATTTACTACATATATTGTAAGCAGGGGCAAAGGAGTTTCCTCCTAAGAACAGACTGGCATTAAATTTACTCAGATTTCTTTTTATTTGTTTGTTTGTTTATTTATTTAAAGGCAGGGAAATGCATCAAGTATTCAGAATCAGTTGGAAGTTAAATAGGAAATAGCTGGTTAACATGTTTCTTCTTAATTTTGACTGTCTTGCAGCTTCACTTTAATATGATGTGAAGTGTTACGATGAGCTCTATAGTCTACAGAGAGATTTGCATGCACCTATGAATACTCTGTCAGATGAGAACATTTGACAGATTCTGTCCTGACTTCATAAACTTAACCTGTAGATAATAACAATTACAATCGATAATGTATAAATGTTGGGTCAAGCATGAGAAATGTTTTTAAACATAATTTCCAATTTCAATACTTTGATGTGCTCATCAACTTCTGCATTTTGATCTTGTTGCTGTGTTAAAAGGATGCACCTCATTATATTGCAAAGGACATACTGGTAATGGTTTGTGTATTTTGTCCTACTGCAACACAGCAGTTTGTTGCTAAACTGTGTATAGACCAGGACTGTTTACATTAGGCTTTCTGTTCTGCTTGCTTAGGCCAGTTTTGTCTTCAAAAGAATCTTAATGTTTTTTGTATCATAGTGTGTTATAAATGAAGTAACAGTTTAGACTTATTAACCAAATTATCATATGTTGACTCTGAGGGAGAGTTCTGCTTGTGAAATTTGAATATATTGTCTGTTCAATATTGAGCTTTGATACAAGAATGGATTGAACCCCCAAACACTGATAATGTGATTTATAAAAGTGCTTGGTATTAATGTCTGTGGTTCCCCTAAGGGGTCAGAGTTTCATTCTGTTGGATTCCCAGCCCTGAGTTAGGCCATGTGGTTGGAAAACAATGGCTTGGATTTCTCTCTTCACCCAGCTGCTTCCAGTGCTTCCCCTGTCCTCTTTCTTTGCCTCCTCTGAACGGCAGAGTCTCCTGCCGGTGGGGGGTGTCGGTGTGTCCTGCTCTTACCTCGCACTGTCCGTGCTTAGCCTTGGCCACTTGCACTTCTGCACTGTTAATCCAGCCAGCCCTTTCAGACCACTTTCATGACTTGTGCCTCTCCTGTTTGCAGTTTTAATTCAGTTCTTACCAAATATGATACCTTCTCCAGATGAAGCAGTGAAGTTTGGCTTGAATTTCTCTTCCCTGACCATTACTGTGTTTCATCACTGCTTATTTTTAATATAAATACACATCTTTTTACAATATCCTCAATCTTTTTAGAAATTGCGGGAGGTGGTGTAGTGTAGTGAACACTGTGGCTTCCAGTTACTTTTGCAATTTAAAAAAAGGAAAAGGTAGTTCATACTTGGCTGGAAATCATACTTGTAGCAGCATTACATGGATGAAATACTGTCAAGATATAAAACCACTGTAGCTATTGCTGTATGCCTAATGTGGAAAAAGGGAGATACTGCGTTAATTTGAGGTGTTAATATTCTATCATTTACTCTTTTTTCAAAGCTTAGATTTAGTCCTTAAATGTAGTTCTTTCAAAAGCACAACTACTTGGATGCATCTAAGTAATCCTCTGGTACAATCCTACTACTTGTTTTACTCAGGAAGATAGAGCACATCTCCAGCTTTAAATATTCCTTATTCATAGAGAGGCACACATTCCCTTTGGAAACAAAGCAGGAATTCAAAACTTGTTTGAACTTGACAGTTCAGTTTAGCAAGGTGATGATTCCATGAGACTGTAGATGATTTCAGAGTTTAAAACCTTTAATAAATCAGATAGTTTAGAAATTTACTCTGCTGTAACTGTTGGTAGTACTGACTACTTAGTGGTTACTTTGACTCATGATAGTAAGTCCAGAATAGTCTACCTTTTGAATTTTTGAGCTGTGATGGTTTCATCATCATTGTTCTATGCCTTTACTTTTGCATTTTAGAACCTTAATAATAGTTTCCCTTATGAGGGTGTGGAGAGGGGCAGAATCTAAAAGGTGTATAATAAAATTTTAGAAGTCTAAAAATATTTCTCCAAAACAATTGTCTCAGGAGAGAAGATCAAGGATTTAATGCAGCCACATCTGGTTCATCCTTTTTATATTACTTTTTATTTTCTGCTGAAGATTTCTGCAAACACTTGACATCTTTACATAAAATATTGGAAAGTAAGAAAGACAAAGCTGCAGAAATTAGAGAGTACTCCTTAAGTTCAATCCTGGAAAAAAATTAGAGTTGTTCTCCCTTCAGTTTCCTCAGTCAGAAAAATTAGAAACTTTACATTTTAAATAGACTTACTTAAAAGCCATGTAATTTCAGCAGGGAGAAGTTTTTTACAGTTATCTGTGAAATACGTAGTAGTGGAGGAAATCATTATTAACTTTTTCATAAGTGAAAATTTGGAAGCAGTAGTTTTCGTAGAAAATAGAGCCTCCTGGTTTGATGTATGGAATTAGGGACATGGTGCATCTTTGGTTTTTCAAGTGAATACCCTTTATACACCAGGCAAAATAGCCATGGCAAAGTGCTAAGTAATATTTGAGAAGGGGTAGTACTTTTTACCCTTTTCTGAATAATCAGTCTTTTCAGCTGGACGTCTGGGAAAGCAGTTCTGAGTTAAAGTTTGGCTGTAATAAGCAGTTTAGTTACTGTATATTCCACAGTTTAGGGAGAGATTACAGATTTAGTGTCAAACCTGTGCCTGGGTGCTTCACCTCTCCCCTCCCAATAAGCCGTGTTAAGTTGATTCTCACTGGGTGCTGGAAGTGGCTTTTGAAAAATAAATTCATGAGCACCAGTAAGAAATGTACATTAAATTGATTTAACTGGAGGGTTTCTGCTTGCTAATTTGAATGTGATTAAAATCAGTCAACCCTATTAGATTTATTACATGAAGAAAAAGGAACTCGCACAAGTGTCAGGAGGACCTTTGTGTGTCACTGCGGGGCTGGATCTGCTCAGCCACCTCTGGGGGTTTCTCATCCTGTGGCATGAGAGTCCTTAAGGTCTGTTGGTGTGTTACTGAGATGTAACACCATTACAGATATTGACTAAATTGTCATATTAACTTCCAGGGATTAAAGTCCAGGGATTGATTTTGAGATTCCTGAAGTGCAGAAGGGTCCAAACTTCATGGAGTATGAAGAAGGCAGAAAAATGGAGCAGTTGAATGTGCTGTAGTGTGTTCCAAGTTTTTGTAAAAATCCTGTGAATGAAATCCTGATTGTGTGGTTCAGTGTACAAATAAGAAAAGGAAATAGATATTGGAACTCAAGGAATTTTCATAGAGTCTACACTTAATTATTTGGTGAATGTAACAACATTAACACCTTTTTGTCTGAGACAGGAAATGTTTGTTTGCTTGCTTGTTCTTTGTTCAGTAGCAGGTGTCAAAAACAATAGATGAGCATAATGAAATACAATTAACTTACCTAAAAAAATTTCCATGAAAAATTTTTAAATTTTCAGATACTTGTAGAACTATGAACTGAACCTGTGTTTGTGTTTTAGAGTGTGTTTGCCAAGTGATGTGTTGTTTCTCACTGTACCCAACCTGCTGAAAAGGACAGTCTGATGTCTATTAAGACAGTTGAATACAGTTATTTTATAAAGCTACAGTAATGATACTGTAATTGAAAAGGGCATGAATTAAGCTTGTGTTAGCCTGCTTTCTGGTTTCCCTGAAGTTCTAAACATGTCACCAAGTCTCAACAGATAATGTTTAAAGTGTTTTTCATTTGAGCTTTGGACTTCAAGGTTCATGTGTTTTCAAGGGTTTTTAGCTATTTCAAAAACTAAAGCAATTGAAAATGATAAAAAATTGGTTTTGAATTAACTCTTGGACCAAGAACCAGAGTCCTCAAGAAATACTATGACAGTGTGACATTTAAGATAATCAGAGGAATGAGCAGTAGTATTGTGTGCATGTGTAAGGTAATTTTTTTTATAGTTAACAGATGAACTAATATATTTCCATTATCAACTGGTTTATTTTTTAACATTCACAGTAACTGCAAAGCATCATGTGCTGTAAAGTGATATAAATTCCAGACAGTCTAGTAATTGAAGACAGCAAATTACTTCTAGTACAGGTATAATAAAGGAAAAATAGGTTGGGCATGTATCTCCAGCCTTCTAGCTTTTCCCTTCCCTCTGCTGGACTTGGGAAAAGATCCTTTACTGTTTTTATAAAGTCCTATTAATAATAACATATTAGTAAAAATTATTTTTGAACACAGTGATGAGGATGAGTACTCAGCAAAAAGCTATTTTTATGGAAGTATTGGTGCTTTAAATTGTTACACATACACAGCTGGAAAGATTTAAATATACCCAGTAACATGGCTGAGAACAGTGCTGGGATGGTGGGTATGGATGACATGAAGATCCTTTGCACAGATTTTGAGCAGTGATATTGCAGGAGATGTGGAGGGACTCTAACATTTTGAGCAAAAACTTACAAGTGGATGCAGGGAGGCAGAGATGAGCGGGAGTTCAGTGGGAGTAGAAGGAGGCAGGTCGAGTAGAAAACAGGCTTGTCTCTTTTCATTACGGAGCCTGTACGTGGCTGCAGCTGAGATTAACCCAGAAATAAGGCTGAATGGGAAAAGAGGAGGAGACCGTGAGCATCCATCAGATTTCACCTCCCACAGAACAAAACCAAACCCCTGGCTCTGGTGAGGCAGCTGCTCTGAGGGTGACACTGCAGAGGGAGCAGCAGCAGAAGCAAGAACATGGTGATGACCAAGAGTGAAGGAAGATACTGATTCCTGTCTGAAGTGTTAATGGGAAGACCTTTGAGCACTCCTGCTGAACTTCAGCTGCTTTGGGAAGGTGTCTCTGGGTCCGAGCTGGCTGAACAGGGTCTAAAACAGCTGCAGGGAGGACACCTCATTTGTTGTCTTGGAGAGGAAAGGAGGGCGTGGGCAGTGGAACCAAGACTGGATTTTTGCTAGAGAGAAGCATTCTTGGCTTATGATCAGCAAGCTGGAGAGTAGGAAAAGAGAGTCAATAAGAACAGGTACACAAATTCAGACGAAACAGGGTCACTGGGATTAAAAAAAAGAGGACGATTAGAGTGAAATAGCTGAGGTTTGGGGATTTTTCTTAGTATAGATGTATCTGCTAAAGGCATGAAGTGGTTATAGAGGAAAAAGCCCAGCAGAGGAAGGAGAAAATAAGTTCAGAAAGCATGGAGGCAAAAATGGAGAGAAATAGATAGATATAGGTAGGTGTTTTAATTAGTAGGTCCCTTACAATTAATACTAGTTACATGAATTTGTAGTCTTTCTAATACAAAACTTGCATATGCTACAGATTTTAAATTTGCCAAATCCATAGGAAAAATGTTAAAAGCTAAACCAGTCAGATAAAGTTTTGGTGCAACAAAGGAAAAGTGTGACCAATTTTGTGGGAGTGTTTTCTCAACATTCTGGGCAGGAGGAAAGCCAGTATTCTTAGTTCTGCCTTGGGCAATTGGCCAGTAATGTCTCCATGTATTTGTAAGAAACTGATCTGAGAAGGTGTGGTCTTTGTGGCCAGTCCAAACATCTAACAATTCTCTATTTGGAATGCAGTTATCAAAATGTTTTGGTTTTATTTGCACCTTAGCATTTTGTCATCTTCAGCTGCAGACATAGAAGAGGGGTCTCTAAGGGATGAACCTTTACGGATCACAACTGTGCCTCTGCCGTATTTCCAGCAAGTGTGAGGTAGTTCTCAGTCTTGAATGCAGAGGGGCCTTCAAGTGTGTTTACTCATATGTGGGAACAAAAATATACATTTGTGTCCAGACTTGGTACTTGGGGTTGCAGATACATCCGTGTGTGTGTGTGTGTAGAAAAATATGGGGAAATACCTGTGAGAAAACTTGGGTCACAGCTTAATATTTTGCACATACACCACGTTCTGTTGTTGTACAGAGGATTTATCTGGGTAACACCAGACAGATACATCAGAGAGCAAACAGACTCCAGGGGAAGTGGTCCTTTGGCATTTTGGATTTTATCAAGGACAATTCCAAAATTAATTATAAACTGAAACAGAGATATTCACTTAATCAGAAGTCTGCTTAAACACTTGGAGAACAAGTGTTCTGAGTCTTAGAATCTGCTGCACGTTTCAGTGCCCCAACTGGTATTACTGTAAAAGGCTGTTAGAGCTGCAGAGCAGGGGATATCTTGGTTTATAACACAGTTATCAGCTGATAGGCCTGACTGTATTGCAGCTTTCTCATTTCAAATGCTGTTTCCTGTTGGTCCGTCACATATCCTGAGCAATTTAAAATATCAAAAAAAAAAAGATATTATTGGAGATGAATTAAAGCTACAGTAAGATGGAGCTTTGAGGGTTTCTTTTCAGTAGACATCTGAACCACAAGTCAAAATGCTCTGCTCAGAACAAATGGTAAAGAAAATGTGTTACCATTTTAATTATTATTGGCTGTTTAATGTGGGATTTCTTGCAGCCATGTCCTTGAATAACCATTTCTTAACTAAAACGACACAATTCTGTAACCAGTGATCCATGACTTTAAATATTTGGAAGGGCTATTGATTCACTGAACTGGAAGAAATTAAAGATGTTGGAGCATATTTTCAAAAGTAAAATTACATGTAATATAAATTATATTTGATCATGTATATTTTATTTACCATTTAAATCATAAAAAACCTAGGCACATGTAATACAGCATTCAGTTTATCTGTGATAGCCTGAACTAAACATTGGTGGGTTTGTTTAAACCCAGCACCTACAGCACCTCCTCTTGTTCCCATGTCGTGGTCCTCTGCAGGTACCTATTTCTGTTTGTGGTAGTCACTTTCTGTAGGTAAATTGCCCATAAGACCAATGATTCCATCAGCAAATTATCCAGAAAATGCCGTCAGTGCCGTGGTGACATTTGTGCCACTGGTGGTTCTGTTGCCATTTCAGTGGGCTAATTACATTGGCAGTTTCCTCTTGTGCCCAGCGCCGGCGTCCCCCTTCCTTTGGCACCTCAGCTCAGACCTTCTCCTTTTCTCTGTCCTTTTAACTGAGTATCAAATGCATTATTGATTGCTCCTCTCCCACCATCCTCACTTCCACTCCCTTCAACTTTATCTTTTTTTTTCCCCCCTCTTTTTTTTTGATTGGCAGTATCACCCAGACAAGCAGGAGGCAGATGTGCCAGCAGGAGAAGTGGAGGAGCGCGTGCAGCGGTTCATCGAAGTTGATCAAGCGTGGAAAATTCTAGGGAACGAAGAGACAAAAAAAGAGTATGACCTGCAGCAGCGTGGTAGGTTCCTGCCAAGGAGGGCTGCAGTGGCAGCAGCTCTCGAAAGAAGCAGGGTCTGGGAGTGGTAGTTAGATGGTATTTTAAAATGCTGTTTAGAGCTGAACCAAATGTTTCTTTCACTCTTGTCCTACTTTCAAACATGGATCCATTATTTATAGCTCTTGCTACACATACATTAGCTACTGAAACCACTGAATTGCTTCCAACAAAACGTTAGGGGGCATTATTCCTAATAGCTTGAATTATTATGAAATTTATACTAATTGCAGAGCTTAGCCCTTTTTATTTTATTAAGGTAGCTTCATTAATTATTCTTACTTTTAAGTCTTGTACTCCATTTTGTTGCAGTATCTTAGAGATGTATGAATCCATTTATACCAAGTGTTCACTGTGTGTGGGTTTATAACCACTCCAGAATCATTAGGACTCGTTCTTTTTCGTTATGTGTGTGTAACGTAGCTTTCATAATTCATTTGTAGTCTAAACTAGTCTTTTTAAAGCAGGTTTATAAATAATATTCCAATATAACACATTAACTCGGCAGCTCTAGCATGCATTTCTTTTTATACCTCTCAGAAAATAGCTTCTTAAAACAGTGACAGGCTGTTGTGAGAAAGAAAGGGGGGAAATGTAGGTCAGGTCTGTCACACATGGGCTACCATTACATGAAGTGATAGGCTGTCTTTCTGCTCTGGCCTCAGGATAGGAGTCCCTCAGCCTTCCATTAGAACCTTCAATAAATGTATATCCACCCTACATGTTAATGGGGGGAGTCAATAATAGTGGATTGCCTGTGGGGAAAACACTCGGTCGCACTCTGCAGTAACACACTCTGGTCCAGCATTGACGTGGAGCCACCACCACTCCTGAATGTGTCTGATAAAAGCCCACTGTCTCTGCAGCTTGTTATTGAATTCTCTGCCATTGTACATTGGCACACCATCAGACCTTTCTCTCTTGTGCTGATTTTTAACTCCCCTGCCGCTGCACAGACCAGAACTTCGAGAGACAAAGACGTAGTCATTCTGGCAGATATGCATCACTGCAGGATAAAGAGAGTGATATATAATTGTATATACACAGGCTGAATTCTCGAGTTAAATAGTCTTGCATTTCAGACTTTGTGTGCGTTTGGGAAGAGAGGGGGGAGGGGTGAAAACAGAGCTGTTGAAGAAATATTTTAGAAGAATAGAAAAAATTGGATCTTGTGCTAATTTGTTATGTAAACAGTATTAAGATCAGACTTCGATAAATTTTTCATCTCAGATATTTTTTAAATGCCTGAATGCGATGCCAGAACAAGAATTTCTGCTGCCCAGTGCTCTCATCCTATTGTACTCATAGCATTGTAATATTGGCTGTGTCTTCTGTTTTCACAAATGGTACACGCACAAGAAAAATCAGAGATTAAGTTAGGAGTCTTTTCTGTATCTAGTGAATTTTACCTAAAGCTTAAATCCAGACTATGAAGTTCCATTTTGCTTGGGTCGGGCTGTAGAGAGCCTACATCAAGATTTAATTAGTTGGTTTGTTTTCCCTTGGAATTTAAGGATATTGCTATAAATTAGTTTTTACAAAACTCATTCTACAGTAACTTGAAGATTATCTATATTGTCTGAGATTCTTTTGCATCCAAATGAGCCCTTCAAAAGCTGCCTTGAGATTCTGCATAAGAGATTAGCAAATAGTCTCTTGTAGAAATAAAGAAAACAAATTGTACTTTAATTTTTGCTGGTATTTGGTGATGGGATGGTAATGGGATATATGGGCTTTAATACAGAGGCACCCAGTGTTTCAAACTGAGCCACACATAACATACATGTGCAGTGTCACTGCATTCTTTCCAGCATGTTCCCTGGCAGCAAAATGATGGTGAAATAAATTCTAGTTCTTTGAATGCCTGTCAAGCTGCTTCTGAAGTCATGATTCTAGACAAATTCGTAGACACTGCCATAAAAGCTCACAGAAACAAAGGAACTGAGACAGCAGCTAAGGGGAATAGTGATGAGAGAGATAATACAGCAAGTTAGGAAGATGCAAAGGAAGCCTAGGAAGCAGGATCTGAGGGATGCCAGTGTGTGTGTGGGGCTGCCCATCAGCAGGAAGCCCTTTGCACTGTAGTCTTTTCCCCAGTACACAGATTGTTTATTTGTATGTACCTTCTTGTGCTACTCTAACTAAGTCTTAATTACTTGGCTCAGAAATTCAGAAGCCAGAGAAGTTGCAAGAAGCTGAAATTCTGTGGGGCTCTCTGGTTTTAATTTTCTTTGAATTTTTGAGAATAACAAGTGAACATGTTTTTATATCTTAATATTGCTTTTCTCTGAAGGTTTCCCAATAATCTCCTAATTTTTTTGTGCCTTCAGGCCACAGTATTAGAGGGGAAGGGACAAACCACAAACAGTTTAGAGGTTTGGCTCAAACACTTATCCAGGCTTTTCTGATCTGGAAATCTTACAAAAAACTGCCTTTTGATATGTTTTGTGAAAATTTTTCCAATTCATTCTTTTGTCCTAGAAGAATACCTTTTGCTAATGGGAAAACATTTGCTTGCAGCCCCTGTGAAAAATTTGGAGAATGGAAGAAAAGCTGCGTAATAATTTACCCATTAAGAATGGACTTCTTTTTTCAACAGATTTTCTTTTCAGATTTTTTCCATTCCTTGTTCCGTATCCCACTTAAAAATGATGAAGATGCAGTTAAAATCAAGCTTGACACTAACAATTACCAAAAGTTTACCTTGGAAAGAACATGTTTTACAGTTTTCATATTAGGAGTCACCTAAACTCTAAAAGTTCTTGCTTTTGGGACAAAGTTGGAAAGACGAAAAACTCAGAGAATCACGTAGGCTGGAAGAGACCTTCATAGGTCATCTAGATCAACCTGCTACTTGAAGCAACTCCACACAGGTCAGTTGCTCAGACCTTCTCCAGTGTAGTTTTCAGTGTCTCCAAGGATGGAGATTCTCGAGCTGCTCTGGGCAGCCTCTTCCAGTGTTTGAACACCCTCAAAGCAGGAAGACCAAACACTAAGCCAACCAGACCCTGCTCTTCTTCTGTCAAGGCAGATACAAGGACTCTTTTTGCAGCTTGTGCCTTTCACTTCTCATCCTTCTTCTGAGCACCTCTGAGAAGTCTGCACTACACCTCCCTGTTTAGCAGCTGCAGGGAATGACTGTGTTCTTTTGGCGTGTCCTTGTATGACGTGTCCCAGCTCCTGACCATGCCAGCAGTCCAGTGAAGTGAGGGCTTTGTAGTGGGGACACCAAACCTGGTCACAGGAATTCGGAGGCAACTTCTTTAGTGCAGTAGAGAGGAAAAAAATCCCTTCCTTGACCTGCTGGCTCTGCTCTTGCTCATACAGCCCCATGTGGGGTTGCCCTGCTGACCTGTGGTGAGCCTGTGGTCCATCAGGGCCCTCTGGTCCTTGTCTGGGAAGCTGCTTTCCAGCCAGATGTGTCCCAGCCTATACTGGTGCATTAGGTTATTCCATCCCAAAAGCAGGATTTAATCTTGGTTGAACCGTTTGATGTCCCAGCCAGCCCATTTCTATGTCCTATTGAGGTCCCTTTGATTAGCAGCCCTGCAACTTTTGTGGATTTTTGTTGACTTATATACAAAGGAACTGTATCTAAACAATCTAAACATTACTGAGATAATAATGTGAATTAATTTTATGCTTTAATTATTAATGATTGAATGATTAACAGAAAGGTCACAAAATTAAACTAATAAATTGGTGACAATTAATTTCTGGTGATAAATGTAGCAAATACTTTAAAGCTAGTAATGGGATTGACACTAAACCCAGTTGATATGTATATGATTTTGGGTAGAAAAATGTAAGAATCTAGGGGGTTTTCTTCATATATGGCTCTAATGAGGTTCTATCAGGGATGTTTCCATGTGGTTATGGACACAATGTCCATAAATCATAGAATCATAGAATATTTTGGGTTGGAAGGGACCTTAAAGATCATCCAGTTGCAGTGCCTCACCACCCTTGGAGTGAAGAATGTTTTTCCTGATATCTAACGTAAACCTGCCCTCTCTCAGTTTGAACCATTCCCCCTTGTGCTGTCACTAGAGGCCCTTGGAAAACGTTCCACTCCATCTTTCCTGTAGGCTCCAAGGGTTTACAGGACTGGGGGTGTAATCACCAGGAGAAGTTTTCAGATCTCAGCATGTACCTTCTTTGGATTTTCAGTTTTTAAATTGCACTTTTAGAAAAATATGGTAGATACAATTTTCATCCATGAGTAACATTACAGCTTAATTTTCCTTTTATTCGTGTGTCATTTCTTAGGCATAAGGAATTGCAGGTTCTAACTGGAATGGTCAGTGTTCCAGCTTGTGCCAGTTGTCTCTGAGGATGGAGCTGGTTCCATCCTCTCTCTCTTTCTGTTAGTGAGGCACAAGAAAAAATTTGTAGTTAGCCTTAAATAGCTCATTTCACAAATCTGGTCATGAATGCAGCTCTTGCTGACAATACCACTGGTTTTCCAGTGTGCCAGGTTATCCTCAGTAAGTGGCAGACGTGTGTATTCCTTCTCCAGCCATGGATCTCACAGCCACACACCCTCAGCTGGAGCACAACTCTGGAGTTAAATCTCATCTGCTACAAGTGAAGCACTATTTTTTGGTATTTTTTTAATGAAAATTCTTAACTCATGACTTTAATTTCAAATTAAAGTAAGTATGATTATTTTCAATTAAGTCAAAAGACTCAATTGTTTAAAGACTGAAAAGCCTATTAGAAAAAATTAATTTAAGAAAACATCCACGTTTTGAGTAGTGTGATGATTTTGATGCTGAGCAAATACTAGCAACAGTATCTAACTGGCTACCAATCTTAAACTTTTTTTAATTATATGTTTTGCTTGGGAAAAAAAAAAATCAATCCTAAGAATACTTGCCTGATAAAGAGCTAGAAAAATCTTTCAAGTATTATGACTATTTTTACTATTACCATAAACTGTTAAAAGGCTTAAATTTCCATTTACTGCTTGCAACCCTTTCCCTAAAACTCAGCCTCAAATAGCCCAAGAAATATTTATTGTATCCTCAAGTGAAACTTAAATACCTTTCCTCTTTTACAATTTCTGAATGACCCAGCAAGGGCTCTAGTAAAGCTTTACTGAACCAAGCTGCTAATAGTTATTTAATGTTGTTCTGTAGCCTGAAAGAATCTCAGTAGATTTTTCCTTTTAATCTCTTTGAATTGCAGGCTCATAAACCTCTCTGATGAGCCTGCCAGTGTTTTCTTAGATCCTGCAGTTGAGACAATGGAGCTGCAGAATCCTTTCACCTCTTGTCATCAGACAAATCCAATGGATGGCAAAGCTGGGCCGGCTGTACTGCTGGTGAATTAAAATCTGTTTCATGACTTATGGTAGATGATCAGGTCATCTTTTCCCTGCATGTTCAGGGCTGTGTTTCAGAAAGTGCAACTTTGCAGAGTTCCACAGCCTGAGCTGTGTAAGTCAACCACATAACTCAGTGCCAGTCTCAAATAACCTTCTCTAGCAAGGGAGTGAAAATGGGAGACCAGTTAAGTTCAGAGAAACACCTACGAGGGAGTCGTGGTTGTAATAGCAGTGACGTACATGAAATAAGGGCATGTGAAACACGAGGCACTGTGAGAGCCATTGGCTTGGATGTTCTGCTTGTAAGTTCCCCAAACTCACACTGGGCTGTGCCTCAGGTTTAAAATAAGTGGCCACATCTGTTTTTGCTGTCTTAAGGTGTATTAAATTGGGTAATGTATTTAGTAGGAGAACTAGAAAATAGAAAAGCTTTGTCCAAGTCTGGAAAATAGGTTTCTCCTGCTTGAACCAGACAGGCAACTAAATGCAGCATGTAAAACTGCCTGACAAGAGCAGTTACTGTGTTATGTGTGAAGTCAAGTCAGGAGTACTAATTGAAAATTTACATCTTTTGAGATGACCAATAAGACTTTAGCCTTCTTAGAATCAGAGAATATGCTGAGTTGGAAGACCCACCAGGATCAGTGTCCAACTCCTGGCCCTGCACAGGACCATCCCCAAGAGTCACACCCTGTGCCTGAGAGTATCATCCAAATGCTTCCTGAACTGTCAGCCTTGGGGCTGTGACCACTGCCCTGGGGAGCCTGTTCAGTGCCCAATCACCCTCTGGGGGAAGAACCTTCTTCTAATACCCAACCTAAACCTCCCCTGACACAACTTCAGGCCATTCCCTCAGGTCCTGTCCCTGCTCACCACAGAGCA